>JAMZAV010001917.1:0-122563 GCA_024449915.1 Sweltsa coloradensis
TTCAATTTTAAAAATGAAAAACGAAATGAATGTAATTAATTTTAAAGACCATTCAAGACATTACAAAACACACAAACAAATCTAGAAAAACAACACTACATGCTACATGCTGTGGTACAAGTAAGTCTATTAAACAACTATCAATGAAAAACAGGAAATAAAATAAAAATAACACTTTTACTAAAATAATTAACAATGTAAAAATGTCCAATCGTCATTATTTTCCAATGTACTATATTAAATTATATAGGTTTAGTTTAATTTTACCTACATACGGGAAATATGTTTGCAAATCAGTCAACTCAATGTAGTACTTGCGCTCAATTATCTCATACATGACTGTTCAAATAGTCATAATAATTTATGTCAGACTGTAATCAAAATACAAATACAATACATTTTAATGCATACAATTTAGGGACCGGCTACATTCAAAACGTAAAAATATTTTATTCAAACATTAAGAAAAGGAAAAGGTACAGTCAAATAGCCCTACTCTAATCATAAGAAATTTCAGTCGTGCTAAATACTCAGATTAAAAGTAAAAGCATACTCTGTTATCTGTGGTAAAAGCACAGATAATAGAGTTATCTGTGGTAAAAGGATTCGATAATCAGTATTGCATCAAGTTCGATCGTTTGAATTTACCGCAGTTGCATGCGTCAAGTAGTACGCTACGTTGATCGGCAATAGGCCAGTTTCGTCGACTGAGCACCGAGCCCGGTCGCGTGACGTGACGTGACTAGCGCTAGTCTGGATGTCTTCCGCTAGGGCGACCCGCAATTAACCGACCGTTAGCAGTGCCATCTTTTGTTCCGACAGAGGCACCGACGGCGTAGGCGGCCGCCATCTTGCTAAGTCTCTTCCCCCAAAGGGTTTGGGATACACAAGGCCTAGGTTAGAGCCTAGGGCTAGGCTAGGCTAGGCTAGGCTAGCCTTAGGGGGGTCAAGCCTAGGCCTAAGTAGGACTAGGCTAGGCTAGCCCTAGACTTAGGTTGAATAATTAAGGCATCGAGGCCTAGGGCCTAGCCCTACCCTTGGCCTGGACCCTAGTCCAACTTTAAAGGCCTTAAGCCTGAGATAGGGGAGGCCTCAGGGCTAGGCCTAGTTTTATTAGGCCTGTTATTATACCTAGCCCTACCCTACAACAAATCAAAATGTACACAACAAGCCTATTTATTATTTTGCACACACTTTTGTATTTAAGGCTAGGCCTACCTATTGTAGGCTATTGCCCTCTAAACGACATAAAAAAAATGACTGCAATCTCAGCTAAATTGAGTGAGGGTCTTGAATAGGGCACAATCAGGAAAATGTTTCTTTGTTTTATTGGGGCGGGACGTAACGTTCCGGTTCCTGTCAGCCATTTAGTGATTAATTTATGCTGGTATGCAGCTAGGGCTATGTGCACTCGTACCACTACCTTTTTGAGAGGTCATTCTCATAGGTATAGGCCTACGGCGTATCACTGCATTTTTCCTGGATAAAATTGAGGCGTTTATTACAAAAACAGCCAATGTCCAAAAAACACATTTTGCAGGAGATCAATTAAACTGCATAACATCCGCAATTAATGTATTAAAATTCTAACTTTTGGTTTAAACTGTGTATCTTGATGATAGTTTTAATTTCTGCTATGACATTCTCTCTTAGTACTTCCCAGAAAGCCAAAAAAGCCAAAAAAGCTTCGGACATTGGTTGATTTTGTAAAATATTTTGAAAAAGCATGAATTATTTTTTTAGGTAGTGTTCCAGAAAGCTCTATAGGATATAGGTATAGGATGTATATTATATAGTTCCAACATAGAATATCTGGACATCTGTCACCTAAATGCACCGCCTAAAATGTAAAAAAAAACAAAAAAACAATGGACATTGGTTGTTTTTGTGAAAATTTTGTAGTTTTTCAAGCTTTAACGTGTGACATAGGTTGTTTTTGCCAAAACTTTTATGATACATTATTCCCAGTGAAAATACGAATTTTTTGATGGTATGGGTTCAAAATCGGTAATTCTGGACATTGACTGTTTTTGTAATAAACTCCTCAATTGTTGACTCCTTTGTTTTCTAGGTACGTAGTTAGTAGTTTGCCTAAATAGTAAATACATCAACATTATAGTTGCAATTGTTGTTTACCGTAGTGTTTACCTCCGTATTATATTTTTGAGAGACTGGGTGTTCCTTATTTTCCCTTAAAAATCTCCAAAACTCATCAAATCTACAATCCCCCAAAAAATTTCACTGACCCCCAAAAAAATTAGGCCTAGCTCCGGGTTTTTTGTTTGTTTGTTTGTTTCTTTAATTTTTGTCTGTTAGTTCGCTCTCTACCAGGCAAACGGCATATGCGATCTTGATAAAAATTGAGAGGGGACCTTCGAAATCTCTGAACTTAGACCTGCCACGTTTTTTGGTACAATCGAAGAAATATTTCTCATGAATATCGTACTTTTACGATTTTTTCCCGATTTTTAGCGCAATATTTTCGTGACATTTGGGCCGATTCTGACCAAATAGCTGGGGCTACAACGTTCATATTTTACATGAACATTAAGGTTATGGTGCTGTAGTACCTTTTTGAAAGAAAAAGTTTAAAAAGTTTGCCAGAATTCATAGAAATAAAGGTTTAAATAGGCCTATATGAGATTTTTGAGATGTAGATGTATAACAATAATTAACAAGGAGGCCCTAACTATAGAAACTAGGGATGTCAAACGATATGAAAATTCATATCGATAATCGCACCAAAATTAGAATAATATTGTGATTTATCGCGATAATATCGTGCCCCCAAAAAATCGCGACGATATGGTACTTTGTAATCATATCACGATATATCGGCATAAAACACGCTTTGCTCGCATTTGCGTCACTTTGAATTGCGCGCCATCTCAAAGTCGGTCAGCGGATTGGCCGCCAGGGAGGGGAGTGGTAGTGTCAAATAGATCGCGAGCAGAAAAACCCGTTTTGAGACGCTGGGAATTCCAGGAAATCCAGAATTCAGGAGAAAAATATTGTTGTAGCTGCGTCTATAGAAACGTATGCTACTGGATTTGCTATTAAAAATCCAGATTCTTAATAATTATCGCGATATCACTAGCAATATTGATATCGTAAGATTATCGGGTACTTGTTCATTAATGGGACCCCCCCTCAATTTTTTGTTAATTGCTCCCCCCCATCGTCGTTTTTTTTACTTATTTTCGGTTTACAATAAATAATTACAACTTGCCAGTAGTTGAATATAACTCTGACAGTGAACTTGACTCACACGTTCAACGTTACTCAGGCGAGTATAATCCATTGGAATGCGTAGGCCTACATGAGAGCAGTCGTCGCCGTGCAGCTGACATTGACGTTCACGGATATCAAATGAACCTTCAAAACCTTTAACGTCGCTATTTTAAATAAAAGTACTTTTCCATTGACAGTCCTTTATATTTAAAATAGCGACGTTAAAGGTTTTGTAGGTGGAATATATTGGCCTAGGCCGTGTCACTCCTGGCGCAAAGCATGTAGCCGGAAAGGATGTTTTCGAGGCTTTGTTTGAAATAATTGTGTTTTCCTGACCTCATGAAACTCAGATGGAGTAGATGTAGTAGTTTTGATTGTCTAATGTTATGTTTTTACTGAATTTTTACATTTTTTGGAGGGGGTCCCGTTAATGAACAAGTACCGATTATTGCGATACAGCTACCCATATGGCGATAATATCGATAATCGATAATTATCGATATAGGCCTACGATTATCGTTGACATCCCTAATAGAAACCTGACAACAATCACCTACAATGCGTTCATAAAGCAATTTTCGAGCCTACAGATATTTGACATTCTAATTACCATAATAGGGACTAATTAGTACTAGCTGGCCTACTTTATAAAAATTATAGGCTACTTATTTAACAAAAATGATTTTGCAATGGAACTTGATGAAGTAAATAGATCCCACGCATACTAAAAACTTAAAAAAAAATCTCATCCACCAACGCTACTAAAAAAAGCGTTTGCGAAGCGGCCTAGTTAAAAAAATAGTAATTTAGTTAGACCCTAGTACTTTCTCAATCAGCCAAACAAATTACATTCTTTAAAATTTGGCCTACGGTTTTCAATCTGGAAAAGTTGGAGAATTTGCTTAGAACCTAAAGTAAGTAGACACCTGGGGTTGTAAAGCAGGCTTAAGTTGTATCATAGCAAATTCAGCACTGCAGCCATTGACAATTTTGGGACAAAAGTGTAAACACTGAGCTAGGTGACAATTTTTTAAATATTGTTTCTACACATCATTGCCTTCCACCTCCTACTAAGGAAAAACGATTTTGTCAAAAATTGATCGATGTAGGCCTAGACCTACAATTATTTTTGTCAGATGGTAAGCCTAGACCTAGGCCTACAGAATAATAGTTTTGGACAGGTCTGCGGACGAAAAAAATCGTAGGCTAGATCGAACGATATTTCAGAAAATCGTTTTTCCTTATAGGCCTAGCCTAAGGAGGTGGAAGGCAATTTTGTTTAGAAACAATATTTAAAAAATTGTCACTCTGAATTAAGTGTAGCACCTAGTTCAGTGGAAACCCTTTGTTCCCAAAATTTGCTTATTGGGCAATTCCACAGCTAGGTAAGTGTCCCTGACTAGAGAAAATGAAATATTATTATAGAAATGTATTTCATGAAAATTTAAGTAAATTAATATGTTGTGCTTTGGAAATACCTAATTTATGAAAGTCCATAAAATTATATTTTTTCTTACTTTTGCATGCATTTTAATTTTCACTATACCACTGCGGGTTGGAGAACATTGTAAGAACATATTTTAGTTATTTAAATTTTAGGTATGTTTTTAAGCAAAAACTTGTTCATTTAAACTCCTTTCACTTATACATATTGTAGGGCCTATTGACAAGATGATACAAAAATACGTAGTTAAATAATTGTAGGCCTACAAACTTTAGCCATTTAACTCTTTTTACCAATAGGCCCTACACTGTTTCTTAATGTAATTCCGTTACCAAAAATCAATTATTTTTAAAATATCTATGTATTTGCATAGGGCTACTAAATTGACAACAAAAGTAGTTTTCTTCTAATGTTTCAATAAAATAAGGTTCAAGAGATTAATCAAAAATAGTTTTAAAAATATGTATTTACTCCATATTTCATTGGTAACGGAATTACAGAACACTAAATTCAGTGTTCTCCCCAGGCCCGGACCGCCGGGCGGCCCGCCCGGCGATAATTCCCTGCCGCCCGGCAATAAAAATTTGAAAAAAAAATTAAAAAAATTTTGAAAAAAAAAATTTGAAAAAAAAATTTTTGATTTAAAAAAAAAAAAAATTTTTTACTTAACGATTTGTGAATTTAATAAACTATCTGTCCACTGAACGTTAAAACGTCTCATCCCTAAACTGCAGCACAGATTGTAAACAACATCGTGGAGGCTAATCTCGCTGATCACTATAGAACCCAACAAGGAATGCATTTGAACGAAACACATAAGTTGGCAAAATGGCAATCATCGCTATGATCGTGAACATTAACTGCACACAAGGAGCACACACAAGTGAACAATTTTAGCAATTAAGTTTATTGATTGCTAGGACGAATTTTGAAGTAATAATAATAAAGTCATCAAATATAACAATGTTTCAAGTTACAAATCCTACAAATCTTAGATTATAACCACTTAGAAAGAATAACATCATCACCTTTATATGGGCCTATTGTACTCATTGTAGCAATAGGACTACAGTAATTCACAAAGCCTACATTACAAAGGAGAAAATATACTTAGACTATGATTTCAATCAAATTTGAAATGTTTATAGACCAACTTCATACCACTAAACCAACAAAAGTAAACAACTTTAAAAGGTCTTCAAAACCTCTAAAACTCACCAAATCGATCTAGGATCTCAAATTTTTTTCCGGGGGCAAGCCCCCGGACCCCCACTATTTTTGGCCCTACCCGCGAGTACCCGGCAATGTTTATGAAATACCCAGTGAACATTTTTTTCTGGGGAGAACACTGCTAAATTGCTTCGAAAACAGTGTTAAATGTTGATAAAGTAGACTCCCTTGTTTAGTAATCACCCTTTTTTTCATTTAAGAGTTAGATTTAACCATATGCAAGCATTTTGAAAATGTATCATTCGCTGGGGTAATTCCGTTACCAAGGTTTGTAATTCCATTACCGAAAATAAATACCTTAAAACAGTTTAAATATCAACTAAAATGCCAAACATCCTTAAAGATTTTCAATAATTTGCATTACACCATCATTAAGAGCTAAATTAAACCACATGCAAGCATTATTTAAATGTGTAATTTGCTGGGGTAATTCCGTTATCAGGGGTCGTAATTCCGTTACCGGCCGAATATAAATGCAGTTTAAATATAGTATTTCAATTATTTTTAATGAAGGTAAGTTAGCCTATGTTTAGTACTAAGCTTCTAGATGTTGTAGAAGCTGCAAAATAGATATTTTTATTGCACCATTCACAGGTTTTTAACAATTACCAGTGGCGGTTTTTACGGTGTGCAAGGTGTGACAATTGCACACCTGATCAATCAGTATTTTTTTTTTAAAGCCTTACAAACCAAACCCAAAGACCAAACCAACAATCACCCAAATAATAGAAACTGTAAAATCACTTGACTGCCAGTAAAATGCTCTCATGGACGTTCTACGCGTGATTCTGACTACCCATATCATCGGCACAGGTACAGAAAGAACATTCTAAAAATTTAACCTTGTCAAGAGTAAATTAAGAACCACAATGGGGTAATGTCAAATCAAATCATGTCAAATCAACCAGGCCATTTCCATGACCATCTCCGATTTTGATGAAACTTGGCAAATTTACTCTTACTAACATGTATATTGATCGTGGAAAATTTTGTATTTCTGACGCGCTTAGTTTTCGAGTAACGCCCCGCTCAAAAACTCAAATTTAGCGACGCCGAGCGGCGTACCTGAATTCGTAAGTTTTGAACCGTTGGTCATAAAAGGTTAATTTTTTTTTAAATTAAAGAGTTTTTTATTGGCAATTTAATTTATATGTATTTGAATGCATTCCTTGTGAAACCATGTAAAAAATCGAAATTTGTTTTTAAACCTACCCTACGAGAAAAAGTATCTCTGAAATAAAAAAAAAAAAAAAAACGTGTTTTTGTTTAGATGTTTTTTACATGCTCAAAAAAATTTGGGATGGGATGGCATTGGGATCATGATTGAGCGAGCGTAGCGACCGTCTCCACTTGACTCTTCTTGTGGCTCGAATGTCTGTTTTTTTTTTTCTGTTACTGCTTCGATACAGGTCGCACCGTTTCTCTGATCGACCTGAAATTTTTTACACATGTACATACCACCTAGGCGGGTTGCTGTATAGTTTTTGAACAAAATCCGATCGTTGGTTATAAAAAATAAAAAATAAAATAAAAAAATACAAATGTTCCGATCGTTATGAAATTTTGCAGGGTCAATAAGTATAACATTCTCTCCTATTTTCCAAATTTTCAGCTAAATCGGTCATGACCTTAAAGACTTATTGGTAATCATAATTTGAAAAATGAAATTAAAAATGAAGGAGGCAGTGAAGATACAAAGACACACTTTAGAAGGCATGATGTGAATTAGTACAATGCAAAGATGTTGGAATAGTATATAGTGTACAATGTCAATATCCAGTTAGGCCTACTCTGTGTGGTGGGCCTTAAAGGGAATGTCGTACTCGGGTCATGTTGCACGTACCGGTGCTCGCTCAACAACGCGTCCAACTGAGCGTTTTCCTAGTGTATCACAGGGTCATGCACCAAATGTGTAAAATGTGTCAGTTTTTACCTTCCAATTGTAGTGAAATTCAAATTTGCCGCACTTAATGTCAGAAAAATAAAAACGGAAGGTAAAAACTGACACATTATACACATTTGGTGCATGACCCTGTGATATATCATGATCCCAATGCCATCCCATCCCAAATTTTTTTGTGCATGTAAAAAACATCAAAACAAAAACACTTTTTTTTTTTTCAGAGATACTTTTTCTCGTAGGGTAGGTTTAAAAACAAATTTCGATTTTTTACATGGTTTCACAAATAGGAATGCATTCAAATACAATTATAAATTAAATTGCCAGTAAAATGCTCTTTAATTTTAAAAAAAATTAGCCTTTTACGTCCAACGGTTTAAAACTTACCAATTACGGTACGCCGCTTGGCGTCGCCAAATTTGAGTTTTTCACCGGGGTGTTACTCGAAAACTAAGCGCGTCAGGAATACAAAATTTTCCACCATCACTCTACATGTTAGTAAGAGTAGATTTGCCAAGTTTCATCAAAATCGGAGATGGTCAGGTTTTATTTCAGGCTCGGCTTGGTTGATTTGACATGGAATGACCCAATGAGCCAAGATCGTCTCAAAGCATTGCTGACAATGAATTAGGAACAATGTCTCTGCCGTACAGATGATATTGACAATGTTATTGATTACCGTTGATTACCGGTATTATAAAATAATGGTAGAGGGTAATCGGACTCATCACTCATCAACGTGTATATACGATGTATTGTATGTATCTAGTTATTAAGTACATAAAATCGTACAAAAATACAAAAAAATCACTTTTATTTTGCTCGAGAAATTGTCTCAAAAACACATCCAGTTGAAGTAAACTGAGAATTCACCTTGCGCATTGATAAAATTAGTCTTTTATAGCTGCTTATTTACCATTATTTAGAATACAAATTTGCCTTAGAAATCGTTTTAGGCAATTAAAATTAACAGCCCCCCCCCCACTAAAAAAAACGCCTGCGGCGAATTTGCCTCCGGCACCTGGGGCTGTGCCCCTGGCTCCAGCTATTCTGCACCACCTCGTTTTTGGGAATTGCACACCTGATATTGAGGTCAAAAACCGCCACTGACAATTACTAACTAAACCAGTGACACATGGCACTTTCAGCATAATTTCGTTACCAGTCAAAAACCTGCCTGAAAACTCATTTAAAATAATTTTAAAATAAAATAAATTTGTGCTAAATTTAGTTCAATTGAAGTCCTATGTAAATCCGTTTATAGAACAGTTATGCAAGGTTACCTTATTTGAAATATTGTCTTTTGAATGTGTTGTTAGCTCTCTGAAATGTAATTCCGTTACCGTGGAATTACCCTATTGCTGATAGGGACATAAGCCCTATGTCACGTTAAAAAAAAAAAAAAATTAAATTAAATTTAAAAAATCCTTTTATAGGCCTATTATATACTTTCATTTAGCTAAGGTTTTAGTCATCTTCCTTTTGACTTTTAAAATATCGGTTAGAGGACTAGGCCTATAGCTATAATTAGGCGGTAGGCCAACCTACAATAGCCCTAAAACAATAGAACTTTGCAATATTGAAAAAAAGAGTAAAAAAGTAGAAGGGTAGCCAGAGCCTATTATGTAGGCCTATGTCGACCTACCCTTGAGACTTTTTTAAGATCTGAATGCTTTTGATTGTGTAGGTAGGCCTACTTGGAAGGATTGGCTGTGACAGTGTCAGTAGGCCTATTTTACAAGTGATTTGTTATTTTTACACATACCGGTCGGGTAGGCCTACCCTATTCCTGATAAGGGTCTGTCCATCGTTACCCTTGTGACATTTGGAAGCACAATCAACATCAATACACAGCGTTTTACTATCAAAACATAAAAATCAGTGGTTATTCTTTTTGTTAGCACAAAGTGCATGATGTGTGCTTTAAGAAATCATAATTTATTGGCCCTTAATAATCAACATTTTATAAATTTGTATAATAAAAAGCTGCGTTACCCCTTGTGACAAGGAAACCAGGCTAAAAACTGTACCATACTTTACACCACATTTTTCTCCTCAAGTATTCACGTTTTATTTATGATTTTTTAATGTTTAGATTTATTATCTTTCTGTTAAAGAGTATCAGTAATTAGATTTGGAATATGTTGAAAATTGATGATAAAAACTGCTTTAATTATAAAAGAAGTGTGTTACCCTTGTGACCGTTACCCTTGTGACTATGGATATTATACTGACGTCAGAAGGTAAAAATCACTTTAAAGCCGTTCCAAGTTTTTTTTTAATATAATTATAAAGTATCAATGTAAAAAGTAATTAAAAACTAATAACACAAAGGGCCTATTTTGCTATGTGGGTAGGTCAATTACGTAGTAACGTGTTATACAAAATTGCTTGTAAAATTAAACTTTCAGTTGAAGGATGAATAGGTTTATAATGCACTGGAACTCTGTTGAAGACAGTTTTATAAATGCAGCATCCCGTGTGAGCAATTTGCAATTAGCAAGATCTCATGAAATTTTAGGGTAGGCCTATAACCAATGCCTTTGTGATGATATGATAATATAGGCTTAGTTCTCCACATAACAAAGGCCCAGTCTATTTATGCAGCAGTGTTTTGTCAAACAGGGAACCAGTCTTGCCTCAAAGGCACTGAGTTACTTTTCTTGGTCAGGTTAGGTATTAATCTCAATGCAATCACCATTGTGCTCTACTCTACAAGTAGTTGGTCAAATGTTACCCTTGTGACATACGGTGCTTGTTACCCCCACGTTACCCCTTGTGACCACATTTCATTTCCATTTGCAAGGCAGAGCATAAAGCAAAGGATGCACATTTTTTCAGAGACTCATTCTTCTAGGCATGACCAAGCTGTGTAGAAAATTCCAGGTAGATAGCACCACTGGTAGCCATATTATCGAAACTTTTAGTAGTTTTTGTTACCCTTGTGACATATTCTTACAATGCTCAGTTCTAGGGGTAGTTGTTATTATGTCAATATGTTCATGAGGTTTTGAGACTATGATTTCTTAAAAGTAGACACCTTAATTGACAGATTTAAGTTTTTGGTATAAAAAATAAACCATTACTTACATTTTAAAATCAACTTCGAAAAATGGAAAAAATCTTCCGAGAAATAGCAATTTTCAAAATCTCAACTTTGAATGAAATTTGTCAAATAACTGGGAGAGATTTTTTTATGTTGGATATAAATAATGGCAATTTAGACTTTTAGTAGATAGTAAAAAAAATCAGCTCAAAATAACAATATTTACAATTTCCTACTAATGGACACATTTGTATGGACAGACCCATAAGTAGACCTAGTTATAAAGTAGGTATTTCTTAATGTTTATATTATAAATACGTATACCTATATAAAATAAAACTCCTAGGCTTAGGTAGGCCTACATATAAATGTTCATGTAGGCTGTAAACCCTATTACAAATTTATAGGCAGTGGTTTAAGTGGGACGGTATGAACCAGTAGTTAGGGCTATGCATTGGTAGGGCCTACCAACGTAGGGACCCTGAAATTTTGTGAAAGATTTTGTTCACTAAATTATGCTAAATATGACTTGTTTTATTATTAAGTACAGTGCTCGAAATTAGGAATTTAAGACACTGCTGTCTTAAAGTTTTTGGCAGCCCTGTTAAGAATTGAGTAGCCCAATTTTTTTTTTCAAAATCCATGAACGGTTTATCATTATACATAAGACCGTGCGAAATACGAAACAGCTTAGTTAGGCGGTCGAATTGGTCCCTTTTCAATTTTTTTAATGAGACTATTTAGCAAGAGTATCCTCACCTTTACGTTTCTTCTCATTTGCTTTAGCAGCCAAATCAAGTGATGTGTGACATTTTGTCTCGGCGTGCTTTTTTATGGCTTTCAATTTTAAGTTATCTGAACCATTTCGGAATGCAGGTTCTTTATCCGCAAACGCACTGTTTTCACATAAACAACAAAACATTAGATTTCTTGTCTCATCGTACCGCAGCCAAGAATTATTACTCTTCCAATGTTTCTGGAACTTCCTAACTCTTTGTTTTTCGTAGTTTTCTTTTGGTACCTGTACATTCTTTGCTTTTCCGGGGTCTTGTGCTCCCGCTAGGCCTATAAAATGCTATAACGAAAAATTCGTCTTCAAATGCCTCACATGCTGTTCTCCTCACTCTCATGAGATGAGATAACTTACATGTGTTGATTTGTAAATATATATTGTGACAACAGTTGTGAGATTAATGCCTATTTACGTATTTCCGATTTTAGGAAATTCAACCTTTTATTGCTTTCTGTATGTGAAATTCCAGGCAGGCCTGGAATACAGAACAGGCAGCCCGGCAGTGTTTTGGGCAGGCACGGGCTGCCGTCAATTTCGAGCCCTGATTGAGTAGCCTAGTAGGTAGTAGCGAAAAAGCTAATCACGTTTTTCTGCTAAATTAGAGCAAAATCAGGAACTTTCTCAATTCTTTTTAGCTGCAAAATATGCAATGAATTTGACAATAGGCTATTTGCATGACATTTTTTTTTAGTTGCTCTTACGATTCTAGGGCTAGGCGGCTAGGCCCTACATGTTATAGACCTATACTTTCAAAGCAAAATTTTAAGCCCTTAATTTATTTTATAAGTTAAAAAGGTACTTGTTCATGAATGGGACCCCCCTGAATTTTTTGTTAATTATTGATCCCCCCCCCCCATCGTCGTTTTTTTACTTATTTCTGTTTACAATAAATAATTACAACTTGCGAGGAGTTGAATATGACTCAAACAGTGAACTTGACTCACTTGTTCAACGTGACTCAGGCGAGTACAGTACATTGGAACGCGTAGGCCTACATGAGAGCAGTCGTCGCCGTGCAGCTGACATTGACGTTCACGGACACCAAATGGACCTTCAAAACCTTTAACGTGGCTATTTTAAACGAAAGTACTTTTCCATTGAAAGTCCCTAAAATCGCAACGTTAAAGGTTTTGTAGTGTGGTGTAACTCCTGGCGCAAAGTTTGTAGCCGGAAAGAATGTTTTCGAGGCTTTGTTCGAAATAATTGTGTTTTCCTGGCCTCCCGAAACTCAGATGGAGTAGATGTAGGGCCTAGTAGTTATGATTGTTTAATGAAATGTTTTTACTGAATTTTTACATTTTTTGGAGGGGGTCCCGTCAATGAACAAGTATCGTTACAAAAATCAACGTTAAAATTCCATGCTAAAAGAAGTCCCTAATGAGACACTATATTATTAGCCACTGTCAACCTTGGCCTATACTCTGTGCAGAAGACCTATAATGTAAAAATGATATTGTTAGAATACCAAGTGTTTTGGATGATCTCTCGACAACAATACAACAGGCTTGCGTGCGGGTGGTGCAGTTTTGACAAGGTCACAGTTTTTGTGTTTTATTGCTAAAATCTAATGTTTATTCTTGATCGTGTCATTTTGAATACGATAACAGGTAATGTAGGTTTAAGCATCCATATTCAATTGATTTGCACAGCCGAGTGCAATGCAGTTGTGTGAAATCTTGTTAAAAATCTAGCCAAAACCATGCCTTTGATCGCAGGGAGTAATCAAACTTTCGCGGAAGAAATCGCCGAACGCGAATCTTCATTTTTGTGTTCGATCTTCATTCTTGTGTTCAAATCTTGATAACAATTTAGTACAAAAGATATTGACTCTAATATATAATTATATCAGATATATAATCATTTAAAATTGTGCAAGTCAAAAACTGATCCTAACTCAAGTTGCAAGCTCTACCAGTGGGCGGCAGCCAGACAATCTAGGGAAAAAAATATGATTGAAAATACATTGATTGTATCATAATCAAAGCAATAATGAACAAACAAAGATAACAGCAAAATCATAAATAAGAACTTATGAAGATAAATTAACATTACACAAACACACAGACAATGTCCCACAAATAAATAGTGAAAATCAATTCTTCTTTGTTCTTTAATTCATTATCATTGCTTCAATTTTACTTTTAAATTGTATAATTCCTAGCTCAGTAAACTGACTTTTAATTAAAATGAAATTGGTAGTAAAATTATTTATTAAATTAAGTGTAGGGTAGTTAAAAGTAATAAAATGATCTTTAACTACCCTACACTAAAAAGTTGATGAAGGCCTAAGTTTCAGTCAAAAGTCAAAACAACTCTAGAAAAAAAATGATGTCCAAAGAGTAGCCCAGAACCTAAAAAAATATTTTGACATGTAAAAAGTTCCCCAGAACTATGAACATGGTTTTACAATTTGTTAGTATTTCCTTAACTTAGTCTATCAATGTTAATGTTAAGCCCTTGTTCCCATTTACCCCACACCACCTCCAATTGGGGATAATTAGGAACAAGTGGGGTAAAAAGGAACAACACAGCTGTTATCATATGGTTTATATTTATGGGGTATGGGAATATTTCTTCACAGCCATCTGTTTTCGACCATTGTGGTTGACAAGGTGTTGTGAAAATTGTTATTTAGGCCATTTAAAAAAAAAAAAATCCTCAATAGATGATTCGTAAACCATCAGCACACTCTGTATCGCGCATTGCATGCTGGGAATCGTGTTGCTCTGAACTTTATAAAAAAAAAAAAAAACTCTGTGAACAGAAGGCTGTGTTTACTTCTATGTAAACAATGATTGCCGGCTTGTGTTGAAAATTTAAGATATAGTTGGCTGTGCTTGCAACACACTACCCACAATACCTTGCAGAGTTCGGGCATGCGCAGAGACTTTACGTAATCGCCTATTCCTTCTGACACTTGGGAAAATATCACCTCAGTGCATTATATTCACAAGATTCACTTAAGATTGATTACGTTCCTTTGTAGGTACCCCATATTCCCACTGTTGATAAAATTTGATGAAAAAATTAATTCATCCCCCCTTCCCAATTTTTCCACTTATTTGCAAGATTGATAATACACACTAAATTATTCCTATTGTCACAAAAACAACTAAGAATACTTTTTTGGCCACAAATGTGGTGCTCAGCTCCGGTTTTAATATAATCTGATATTGTTTTCTTACATTAGCATCCACAGTTTTTAACATTTTGACTTTTTTTTTTGATATCATACATAAAGATATGTCTGTTCCTATTTAGGCCTAACCCATTTTGTTTTTACTTCACACCAATAAGCTACAGTGTTGTCTATTCCCATTTACCCCAAAATGGGGAACAATACCACTTTTTACATTTTTTTTCCTAGTGTACATTTTCCTTTTAGGAAAATGACATACAAGTTACAAAAAAATCAATTGTAGGCCTATTGTTGCTTACAACTTTTTATAGAAAGTCAAAGATGAAAAGTTCTAAAAGTGTTCCTATTTACCCCACACTTACCGCCTAGCATTATGAAAATTTATATAATTTGTTTGGAACTCTACTAGTTTGACGGAATTGCTATTTTTTATCATTTTTTTTTTTTTTTTTTTTCCAAAACATCAATATTTTATAGGAAACACAAACTAAATGCGCGGAAACAAATTTCAAAGAATATTTACAATTAAAAAATTAAGTTTTCTCTAGGCCTACGTTACACGTAACAACTCACAACAGACCAGGGCCACGCCCCGCCCACACTGTGTGAAGTTGACTCCGGTTAGCGAGGAGCGACGCGGCCTAGGCCTATTCCTACCGTGCTGAGATGTTTACTCACTGCCAGTAACCTTACAAGAACATAATAAAAAAATCCAAAATAGAATCATCACGTTTTTACTGTTATAGTAACAAAAAAAACTTCAAAACCTTTAACGTCGCTATTTTAAACGAAAATCCTATTGTAATAAAAGTCCTTTTTTTTAAATAACGACGTTAAAGGTTTTGTAGGTGGAGTATTTTTGCGAAAAGGGATGGTAGGCCTCAACATAACATGGCTGACCGACAAGTGACTAGTGAAATGTGCGAGTGTTTGAGTACAATCTGTGAGCAATTCAAGCAAACTAAAAGTGATCAAATAAATCCAAAAGGTACTTTCCGCGCCAAATAAATACATTATTATATTCATTTACAAAAACGATAATAAATTTAATGTAACAAACAACATAACATAGCGTACCATGAAGTGACAGTGACATGTGCGAGTGTTGTGTAGGGCTCAGGGGTAGGGATTGCGTGTGTTATTCAATCAAACTAAAAGTGATTAAATAAGTCCAGAAACTACTTTCCGCGCCCAAAAACCAAGTAAACACATAATAATATTCAATTAGAAAAAGGAAAATCATAAATTTAATGTAAAATAACATTCCCGTCAAATTAAGATTATACCAATTTGTTTTACTAGGCCCTATACATAATTAGTAATATCAAATTGGTTCCCGAGTTTTAAACCAATGATGATAATAGGCCCTACTGAAATTGAAGATTTTTTATGATAAAATAAGAACTTTTTATTTGATATTTCTCAGGGCCAGGCCTACTTAAAATACTAACGGTATGCCATACCGCCAACACCAATTTTGATGGATGATAAGCGTATTTAAGTTATGTTAAAAATGATTTGTTGAACTTCATCATATAGCCTAGGCCTAGGCCTAAATTGCTCAATCCAATTTTTTTCAAGGTACCGTACCCTAGATCTTTAGGCTAGGCTTATCCATGTAGGCCTATTGGCAAATCGAAACAAACGTAGGCCTAGACTTCTTCTTTCCAAAACCATTTAATTTAAACATTTTTTTTGCAAATCACCAATCTAGGCCTAGGCCTGAACTAACATCCTAAAAGTGATTTTGAGCATGTTTCAACCCATATTTTCACCCAGAAGGAATATTTGTACAACCCAACCAAATTTGACATAACAATAGGCCTAATGATTGATGTGCAATTTAAGTTCAAATAATAGTTGAAAGTAAAAATTATGTTGCCAGGTAGGCTACTTTAATCACCCCGATTATGTCAGGTTTTAAGTTCATATTATCACGTTTCACAATGACTTGGTTGGTGACACCTCGAAAACACCCCAACTCTGCTTGCACTTAGATTTTTGGATGAGCGAAGCGAAGACTTCAATTTAACTGACCCCCCTAAAACTTTAGCTCGGGTGTTTTTTTTTTTGTCTTTGTCTGTTCGCACTCTACCGGGCAAACGACATATGCGATCTTGATGAAAATTGGAGGGAACCGTCGAAATCTCTAAACCTAGACCTGCCACGTTTTTGGGTACAATCGAAGAAATATTTCTCATGAATACTATTGTACTTTTACGATTTTTTCGATTTTTAGTGCGATATTTTCATGACATTTGGGCCGATTCTGACCAAACGGGTGGGGCTACAATGTTCATATTTTACATGGACATAAAGGTAATGGTGATGTATTGCTTTTTGAAAGAAAAAGTTAGCCAGAATCCATAGAATAAAGGTTTTAATATGAGGTTTTTTAGGTTTATAATAATGTCAAGTTCTATTGTTGTTAACTTGAGTAACAATAGAAACTTGACAACAATCACCTACAATGCATTCAAAAAGCACTTGCAAAGGAAAAGTGGTCCTACGCAAACTAAAAACTTACAAAAAAGCTCATCCATCAACGCGACTAAAAAAAGCGTTCGCGAAGCGGCTTGTATTAAAGTCATCAATTGCTATGGTATTACTAATTAGGTACCTGTATCAATAGAATGTAAAATATCTAGTGGCCCAAACAAAGACTTGCTTTTCAAGTAAAAAAAATTTTTTTTTTTTTGCCTAAATCAGTGTTTCAAAACTTGCCAAGTTAGTGAGCGGATCAAATACTTCAATCGTTCAGAAAATCTAATTAGGCCCACCGTACATTTTTAACAGGAAAACTGCATAGGGCCTAGTCAGTTAAAACTCTTGAATGATTTAAATAAAAACACCCTGCTATAGTTTCCTTGGCTAGGTGTACTTGTTAATTAAAGCCAGCCTGTAATGGCTTGCTTAATACCTTCATTTTGAAGCCTTCCAGCTAATTTTATCAACTTTTACTTTCAAAAGTAGGTGTAGGCCCTTCCTATATTATGCAATACGCAATTCATATCACTGTTTAAGTATTGAAGACCAACCAGTTTGGTCAGAATCGTTGGGCAATTGAAATTGACGAATTAGGTAGGCCCTAGTAGGCCCCTACCTATTTATTTATTTAATTATTACTAGGAAAACGCTTAAGTCCCGCCGCGTTGTTGGATGAGCGTAATTGGTGCATTGAGCTGCATTGAGTTACGCGGATTTTCTGTTGTTCTGTGAAAAAATCATTACTTATTCAAAGATTTTTTTTAAATTAAATTAAAAAATCGTAAAATTGCAATTTTTTAAAAAAAAAAAAAATCAAAATTGCAATTTTCATAAGAAATAATTATTCAATTGCGCTCAAATTTTACACGAGTATATTAATTCATGAAATTAAGGTTCTATAAAAAAATCATTACAATAGGATAAAGCATGTAGGTGTTATATGTCAAAGAATTGTTTAAAAAAAGAAAAAACCCGTAAAATTTCGATTTTCATGAGAAATAATTTTCGATTAAGCTCAAATTTCATACGAATATCTTAATTCATAAAATTAAGGTTCTGTTAAAAAATCATTACAATCGGATAAAGCATGTAAGTGTTATAAGTCGAAGAATTTTTTTAAAATCGAAAAAAATCGTTAAAATTGCGTTTTTTATAAGAAAAATTTTCCCGATTGCGCTCAAAAAACGTGGCAGTTCTAAGTTCAGAGATTTCGAAGGCCTCCATAAAATTTCATCGCAATCGGAGTATCGGTTTAGCCGGAATCGTGTTAACAAACACACAAAAATACAAAAAAAAAAAAGAAAAAAAAACATTCCGGATTTTTTTCTCCAGTGTAGTGAAATGGAATCTTCGCTTCGCTCGCTACGCTCGCTACGCTCATCCAATTAATTAATAACTATTTTGCATTCTCTTTTTCATATTAGGCCTAATTAACAGAGGCCATATTAAACGCATGCCATTCATTACAAAGATAATAATATGATTGGAAGAACAACAGAAACAGCATCTGACCCAAACTTTTTTTTGTACTGTTACCCTATTCCACAATATTACACACTTTACAAAAGAACATCGTATCATGTTAAAACTAGGAAAACGCTAAAGTCCCGTCGCGTTGTTGAGCGAGCACCGGTACGTGCAACACGACCCGAGTACGACATTCCCATAATGTTACGTACCAATATTTAGTTGGAAATTTGTAAAATAGGAGAGAATGGATAAAATCCACCGCCATCTAGAGGAACTTGACATCATTTCTTTGGGAAAACTATTTTAACTCTTTGATAACAAATAATACACTGTTTCCTCGATAGTATTTTGATTACCGGTACTTCTAGGTGGCAGTGCATAGTGACCAGAATTCTCGTGCGACTTTTCGTTGCCATGGTAACGTTACTTTTGTTATTTCTATCTACCTACACCACTTAAGGTCTTGACCGATTTAGCTGAAAATTTGTAAAAAAGGAGATAATGTTGTACTTATTGACCCTGCAAAATTTCATAACGATCGGAACATTTTTATTTTTTAATTTTTTATAACCAACGATTGGATTTTGTTCAAAAACTATACAGCAACCCGCATAGGTGGTATGTACATGTGTGCAAAATTTCACGTCGATCAGAGAAACGGTGCGACCTGCACCGAAGCAGTAACAGAAAAAAAAAAAGACATTCGAGCCATAACAGGTAGCAGGAATTGCACCCGTATATTTAAAAAAATTCATAACGCAAAATAATTTCATTACTGTTTTTTATAGACATCACCCATAATAATATTTGATTTTGATTTTTAATATATTATTATTTGTTAAAATATAATAATTTTATCAAAGTTGATTTAATTTTTATGGACTTACCAATTAACAATAGGATGTAAAATATCAAGTGGCCCAAAGACTTGCTTTTTGTATACAATGTAGGCGATCATTGTCAAGTAACTATATTTACTTGTTGATTATATTCTTGTATAAGGCTTATTAAAACCTTAATTTGGAAGCCTTCCAGCAAACTTTTTCAACTTTTTTCCAAAAGGAACTAGGCCTATATCACTATTCCTTAATGTCCATGTAAAATATGAACGTTGTAGCCCCACCCGTTTGGTCAGAATCGCTGGGCAATTGAAACTGACGAATTAGATAGTAGCCAGTAGTAGCCGCGGCTTGGCTGCGGCGCCCTAACGGGCACCTAGATCCTACAAATTTACAGCCTATTTTTCAATTTATAATTTTTATTCTTGTAGTCCGTCTAAATTGCAACGGATGTTGCTGATTTTGTTAACAGTTTTCAGTAAACTCGTACTGGATGTCTGTTTAAAATTTCAGCGCAATGGGTTCAGCGATTCGGCTGATTTTCGGTGTACACAGTCACAAACACAGAAAAGAGCCGTTTGACTTGAATTGTAAGACTCAGTCGCTGCGCTCCCTCGTCTAATTATCATTAACTACTGGCCTAGTGATGAGAATTTTTTATGCTTTCTTAAATCGGGGAATGAATTGCAATGCTCGTGTCGTGGAGCATAGATTGCTACCTTGTTTTAGATCTTTTGCACAATTTTTAGAATGTCTGATCTGTCGGAAACCTCCATATAGCAATATAGCTCTAATGGTGAACGTGAACCCGATGATAGGTTTAGACTTTCTAATTGCACTTCTTCTTCAAATCTATATCATCTGCCAATGGAAAAATGCATAGAAAGAGCTGCATGTCTTTGGGTCCGTGCACTTTGACTCAAGTTCAACAAATAAGTGATCTTTATTTATTATCAACCACTGTTAGGCCTAGGCCTACAGTTCATATAATCAGATCATCCCCAATGCATCTGATTGTGATGATATGACAGTATAGTCACTTTTAATTTCTGTCTAAAGTAGCCTACTAATATACTAGGAAACGCTCAGTTGGACGCGTTGATAAGCAAGCACGTGCTATAGCTAGACCCACATTGCACATTTTTTTAAATTTTAAAATTTACGACGTTCGCGTTTCCAGTATTATTTATTATTGCCAAGGTATTTGGGTAAACCCGTGTTTAAATCTTTACTTTAAAATCCACCGCCATCTAGAGGACCTTGACTCCTTGGGAAAACTTTTTAAACTCTTTGTTGACAATTAATAGACTGCTTCCTCCAAAGTATTTCGATTACTTCTAGGTGGCAGTGCATTAGAAACTTCGCGCGTCTTTTCGTTGCCATGGCAACGTTACTTTTGTTATAATGTAATTTCCATCTACACTACTTATCGGATCAAAATAAAATTAACATATTCGTGACCGGACGGACATTCTAAATGATTTGGCTATCTCAGATTGTGTCGCCGTTGAGTTTGAAAAAAAACTTTCGATTAACTTTAATGTAACTTTTTAACTTTTTGAACGATTTTGCCACAAAACTAATGGCATTCAATCGAGAACAAAGCTTGCGGATGGTGAAAATTTCAACTCGATCCGAGCCTCCGTTCGACCGCTATCATGAGCCAAAAAAGCTGCACGACTTTCCGTTGCCATGGTAACCGTACTTTGTTATAATGTAATTTCCATCTACACTACTTATCGGATCAAAAAAAAATTAACATATTTGTGACCGAACGGACATTCTAACTGAGTTGGCCATCTCAGATAATGTCGCCGTGAAGTTCGAAAAAAAAACTTTCGATTAACTTGAATGAAACTTTTTAACTTTCTGAACGATTTTGCCACAAAACTAATGGCATTCAATCGAGACAAAGCTTGCGGATGGTGAATATTTCAACTCGATCCGAGCCTCCGTTCGAACGTTATGGCGAGACATACGAACAAACAAAAAAAACAAAAAACAAAAAACAAAACCAGTGACTAATTTTTCCGGCAGAGTCAAATGGAAACGCTCGCTTAATAATATATACCTATTACCTATATATAGTAAGATCTCTCTTATCCGATCTCCTCTTATCCGATGTTCCGTGTTAACCGAGCCGCCAAAAAAAAAAATTTAAAATTTAAAAAAAAAAATTAAAATTAAAGTTTTAAATACGTAAATAAAACATAAAAATAATTACAGACGCCGCGCCGCACTTTTTTAAATGTACTCGCATACATTTGTAGGCATGCCTTACGAGTGAGTGCAAAGAAGATAGATCGGCGATATATCTCGACTTTCGAGCAGTGTGCATCAGTCTACTGAGCATATAGAGTTCAGTGGTCAGTGTGCGTCGGGCGCATCGCCGGTAAGCGTCAGTGTCACCCACTGAGCATATAGGTCAGTGTGCGTCGCGCGCATGCGCGTGCGCATACGATCCAGCCATCTCACACACAGCTGTTCAAAGATGGTCGTTGTGGAACTAGATGCAATCATGGTTCAACCGATTCACGAAATTCGTAATCACGACGCATTGAATTGTTATTCCTGGGCTTATCTTATTTCTTTCCCAGACTTATCTTGCGTCGTGAGCTTCAGCGCGGGCATAGTAGTGAGAGGTTTTCCACATGAGAAAGAGAGCTAGGCCTAGGCCTATGTTTGCATTGTAGGCCTAGGCCTACTGCGTCGAGTTTAGGCCTAGGCCTAGGCCTAGACATACGTTTTTATTACGACATGTAGGCCTAATTGTGTACGTGTGTTCGTGAGCTTGAATTACAAGCTATTAAATCATTTAGTATACCCTGTATGAAGTGTATCGTGTGTATTTTATGTTCCTTTATCCATTACATGTGTCATATATCATTTTACCACATCAGGCTATGCTACGAGAGCAAATAAACAATTGATCCGCGCCATCCGAGTTTTTCGCAAATCCGAGGTGCCCCCGGTCTCATCCAACTCGGATAAGAGAGATCTTACTGTATTGATCTTTAGAGTTCTAAACACACTTACATAATACATGCTAGCTCAATTTGTACTTGGAGACCCAGCACAGACATACAGACGGGTGCAGGTACTTAACCCGAGAGTAGTCGCGTGTGGTCTTTTAGACCGACTTTTTTTTTCAACAGTTGGTATTTGTACAGCGCGCATGCGTGGCTTGTCTAGTTCCGCCTACCTTCCCAAAATAGATTTGTGAAGCCAGTGTGCAATACGCGATTCAGTGTTCTGCAGAACTTCATCTAAGATAAGAGGTCCTGTTCGGTTGCTTGGTCTTTTCGACCGCTGCGCGACTACTAAGGGAGGCAAAAATATGCATACTCATCACTATTATGAGACATGTATTTTGTTATTGTAGGTTGATTATTCTTCAACATACAGTGTTGGCATAATATTACTGTCTTGGTTTACTAATAATTCAAACTACAGGGTGTTTCAAAACATTTTTTATACCTTTTTGTAGGTTTGCAACATTCTGTGTTTGATTGATTATTGATTGATAATTGATTAATATTACCATGTATGCTGTCACATATATGATAAATTATCTTATATTGGTAATCAAAACGCCATCCTAACGCTATTAGCCCATAATAAATAATGCGGTCTAAGGACCGGGCGCGACTACTAACGTTACAAACAGGGCGCGACTACTCTCGGGTTAAAAACAATACCGGTACTCGTCTAATTCCCCCCCCCCCTTGTTCATTTGTTGTTTGTTATTGATTGAGGAAATATGTCATTGTATGTCATTGTTTTATGTTTCCAGGTTGAGTCATTTGAGATAAACCAGGCGGACCTGGACGAGGAAGCGCGCCTTGCATCATCCAAGTTTTTGTTGACACCGGACCCGGAGGAAACAGACGGATCAGTCGACCCGGAGACTCAGGCGAGGCTTGAGGCATTGTTAGAGGCAGCCGGTAAGTGGACATGATTCTCTAAAATGTAGGTACCGGTAGTGTCATTAAGCCTAGCTTAACCTTTTCTGTGCGGCCGTCGAGTATACTCGATGCCGCCATCTTGTTTCCTCAGTGCGGCCGTCGAGTATACTCGAGCTGAGGTTGTTTCGAAACGCGCGCGCTTGTTGCTTCTGATAGGTATAATCGATTGTAAAAAGTTGATTTTTTCAACTGTGCTGCACTCTATGTGCAAGCTGTTCAACCATCTTCTAGTTTGGTAATTTGACCACAGATGGCTCAGTTAGTTATTTCAGTAGTGCAAATTGACAGAACATCAAGTAAAGATAATAATGGCGTCTGGAAAAGTTTATGATGATAAAAATGACAGTTATTATGCAAAATGGGTTGTAATGACGAGGTTTATGATCCATATTCGGACTTGTTTAGCGATCATAGACTTTGAAGTAAAGATTGAAATAATAGAGAAGTAACGTCCTGTTGCCAGTAGGCCTAGGTGACGAAAACCAGCTCACACTTACATAGGCCTATGCTAGGGCAATTGTCACATGTAAATAATATAGTCTTGACAGTATAAAAGCAAGTCAATCTACTCAAGGTGTATAGTGTAATGAAATCTACTTCATTTCAAGTATGAGGAAACATTTTGATAAGTTAACTATTACTTTCAAATACAAGTGAGAGAAATTGACTTCTTGTTCAAAATAACCCAGCACTGGGGTGTTGGGTGCTCCGTTCATAGCCCAGCATTGAAAAGGTTAAGTAACTTTGTTACGGTATTATTTTTAATTTTTACGAGCCTTACCATAAAAATTATACAAAGCGCAATGTCGCATAGGTGAAAACAGGAGGAAACACAATTGAGGGGTTGTTTTAAAAAAAACACCTATGTCCAAAAAGCACATTTTGCAGGAGATCAATTAAAAATGCTCCCATCCGTAAAAGTTTATTAAAATTTCCAATTTTTGGTTTTAAGTTATCTTGATAAATTTTTTATTTCGCTATGACATTTTGCCATAGTAGGCCTACTTCCCAGAAAGACAAAAAAAATAAAAAATTTTGGACTTTGGTTGTTTTGTAGAATATTTTTAAAATGGTTACTTTTTTGTGGGGTTTTATTTTCCAGAAAGTTAAATACGATATATATATTATATCTAAGTTCAACAAACAGCTGGATAGCTGTCACCATTAAACCATTTTAATGCGAAAAAAAAAAAAAAAAAATAAGGGGACTTTGGTTTTTTGTGAGAAATAGTTGTTTTAAAGCTTAAAGGTGACATAGTTTTTTTTCCAGAACTAGTATTATTCCCAGTGAAAATACAAATTTTTTGAGGGTAGTGCTCGAAACGGTATTTTTGGACATTGGGTTTTGGCAACAACCCCCCCCAATTACTAGGAGATCAAGCATGAATATAATAACAAAAATGGCCGAGCACAGAGCCCGAGGCACACCAGAGGTTTTGGGCACTAAAGGAAAAAAATTGATCCAGTTAAAAACAGCTTTAGTGCAATTCAAAGAAATAGTAATCCCCTTTAAAAGTCCTTCAATTTGTACCTACCAAGAAACTTGTGGGAACTTGATCAAAAGTCTTCGCCATCTTTTGAATTTCACCCCTGCTTAAAAAGCAGTTACCACTAGGGCCTACATCTAAGGTATGCTGCCAATCATCAAAAAACCTTTGTAGGCCCAAGCATAGAAATGCAAGAACTCCATGGTCCATGGGAAATTGTTATATTCTTTCAAGTGGTTCAACCAACACTGCTTTTGAAACTAGCCTCTCCATTACCTACCTTACAGATAGATGACTGAAGTTATAGAATTTGGTCAGTGATTCCTTACATGCATGCTTAGGAGCTTGTTGATTGTGATATCAAACATCACCAGCATGTACAGAAACAGTAAAAATAGAGCTGAGAGGAGGAGCAAGAAAGTTTGCACACTTTTGCAAAATATGTGTTGGGATATTGTCAGGCCTTGTTGCAGAATTAGGCCTACTTTATTAAGGCACCTCCTTACAATTAACACCATTGCAAACAAAGAAAGTGGGAGGAAGTCATTGAACTATTTAGTATTTAGGCCTACCATTCCTATTAGCCTATCGTGTTTAAATACGTATTACAGTAGGGCGGCCAATGATTTAAAAAAATCACATCAACATCGCGAGGAGACGAGGCAATATCAATATCATGATACGATATCGCATTTTTGAAGTTTGTTATCGATATCGTTGATATTGCAATTATTTCCGTGTGACATTACATTCTGGGGGTCAGGGCCCTGATTCTATAACTTCTACTGGATTGGATCCATAGGTAATTGCACAAACCCAACTCGTAAGTGATGAGTCACTATGTGTAGGCCTATATCATGGTAAAGTTTGACTCGTGCAATTATCTATGGATCCAATCCAGTAGAAGTTAAAGAATCGGGGCCCTGGCCAAGGCCAGTGGTTGATATGCCGGTCTTCCATGCATAATGCTGACGTCACTACGTAGGTCCCGATCAAGAGTGGCATTTTTAAGGTCAAGATTAGGCCTAGGCATTTGTTAGTACAGTCAAACCCAATTTTACGAACTGGACTTAATGAAATGATGTTTTTTACGAGGTACCGGTAGCGCCTACTTCAAATGCCGTGCATACTAATTTTGTATGGTTTTTATGTTTAGGCCTAAATTATTGGATGAGCGTAGCGAAGATTCCATTTCACTGCACTGGAGAAAAAAATCCGGAATGTTTTTTTTTCTTTCTTTTTTTTCCTTTTTTTTTGTATTTTTGTGTGTTTGTGAACACGATTCCGGCTAAACCGATACTCCAATTGCGATGAAATTTTCTGGAGACCTTTGAAATCTCTGAACTTAGAACTGCACGGTTCAAAAAATCGATCGAAAAATAATTTCTCATGAAAATTGCAATTTTACGATTTTTTCCGATTTTCTTGCTATTTTCTGTTTGTATTTTTGTGTGTTTGTTAACACGATTCCGGATAAACCGATACTCCAATTGAGATGAAATTTTCTGGAGGCCTTCGAAATCTTTGAACTTAAAACTGCCACGTTTTTGAGCGCAATCAAAAGATTTTTTCTCATGAAAATCGCAATTTTACGATTTTTTTTGTTTTTCTTATTTTTTCTGTTTGTATTTTTGTCTGTTTGTTAACACGATTCCGGCTAAACCGATACTCCAATTGCAATGAAATTTTATGGAGACCTTCCAAATGTTTGAACTTAGAACTGCCACGTTTTTGAGCGCAATCGAAAAATTATTTCTCATAATAATCGCAATTTTACGATTTTTTTCTATTTTTAAAACATTTCTTTGACTTATAACACCTACATACTTTATCCGATTGTAATGATGTTTTCACAGAACCTTAATTTTATGAATTTATATATTCATGTGAAATTTGAGCGCAATCGAAAAATTATTTTTTATGAAAATCGCAATTTTACGATTTTTTAATTTTTAAAACATTCTTCTACTTGTAAAGGCCGGTTTACGATTGACGGCAACGTGGGGAGACGTGAATGGAGACGCGAACGCGAAAGTTAACACATGGCATTCACAGCTTAGCGTTTATGATTGACGGGAACGGAACGGGAATGGAGAACGGAGCGGCCAAAGTTCGTCAAGTCCCAACTTTCGCGGCTTGGTTGCCGCCCCGTCGACGTGAAAAGGGCTACGCGCATGCGCAAATAAACGCACTGCTCGGCTGTCTGCAACTGTCATGAAAATATAACCAACAAAATGATGGACGACGCCAAGCTTATTGAGACCATCCATCGCTATCGCATTATTTATGCTAAGGGCCTGAATATATACAGGCGTACAGACTACAAAGAAAATGCGTGGAAATCAGTGGCAAAATAAATGAATAATTTACGCCAAGCTAGGCCTAGCCTAGCCTAGGACCGTAGGCTAGCTAGGCAACTTGTAAACAACTCGTAGTGGCCGACACCCCGCCGTCTGGATATTTGTACCTTTACATGCATCCAGACGGCGGTGGGCCGACAGTTGTTGTACCGATTCCCGTCAATCGTAAACGCCTCGCTTTCCGTTTCCACCACATTCGCGTTTCCATTCACGTCTCCCCACGTTGACGTCAATCATAAACCAGCCTTAACACCTATTGTTTTTTCCGATTTTAATGATTTTGTCACAGAACCTTAATTTTATAAATTAATATATTCGTGTGAAATTTAAGCGCAATCAAACAATTATTTCTCTTAATAATTGCAATTTTACGATTTTGCTATGATGCTGCGATAATGCTAAGGCTTTTACAATTTTAATTTTTTTGTTAAAGTGAAAGTTGTTTTAGATTAAAAAACAATACATCTAAACATTTACCAGACGGATTTTATAATTTTTGTTTTGTTTGATAAATACGATTTTTTTCCTATGCATTGTTGGAAAATGTATGTTTTTTGTAACAAATGTATATTTCCCATATTTTAATTAAAAAATTATAAATCTTATCAAAAAAGTTTCCGGTGAATTTGACAGAATAAGGCTTGTGAGCATATTAAAAAAAAATTATCCGTTTATCTTAAAAACTGTAGAAAAAGTAGGAAAAAATGTTAGCAAATGTGATAGAATAAAAGTTTTGAGATAATAGCATTTAAAGTTTATTTATGTTGTTTTTTGGTAAATTTGAGTAAAACTTAGCCTAAAGTGCTGCGCACAATTGGCATAGCATAAGCGTAGCGCAACGCAAGCACAACGCAAGAAATATAAACAAGTGCACCTGGCTGCTTGAACACACAATTCACGTATGCATAGCGTAGGCGCGGAAGCACAGCGCAAGAGATGGTTATATTTTATATTTCTTATGCTTGCGCTTGCGTTTGACCAATAGGAATCCAGAAACACACACGACTCAACACAAACGCCCATTTTCAGTTCAATCAAATTCACAACTATTGTTGTTTGTGTCAGTGTAAAATTATTTATCATGGACGAACTTACAGAAGACGACGTAATTATCGAGTATGAAGTTGAGTCGACGTCTAGCGACGAGCTGCTAATTACGTATTTTAGGCAATATCCGCATCATAGGCTACTGCAAATGGTTTCAAAGACGAAATGTCAAACGCAAAGTTGACATGCAGTCATCTGATAACGAGCATTCTAAAACTTTGCACAGCCTTGTAGTTTCTTTACGCCACGCTTCCGTTATGACAATTGTGCGCGCCTACATTCCTTGTGTTGCGCTTATGTTGCGCTTGCGTTGTGCTGCGCTTATGCTATGCCAATTGTGCGCCGCACTTAAAGGTTCAGTTTATATATTATAATATTTTACATGAATTCACTGGGCCCTTATAACCTGTTAATCTAGGTTTCTTTAAAATTGACTAAAATTGTTATGAATAACACTCTATACAGCCCTAGATTAGGCCTAATATCGGTACCAGATTAAAAAGTAAACCAAAAAAACAATTAAAACAATATTAATACAGAATTGCTGGTTTTTCATACATTTTCAGTGAAACAATTCCTTAAACAATTACGCTCATCCAACAACGCGCCTGAAAAAGCGTTTGCGAAGCTTCCTAGTTCCATTTTTACGAAGATTTTTGGTCAAAAACCAGATTCCTAAATGTTAAAGTAAATAAAATAAACTCGGATTTAGAGTACCCATTCAGTCACAGAACTGATTTTTCAGTAAGGGACATGACATTATTTTATTGTTATTAGATTATTATTCGGTAAATCGTGATGCAAATGCATTTTTCTCAAATACCGTACGTAGTCATAATATTACGTAGGCCTAGTCGGGAGCTCGAACACTACGACTTGCCCGCTCGAGCTCCAAGAGTCTACTGTGTGATGAGGCAAGCTACCTCTGACCAGACCAGTGGTGATGACGGGAGAGTAGAGAGCGAGGCTGGCTCGGAGTGGCAAGGGAAATCTGCTGGCAGCTGTTTAGACGCAAGAACATTGTTCTCTTGGGACACATGCGGTTTATCGGAACTCACGTACGTAAATTCCTTTTTGCAAAATGTTACGTAATACTTAGCAGTTAGTAACATGTGTGCCACAAGTAGGGTCTAGGCCTACATGTTTTTTGACCCGAGATTTTATCATGTATGTTTATATAGATTATTTATTTAATTTTTTAATGAGCAATCTTGTACCTTAGTAAATTAGGCCCTACATGTTTAATTAATAATTTGGCCTAGGCTTTGTTAAACTTTGATGGCTGAGTTTTTGTATGAGCACTTGCCTACAAGTGGGTTTATATAGAGACTGGATGAAGTGGAATTGAGATTGATCAACATATTATATGGAACAGAACAGTGTTATCTGTAAAGTAT
Organism: Sweltsa coloradensis; assembly: GCA_024449915.1. Lineage (NCBI taxonomy): Eukaryota > Metazoa > Arthropoda > Insecta > Plecoptera > Chloroperlidae > Sweltsa > Sweltsa coloradensis. Next base: position 29,836 of record JAMZAV010001917.1, read on the forward strand.
TGTGTACAGTACCGGTAATGTTGTGTAGTACCGTAGTGATCAAGTGATCAATTTTTACTTTGGCTGGGTTTTTAAACCATATCAATTGTTGCTCTTAATGCATCATCAAATTATCAAAGTATGGTATGTACCATAGTCATAAAAAAAATTGCCTGCTGACATGTGTTTATTATAGTTTATACATTAGTGCCAAATCAATTAAGTATGGCTCATTTTAACACCTGCTGGTGTACATTCACTTGATTGTCAGTTGTTGTGATGATGGTGATGTTTCAACTGATTTGTCACACATATTTTTTATTTCAACACTCGTTGGTGAATGATATCACGTTCCAACTCATCACCAAACCATTATATAAACAATATTGTGACTAGGGACTTGTAGGCAAAAAAATTATAGAAATTCTTTAGGGCTGCTCCATTTAGTTTAGGGCTTATATATTATATATTAACCCCGTGTCCAACATTTTATCGGGTTGGGGAGAGTAGTGCACTTTACTCCTTTTAAGGCTAACATCTTAGTTGCCGGCTAACCAGGTCTGACACAACCATAACCTCTGCTACCGTGGGTCTGTTTAGTAAATATTTTATTTGTTTTTATTTATTTATTTAACATATATCCTATTCAGTTAAAAAACAATTGTCCCTCAGTCTTTCTTGGTGATTGACATAAATACTTTTTTTCATTATCGATTATCGAAATGGTAAGTCATAATCGAATCAATAATATCAAATTGATAGTATCGATTGCCAACAAAAGATTCAAGTCCGTTCCGATGTAGATGAAACCTCAAATGTGGTGAATGAAATTCAAAACAATACAATCTCATGCCACTCACTGCCTCGTCCTGGTTGTGTTGTCTTTGTTTTTGCCTCATGCTATCAGCTAAGTTAGCTCCCAAACATAAATATCAAGTAAGACACCGTAGGTCTGCTCGCTGGACCTGCTCTAACTCGGATCTACTCTCATAACGAAATAGCTGTTCGTTTCACGAGATCACTTTCTCAAATTGCGTCTTTTAGGCTCCCAACTACTTGATCTAGAGCAGAAAGATCATGATTTTCTTGCTCAGACTTTTTAGGAGCTAAGAGAGCTAGAGATGTTTAAAGAGCAAGTTTGATTTAATAGCTAATTACGCGTGTTATTTAAATAAAAATGACTTCTTCATTTGCTGGAAGTGTTAATAATAATTTGTCCATAAATGTCAACAAATTTTTCTTTTTGGATTGATTTTTCTTTTTTGTGTGTGATCTGAGAGACGATTCGAGTAACTCCGAGTAACGGTTAGCAAACAAACCTCTTGTGACCTTTCTCTGTCTGCCCAAGCGTGAAATACAAATTTTGTGTTTCTGGCCGTTTTCAACCAATTATTAATATTTTCGATTATCGCTAATAACTTTTGATTAGCCTATCAATTATCGAGATTTTATCCAATATTGATTATCAATCGATAACATTGATTATCGTATGCATCCCTAGTCTTTCTGCTTCCACTTGGTTCCTAGATATTCCTCTTTTCTCAACACTGTCTTTAATCTAATCCACCCACTTGTCTCTTGGTCTGCCCACTTTCTTCTTGTGCCCTTTTTGTTGTTAGAACTCTCTTCTTGGTATCCTAGCCAGGACTATTCTTTTCATATGTTCAAACTAACGTAGTCGTTCTCTCTCCAACTTGACTTGTCCTTGTACGCTTTCAACACCTAGTCTTTCCCTGATTACTAGGGTATGAACTTACAAATTTTGAACTCAAACTTGAACTTGTTAGAAAGTTTCAAAGTTCAAAGTTCTCAAATATCAAAGTTTGTGCGTTTATTTGAACTTCCCGCTCAAAATTGAAATATCACGATTCGCCGCTATGCACGCGCGGCGTGGTTACGACCTGTCAACATATTGAAAGTCGAAGCACAGTGCAGCCAACCGTCTTCATCCTATTCAATTTATGTATTGTTTAGATTATTCATGTTGATTTTCTTCCGTTCGGTTGGCACGGGAAGTCGAAATTGCTCTGGCAAGCGATGTATTTTCAATAAATTGACTTGCCACAGAACTCGCAATAGCCTATCTTAAAATGGAAATAAAATCTGGACAGCTGAGATAGCAAGAAATAGTTACATATTTACTATTGATACTGGTAGATTGTCTTCAGGTGAAAAAGATTATTATGACATCAATGCATAATTTTATCGATTTACTAATGAGTTTAAAATTGGAAAGTGATGGTGATATTGACGGTTCAAATGAATCCGGTAAACCTAAGCATAGGTAGACCTAGTGATGGGAATTTTCATGAAAAAAAATAATCTTGAAAATTGTCAAGGTTTGTAATCTGTTATTTGAACTGTATTTTACCATTATTATAAATAAAAATATTTTTTTCTATCAAGGATGTACAGTGGGATTCAGGCTGAGGTGAAATAAAGTCTAATCATATTATGCTATATCATGCTGTTTAGCCTTAGTTTAGGTAGGTATTCTTGCAATTTGCAAATAGGCCTACATTATAAAAATAATTGTGAGACAAAAATTATTGATATTGAATTGGGATAGTATCCAACATGAATGATGGAAACAAAAGATTATATCAAAATGTAAAAAAATACACCTGACATTTTGGGTGGTTAAGGGAAGGCCTAGATTATAGTTTCAGTTTTAATTTTATTCATTCGATCCATACATAGTACAGATCACTTAATAACTACTATGTACATGATTTACATGATATCATTGGATGAGCGTAGCGAGCGAAGCGAAGATTCCATTTCACTACACTGGAGAAAAAAAATCCGGAATGTTTTTTTTTCTTTCTGTATTTTTGTCTGTCTGTTAACACGATTCCGGCTAAACCGATACTCCAATTGCGATGAAATTTTATGGAGGCCTTCGAAATCTCTGAACTTAGAACTGCTACATTTTTTAGCGCAATCGAAAAATTATTTCTCATGAAAATCGCAATTTTACGATTTTTTTTTTTGATTTTACTTATAACAACTACATGCTTTATCCGATTTTAATGATTTTTTCACAGAAACTTAATTTTATGAATTAAGATATTCGTGTGAAATTTAAGTGCAATCGAAAAATTATTTTTCATGAAATAGAAATTTTGTGGTTTTTTTTCTTTTTTGAGACAATTGTTTTACTTATTACACCTACATGCTTGATTCTATTGTAATAAGTTTTTCACAGAACCTTAATTTTATTTAATTTATTTATTTGTGTGAAATTCGAGCGCAATCGAATAATTATTTCTTTAAAAAATTCCAATTTTTTGATTTTTTTCTTTTTTTAGAATTACGATTAATTAAAAAAAAAAAGTTTATTTTTTATTTAATTTATTTTAATTTTAAAAAAAATTGAACTTAGTAATAATTTTTTCACAGAACAACAGAAAATCCGCATAACACATGGCAGCTCAATGCACCAATTACGCTCATCCAACAACGCGGCGAGACTTAAGCGTTTTCCTAGTGGAAAATATTAATACATAATAAGTATGAGTCTACAAACAATACTGTACCTAGGCCTACAGACTAATCGGAGGCAAAGACCTTAGCCTACTCCAAAGTAATGTTTGTCCCGGTCTTTCCATTTCACTACCCTAGGCATTTATGTTCTGCATAACCCTCTAGCATTTGTGCTAATTAAGGATGGATTTTATCTGGTTAGTTCCCAACCGGACTATTGCCTATATACAACCTATGAAAAATAATAAATTACCTAGCTAGACCTTAATTTGCAGGCTTCGTATTTGCAATGTACCCTAATCTTGCAAATGTTTGGGACTAACTAATTTCCCTACAAGGACCTAGCTCCTACTCCCACATTGACAGACTTCTAGGCCTAGGTCAATGCCTCTGTTCTAGGCTAGGCCCTAGCATGCATCTAGGCCTATTGCTGTGCAAGAGGCTAGCCAAATCCTAAATCTCAAATACCAACTGCATAATAAAACATAATAAAAATAAAAACTTGAAAATTTCAATGCATGGCCCTTAAAGAAAATTTTCTAGGTAGACCTAACCAAGACGTGTATTTTTTTTTAGCAGTTTAAGATCTCAAAAAACCCATATTAATGTTGGTTTTGAATTTTGATGTATTGTCTTTGAGGTTTGGCTATGAAAGTGGCATTGCATTGCCCCTTTATTTGATCGATCTTGTTATGATTTTTCATTGGAAGGTGATGTTGATTGTTGGTTGGCTAGCCTTAAAAACGTTTTCCCCACATGATTAAACAATATATCAGAAGGATCCCTGGCCATTTTAAGACAAGAATGCACCGTATTTGATACCGGCTTGTAACATTATTATTGGTCGAGATATAAGCCTGGGTCACTAGCCTAGGTTTATCCTTTAAGGTTCTAGTTTGTTTCAGGTTAGTTGTTTAAATTTTTATGGAAGTATGAAGTTCAACGGATTATTTAGTTGAAACTTCGAGTTCAGTTCGAAATGTAAAAAAAAGGTTTGCACAACCCCACTGATGTAGGCCTACACTACTCTTGATCCTGTCGTTCTTTGTCACACTCACACCCAATAACACTTCTCAAGGAACTTCATTTCTACTGCCACAATCCAACTTTCTGCTTTATATCCCAAGGTCCATGTCACTGAGGCATATGTCCGTTTAATTTAGTTTAATTCACTAAATGTTTAAAACAGATTTACTAACTTCATTTCAGCGTTTAAACGTATAGACCTTATCCTAAATATTCCCCCCTTTGAGTGGTTTACCTTGAGATAAACTTGGGGTGCCCACGCCGTCCCGCCTTTGGACAGTAGGCCTACTGATTTTCAGCTGTGTGTCCTGTGTCCCGCCACGCTTCCCGGCGGGACGCACTTCTGTCCCGCTTTTTTAGCTCAGCCAGGAAGCTCAGCGCTTACTATCTCGCATCCCTTTCTTTATCAATAAATGCACCTGCCCGCTGTCAGTGAGAGCTCGCTGGCGCACTCCTTAGTTATAATTATTGTAAACACTGACGAGGCCACTACCCTTACACGCCGCCGACAACAAGAGTGATAGCTTGCTTGTTTCTCCCTCGCACACAAGGCGTGTACGTAGTAAGTGTTCGTTTTGTCTCGTATCGACAGTGTAGTGTGTAAAATGCCGCTGCCTAAACATACTTTTATACACATAAGTGTTTAGTTGGTCAATCAAATTGAAATGTTACGCCCAAAATTAATTAAGTGTTTTTCCTTCATAAACAAAATCTAGTTATCCCTGAAGTTGCCATTTTGCAGTTAAAACATGACGAAATATCTGTAATATGGTAAAATTAGGCGAAAGGGCCTCTGGCGGCTGGGGCTTTGCCCAAGACCCTAGCTACCCGCCACTAATTGTCCCACTTTTTTGTTTGTTTGTTTGTCAGTGTTGAGCCATCCTATAAGAGGCCACATGCACATTGAATGGGTCATGTGACTGGGATACAGCAGTTTCTCATGGCATTACAGCTGCATTTTGATCTTGAGGATGGAAATGGAAATCAAAATCACAGGCTAATTTGCAAGTGTATTATCAAAGTGTGCATTAAATTTTAGTAACAAATATTTAAAGAGTCTGCAATATTGCAATAGGCCTAGGCCTATTAAAGTAAATTTAGAAATTTAAAATTTTCCTAAGCCTAAGTTTTTCACGTTTTAATATTTCTAGGGGAATTTCATTTGTCTTTAAATGTTTAAATCTCTATTTTTCGATGTGTAGGCCTAGAGTCCAAATATTGATACGTAGGCCTATATGAAGAAATCTTGAGCAATAGTCGAAAAGATGACAGTATCCCCAGTTATTCCTGTCCTTACAGCAGGCTTACGCTGAAAGATTGTAATTTCCCATATTATATCGATATTGAATCAAAATAAAAATATGATTTGTTTGCCCAGCCATAATGCTTTCCTTAGGCCTACATGAATCACATTCTCATTTCTAGGTATTGGCAAGTTATCCACAGGCGATGGCAAACATCTAGCTGACCCTGAAGTTCTTCGTCGTCTAACCTCCAGTGTATCTTGTGCTCTCGACGAGGCGGCAGCTGCCCTGACCCGCATGCGCACCGAGAATCCACGCCCACAAACAGAAACAAGGTAAATGAGTCACTTTTGCACCCATCTCTTTCATTTTGTTGGATTTAAAAAATTACCTGGCTCAAAGATAAAATATAAAATGTGTATCCCACTCCCAGCTCATATCACACTTTACATTATTCTACATGTGCCAGTAGTGCATGTTTGTAATTATATTCTATGGATATTGTATTAGATAGATTTAGGCCTATATCAGAACAATTGAGTAGGTGCCTGCTGTAGTTTAGTGTTTGTTGTTACTTACAGGGTTGCTTGCCGTTCAATTATCTACTTTTGATAGGTAATCAATGTTTGTAAGATCACTCGATAATCGATAGTAATCGAATTCTAAAAATTGTTCTATCACTTATCCTATAACTCCATTCCTACTTCTTAACTCTTGGAAACCATACTCTCTCACGTACCGGTACTTATATTTTCTCATTTCATTTATAGATCTTTAGTAGAGGCTTGTTCCGACGGTGACGTGGGAAACTGTGAAAAAGCTTTTAACGGAAGGTCGAAGCTTGCACCCATCTCTTTCATTTTGTTGGATTTAAAAAATTACCTGGCTCAAAGATAAAATATAATGTGTATCCCACTCCCAGCTCATATCACACTTTACATTATTCTACATGTGCCATCCAGTAGTGCATGTTTGTAATTATATTCTATGGATATTGTATTAGATTTAGGCCTAATATCAGAACAATTGAGTAGGTGCCTGCTGTAGTTTAGTGTTTGTTTCTTACAGGGTTGCTTGCCATTCAATTATCTACTTTTGATAATCAATGTTTGTAAGATCACTCGATAATCGATAGTAATCGAATTCTAAAAATTGTTCAATCACTTATCCTATAACTCCATTCCTACCTCTTAACTCTTGGAAACCATACTCTCTCACGTACCGGTACTTATATTTTCTCATTTCATTTATAGATCTTTAGTAGAGGCTTGTTCCGACGGTGACGTGGGAACTGTGAAAAAGCTTTTAACGGAAGGTCGAAGCGTTCACGAAACCACGGAGGAGGGAGAGAGCCTCTTGTCTCTAGCCTGTTCGGCTGGTTACTACGAGCTTGGTCAGGTGTTGCTAGCCATGCACGCCAACGTAGAGGATCGCGGCATCAAGGGGGACTGCACCCCGTTGATGGAGGCTGCCAGCGCAGGACACGTTGATATCGTGAGGCTGCTAATCATTCACAGTGCCGACGTTAATGCACAGTCCTCATCCGGTAACACGCCTCTCATGTACGCGTGTGCAGGAGGCCACGAAGAAGTTGTCAAAATACTTCTGGAATCGTCCGCCAATGTTGAAGACCACAATGAGAATGGCCACACCCCACTCATGGAGGCTGCTAGTGCAGGGCACGTGGGCGTAGCAAAGGTAGGTGGACAGTATTGAACAATTGTGCCTCTGGAAACTAATTGTGTGTATAAACTGACTGTGACTGAAGTATATGCCTATGGCCTAATTGATCTTTACCACCTATATTTAAACTGACTCATAAACAAAGTCAGGTAAACCGCATAAGCCTATTCTTTATATTCATTACCGTCATTTGTTCGTCTTCAACTATGCTTTCATGTACGGGAAAATGGCTGCTATATATTGAGACGGCAATCCCTGATGTTCGGCAATATGCCAGCCAACAATGTTTATGACGTCACATGCATACAAAGAATAGGCCTAGGCATTATATGGTCCTTTTTCCGTTAATGCATAGTTGGCTGTTGGCCTAGGCCTAAGTATTTTATAAATACTATTGGGTTTATGGGGTAGGTTTCTTGTATGAATAACACAATGAACTTGAACCATTTCTTGATATCATTGATATCTCCATATTAGTATAGTATTTTATTTAAAAAAATATTCCCAACACATGTTCATGGGCGTTTACTTTTTATTGTATCAACAGTTATCGCACGCACTGAGCTTTATGTTGTTTTTTGTACCCTATCATTATCAATTAAAAAGTTTGTTTAATTCCTTATGTTTTCCTTACGGGTATTTCTATGTTAAGTCTGCAGATCAGTTATAGAATGGAATAAAGGAATGTTTATGTAGGGTAGGTAGGTACACCCGGCGTCAGAAGTAAATCAAGGGGCCGGCTATACCATACTAAGTATAGAGTTGAGCCGAGTTAGTGATTTATTAAAATTTCAAACTTTTCCCGAACTTTGACTTGAATTGACTTCCATTTTTAGAGTATCTTACATATTACACGTTAAGATCAATTCCAACACCAAAATGGATTAGCATAGGCCTATGTTAATATGGCATTTTAATTTACAATTCAATTTTTGAAGTACCGGTACTAGTAACAGTTCTCCATTCACACAAACTTGTAGACCAAGGGCCACAAAAAAAAAAAAAAAAGTTTAAAACTTTCTTTGTTCACAAGTTTGAGTTGGGTTCGAAACTCGGAATTCAAGGTTCGTCCATCCCTAATGTTTTCCGATAATTGGTTCCTAGTCTTAGTGTTGGATGTTTGACTATGGGTCCAAATCAGGGGAGGATTTTAGGTCTGCATTTTTTATTCAAATAATATGTTCTTTTTAATTTTTACAGATCCTGCTAGATAATGGAGCTGGTATTAACACGCACTCTAATGAGTTTAAGGAATCAGCCCTTACCTTAGCATGCTACAAGGGTCACCTGGATATGGTCCGATTCCTACTACAGCGTGGAGCTGATCAGGTAAGCCACCACTTCTGCTTCTCTTAGTTTGAGCCAAAATTATTTTATCTAGGGGTAGGCCTATAATGATAAATGGTGTTCGTTGTAATGACATGACCGTATCATCAAAAATATAACATTCTAAAAATACAAAATTTTGACAAATTTATCGGGGTTCTAATTTTGTTATAGCTATATTGATATTTAACAAGACTAAGAAATAAAGTGTGTATTAACAATGTGCTTCCTACTAAGTCTTTTGGAAATTTTTGTTAAATTAAGTTAAAATGGTTTAAAACTCATAATAAATAATTATTGCAATTTGCAGGAGCATAAAACTGATGAAATGCATACCGCACTGATGGAAGCATCCATGGATGGCCATGTGGAAGTTGCTCGACTGTTGCTTGATTCTGGTGCACAGGTGAGTTTGTGAGACGTAGATTACTCTTAAGAGAAGAATTTTAACTAACGATAAATAACATATTTTATCCGAGGAAACAAGGAACAGTATGGCTCTCTGGCGCGCGAGTGAGGAACTAGAGAACCGGGGATAGGTACGCCCACCTGATAGGAAAACGCATGGTGAATCGCGTCAGTCTACGAAAATACTAAGAAATATTATGATTGTATATTTAATTCACCAAAATTGCAATTTAGAAAGCAATAAAATACAGTAACCAAATAGATTTCCATCCATTTCAACCATTTAATCATACAAAACTACCTGAAAGGTATTATCTAAACTTGACTTTTGGGTCTCGGCAGTGAATGTTGACAGGTTCTTGAATGAAGCATATATATGGGACATTATTTTATCTAGCCGATTACACTACCGATTAATGTCTGTGTTTATATGTAAGCAGATTACACCAGATGTTTGAAAAATGGATTTAACCTCATATCGCCCTTCGTTTTGCACATTTAAATGCCTAATTGTCAGCCGTTCACGCGAGATTTTTAGGCCTAGATTTGCTTTGGTGCGGTGTCAAATAGGCCTAGGGCCTACATGTTTATTATTTCGTGTAGGCTCTTCATTAAATAATATAAGATGCTCGAAAGGGTGTGATGGCCTACATACGAAATTAAGTCTGGCCAGAATATTATTATTTAAGCCAGAGTTTTGCACGTCTGCTAGGCCCTAAGCTAGGCCTAGGCGACTTGGCTGCAAATGCGAGATCAACACGCCTCGACAACACATGCTGACGGAGCCTATCCAATTTATTGAAATAAATTGATAGTTTTGAGATACAGACTGGTTAATTATTTTTTAAATTTATATTTTAGTAACAAAAATTATTAGTTTTCTTCTAGCCGAGTCATTTGACACCTATGGATGGTTGAAACTGGCAACCAGTAGGCCTAGGCCCTAGGCCAAGCTCCAAGCTAGGCGGCCGTCAATTTTCCGCGCTGTTCTCTCAGTTTATCACAGCTCTAGGCCATTAACATTTTGTCAAATTACTAGTCCACGCTTGCTTTAGCATATTATACTACAAGGTTGGTGCTCTTTGTTTTAGGGCAAACAAATCATAGGCGCTAGTAATTTGAAATGCAGTACGTGGGAAGAACGTACCGTATATGAAATCACTTATTCTTTACAGATTTTCATTATGTTTAAACTTTAACTATACCACAAGATATCAACCTATAGTTCTGAATCATTTTCTATTATGTAACTGGACGTTTTCAACAGAAAAAGTAGGTTTCAAGCTTGGGTCCATGCAATGTTAGCCAAGCGTGTGGTCGGCAGCTATCCCCTTTTACCCGGCCATCTTGCTAAACAGCTGATTGCTCACTAGCGCTCCATCGGACCTTTTTTCTCCGGATATAGATTTTGACTTGCTTACATAATCAGTTGACAAATTAATGGTTGATTATTATGGTTGTACAAATAGGCTTACTCTATTTTCCCACCTCTTTTTGCTTCTATTATAAGCTCTGCATTGAGGTGAGCTGTAAATCGTCAAAATTATTATTATTGTTATTATTATAGCCCTGAATGTCCCTGGGAGTGTGAGAGATAAGACCATCATCAGTTGATGTTTGTGATTACTTATACCAGTAAATATTGCATCTCAAATGAGTGGTTGGCTAATGGCTAGTACCAACTAAGAAGACCTACAGTTAATCTCACTTGGTAATTTAGCCAATTTTGGACCAAGAGGCAAGAACCATTTAACTTTGTAACTGTTGGAACAGTGAACACCTTTGGCCTACTTTATAAAGAGTTTTGCGATTTGAAATGCACATGCCACATCTCATTGTTTTAGGGTTAGGATTCAATTATAGATTCGTAGGGACACTAATTTATGGTAAATAAAACCGCCACAAAGCGGTACAAAAATTATTAAAAAGCGGTGCAAAAAGTCGGTGTTAAAATCAAAACTCAACAAAAAGCGGTGAATAAATTTGTTAATTTGCATGTGACTGTATGTCATTCATGCATATTGTAATGTTATGATTTATATATAACAAGAATGTAATGGAAGACACTAATCTAGACCTAGGCCTAAGCCAAAATAGCTAGGGCCTAGGCCTAAAAGAACTGCTTAACTTGGCCTAGGCTACTGTTCCCATTTGAAAAAATCTAGACTAGAGCCTGATATCGTGGTATAGGCCTAGGAAGTGAACTACTACATACCAACGAATATCATACAAAAATGAACTGTACATAGGCCTAGGCCTAAGCTAGGGGCTTGAGATGTGTAGGTTGGGGTCAAGGCCAAGGTTCTATAATATTATCTCAGTGTTAAATTTCTTCTGTGCATTTTTTTGCAGACATAACTCGACTAGGCCTAGATACAACCGTAGAATCATAAAGGTCCAATGCTGTGTTGTTTCCTGAATATGGCCTAGGACTAGGCCCTAAACCTGCCCCATACTAGTAGGCCTAGGCCCCAGTCGCATTTGAATTGCTTAGGGCTATGTTTAGGGCACTTATTCTCAAAGTTTTGACAGATCAACGATTTTCTTATGGTTAACTTCATGGTTAAACAGCTGTAACTCGGTGCCTCAGACATCGCGAATTTGAGGTTAGGTAGGCCCAGGCAGCCTGTCAACTCTTTTGTTGTGCTGGAAACACATCTTATGCAAGAAACAATGTGTTAGTCAATTGAAATCAAACAAATAACATGTCTTTATCTTTATTTACACGCGCGCGAGATAAAACATAGATTCTTTTCGGCATTTTATCGGCAGTTTGCGATCACAGGATGACAGCTGCAATTTAGGCCACAAAGCATCACTATCTGCTGGTATGGTCGACTATCGACCGAAAAATCGATTAGTCAAACTTTTGGCGAAATAATCGATTTTACAGTCAGCCATCTTGAATATGATCGAAACTCAAAATCTAGCGGAATTTTCAAATAATTCTGCACTTTTTGTGATTTGAACACTAAAAATTGGAAAAACATCGCAAAAAGTTGTGAAATCGTGGAAAAATTCGTGAATAAGTAATAAAATGAATAAAATCGCATACAACCTAAAAAACGCCGAAAATCGCGAAAACTCGCGGACGCCATTTGAATGCCAAGGTCACCAAAGGTCTACATCTGTTGTCAAATTTCATTTGTCAGCAAAATTGTGAAAATTCACGAATAAAGTGCTCACGAAAATCAAGGGTCCCTATAGACTCGTAATCGATGTCAAGCCAAAAATTTCAACATGATGAATATGATTTTTTTTTTCGACTTTAAAATTTTGATGAGAAAAAATCATATTACAGTAACTCCATTTATCCGATGTACCGTATTAACCGAGCTCCATTAAAAAAAAAGAAAAAAATTTTTTTTATTTATTTATTTATGTTTATATATTTTTTAAAGTTTATACTACGACGTAAATAAAACATAAAAATAAATTCAGACGCCGCTCTCGCATAGATTTGTAGGCCTAGCGGGAGTATTGCCCATGCCTACGAGTGAGTGCAAGAGAAGATAGATCGGCGATATATCTCGACTTTCGAGCAGTGTGCGTCGCGCCCATCGCCGGTAACGAGCCTTCCCGACAGCGGCCGATCGGCCCAGGTGCACTCCATGCGATGCAACGTCGATTCTGCTGTCCACCCGCAGCGCCAGACACCAGTGCTTTTACGGGGGTGCGCACTGACCGCACGGCGCACGCACATGCACATGCAATGATTTTTTCACAGAACAACAGAAAATCCGCATAACACATGGCAGCTCAATACACCAATTACGCTCATCCAACAACGCGGCGGGACTTAGCGTTTTCCTAGTGATTACAAAATTGTTTTGTGTTTTTTGCCGCAGGTGAACATGCCTACAGACAGCTTTGAGTCACCGCTCACATTAGCAGCATGTGGTGGCCATGTCGACCTAGCCATGCTTCTTATTGAGCGTGGTGCCAACATAGAAGAGGTCAACGATGAAGGCTACACTCCGCTAATGGAAGCCGCAAGAGAAGGTCACGAGGAAATGGTTGCTCTCCTGCTTAGCCAAGGTCAGTTCCATGCTACTTGTTGGTTTACTTATTTTGGGACTTGAGAGTTGAATTTTTGTTTCCAATCTCATATGTTTCTTAATTATTATTGGTGCACAAGTTTTTCTTTTGAGCTTTTCCAAACTGAGCTTGATTAATGACTCAGCAAAGTCTTACAAATCATCCAGAGCAGGGTTGCCGTTTTCATGTATTAACTAGGGTTGCCGTCGATAATCGAAATATCGATCGATTATCGATATCAGTAATGTGTAGAGATGTGCAAAAATGGTGACAACGAAATTCGTGATTTTTTTTTAAGTTGCAATAATCCCTTCAAATTCAGTTTGCACATGAATCTCATGAATTGTGATTGAATGGTACCAATTTCCAATTCGCGAATTTTCGCGAAATTTTAGTTGATACCGCGAACTAGTGGCAAAATTAGCAATTATGTCCTTAAATGCGAATTAGGTCACGAAATTTAAAAAAAATTCAAAGTTTTGGTGGAGGTGCCGGGTCGAAATCGAAATTAAATTAATACTGGTGGTACATAATATGGTGGAAGGCGCCGGGTCATACAAGGCGATTGTGAGATCGCAATAATCGTTTGAACGAGAGTAAGGTCAAAATACTTCATATCCATATCAAAAGACATTACATAAAAAAATCATAATTTCGTAAATTTGGTGGAGGTGCCGGGTAGACGAAATTAATTCTGGTAAAAACTGTCGGAAACTGAAGGCTGAAATTGAGCTTAAAATTAAAACTGATTCTGAACTTCACTCTCATGAGCTTTGTTTTTCTTTTAAATCAATCAAATTATCCTGAAACTTGTTTTTTTTAATTTTTAATTTTTTTTTTTTAAGTTGTGCATGGAAAAATTGTGTTTTTTGGTAAATCGCGACAAATCGCGAATTTTTATTTTTAAGGCGCGAATTTTCAAACTTTAAAAAACCATTTTTGCACATCTCTAGTAATGTGATATGATAATCGATTCAAGTATTTTGATATGATATGATTATCGATTTAAATAGTGACATCGATAATTTCGCGGTTTGTTATGCTTAAAAATGCCGCGCTGTCATATCGCGCGCCGATTGGTTGCCGGAGTAGCCAATAGCTGCTCAAGTATAACGCCACGCCCACTGCCGCCAGTGCGCATGCGCTCGCAGCGCGAGACGAAAACATCGCCCGGCCCGATCGCGATGTATTCAGTATGCCTCGACGTGTTGTGGAGTGAACTTCTCTTGCGTCAGCTTGCCCAATTATATTGAATCCGTGATGTTTCTTCCGTCCCATAAAGGACCTTTGCCATTTGTGACGCCGCCTAACAAGATGAGTCAAATGTTGCAGTTTTTTAATTCAAAGAACGACGACGAGGAGGGGGTTGGGAGGAGATTTGGCTGAGCTGGAATGTCGAGGAGATCTCGTTATGTCTCGCTCACTAAACCAACCTTCGCCGGCGCGTAGGCCTACTGTTGCAACATGTAAAAAGTGACACCCCATGCAAGTCAAGATGTTGGGTTAAAATAAAGGCTGTGTAATTGAAATTTAGCCCTCAATTTTATTTTTAAACATTCTAATCCTTGATGATCTTTTGTATTAGTATTACAATTTTGCGTTTTTCCTGCTTCCTAGGCTCAATTTGGAATTTGATATGATAATCGATTTGGGTCTATGATATCGATATATTTCGATATGATTATCGATTCCATGCCTCCGATAATTGATCACGATTTTCACACGAACGGCCACCCTAGTATTAACTATTTAGAGTGCAAAACGGATCAACAGATTTTTATACTCATTTTCACGGATATTTTGATATTTCCAATTCTATGTTATCATTTCGTAATTTTGAATTTGCGCAGGCTTTTTTGCTTTGAAATGAGGCAGACACTATTAGTGTGATGTCATTGTCAGTGTCATTGTCAAAAACGAGAAACTTATAATCGACGCTAGGCCTATACTGTAAAATAGGATAGGTCTGCTAAAACACAATTCATAATAAAACTTCAGTGTGTAAGCCTAATCCTACCTGGTAACAGTTTTGAATTTCCCTTCCCAGATAGGCCTATCGAGTCTAGTAATTTTAAGTCTTTGTAACATTTTGATGGAAAACTATCCATTTCTAGAGGCAAGGATTTTCTGCGTCATGTTTATTCACTAAGTTCGCTTTTTGAGAAAATTTGAACTAAGCCTATTTGTGAGGTTATGGAAGATGAACACATAACATTATGCCCTATGCTAAAATAGAAAATGCATACAATATAATGAAATGTTAAAGTTTGATGTGGTATTATTTGTTTTTCACGCTTGCTCTTATAGGAGCTAACATCAATGCTCAAACTGAGGAGACACAAGAGACAGCCCTAACGTTGGCTTGCTGTGGAGGCTTCACGGACGTGGCAGACTTTCTCATCAAGGCTGGCGCCGACATTGAGCTGGGAGCGTCCACTCCACTGATGGAGGCCGCCCAAGAAGGTCACCTCGAACTGGTCAAGTACCTCCTGGAAGCCTCTGCAGACGTTCATGCGCAGACTCAGACGGGCGACACGGCGCTGACCTATGCCTGCGAGAACGGCCACACGGATGTCGCGGACCTGTTGCTTCAGTATGGCGCCGACCTTGAACACGAGTCCGAGGGAGGTCGCACACCGTTGATGAAGGCTTGTCGTGCCGGCCACCTGTGCACGGTGCAGTTCCTCATCACTAAGCACGCCGACGTCAACCGCCAGACGACCAACAACGATCACACCCCTCTCTCGCTGGCTTGCGCAGGGGGCCACCTAGGGGTAGTGGAACTACTCCTGGCGCAGACTGCGGACCCTTTCCACAAGCTCAAGGATAGCTCCACCATGCTGATCGAGGCGGCTAAGGGGGGTCACACGAGCGTGGTACAACTACTGCTCGACTACCCCCACTCCATCATGATGACCCCACCTCACCCCCATGCCACCCCCGGGCTAGACCAGGTCCCAGACGCAGTCCGCGCTGCTGCGCCCGACAGCAGACTGCCGGACCTAGTGCAGCAGAAGCACAACAATACGCAGAAGTCCCTCTTGCGCAAGAGTCGGTCCTCCAGCACTGTCGCTGAGAATAATCTCACCTCCGCCGAAGTGCAACAAGTAAGTGGGCCTACATCTTAACATTACCCGATCTGAGGGCCAGTTGATTAATTATTTGTAGGCCTGTGCAGATATTGGTTTTTCTTTTCCAATACAAGAGTTTCAGATGAAGTCACACTCACACCGACCGTCATGACCGACTCAGTATTGTGTAAATTTTAGTCCACAAACAAACCTTTTTAATGATATAAGTTGGATAGCTTGTAGCAAACGTATTTCCATTTGTCTTGTTAATTTAACCATTTGCTATTTTTCCATGCTCTTTAACACTGCTTTATCTTTCAGATTCGTAACCAGCCCTTTGGTGACAACACGAATGCGGCGTCAAAAGATGAGACCAACATTCTCGATAAGGGAAGTACAGTGGATCCCACAGACGAAAAGCAACAATGTAGGGAGGAACACATCTTGCAAAAACAACAAATCCTTGAAGAGCTACAGGTAGGCTACATAGCTCGAGAAAAAATATTATTGACATTTTGGTAGGGGTGTGTGGGTACCCAAAATTTTGGGTTGGGTATTCGTATTTCCCTATTTAGTGACTGACCCAAAATTAAAAAAAGGTAGTCCTACACGATTCGGTTATTTTCGGGTAATTTTTTTATGGGATGGTAGTGGTGTTGGTCCAGACTGAACTTTCTCATACAGCAGGTGGTATAGTTGGACCACCGTGGGATCGCAGAACTGTCGTCTTCTGGGTACCTTCGCACTGTGGCCAGTGGTTAAGAAATAACATCACATAACAGCTCGCTAAAACTATCAATATTCACTATTCAGCGTTTTGAACTGCTTTAGAAAGTGGAAACCACTTAAGTAAATTAAGTGGAACCTCTGTCCAACGATTTTTAAGGTAGGGCCTACTGAGTAAAAAAATTGTTGTAGGGGAGAAAACGTTCCAACAAGGAGCATACACAAAATTTGATTTTTGTGATTTACGGTACGCAGTCTATTTTATTGGCGTAGCGCCTATACACGCATCAGCCGTTAGCAATCGATACTGGTAAGTAGGTCTCTGGGTGGGTGTGAGGGGTCTGCGTGAAGTGTTACTGCTGTCAGCCAATAAGAATCGTTGCTTCCGGGTTCCGTCTGATAACTCGAGCAAGACGCGACGCATCAGTCTAGTAGACGGAGCTATCAAGACAGGCTCGCTCGCTCTCACTCACTCCTTGTCTCACTTCACGTCTTCTGTGCAGTGCGCCTGCGCCTTGGACTAGCAAGTCAGCTGGCCCACCCGGCTTGCATTATTCGGTGATAGGGATGTGCGAACAATCGTTCAAAATTCAAAGTGCCGTAAACGAGGTCGGCTCGCTTCGCTGAAACCCGAGCGGAACCCGAACAAACAACAAGCAGATTACGAGAGTAGAGTGTTTTCACTAGCGCGTGCGAGATAAAATTAGGACGAGAAGATTACATTTCACTACAGATCACCCTTGTTGTCGACAAAGTCGAAAATTCTAAAAAAATTCTAGTAGGCCCTATATAATTGTATCAACCTTACATACACATTTGCGAGCAAGAGTCAAAAAAACTTATTTCAACGGTAAGAAATTAATTAAATAAGTCTTGTTCAACGTGTGAAACGTCAGCGGAAGTGAAGATGTGCACCCGCCGCCCGTATAATTCTCCGTTTCGCGGCAATAATAGCCTCGTTAGCCGGTCTCGCATCTGCCCGGCGCAAGGTCACAGTTTCCTGATGGAAGATCGTTGGCTATCCAAGCTGGTTTCAGGCGCGCTTCTCTTTTTTTAATTGGACCGAAATGTTATGTTCTTTACTCTGAATGTCATCCTACAATGACGTAAGAATTGCACAGCGCGGTCGTCTTTGTGAGTGCTCGCCGCTGCCGCGACCTTGCTCGAAGACGGCGGACGAGAGAGAGAAAAAGATTAAATATGGCCTTGAAGACGACATGAGAGAGGCTGGCTATGATTATGAAGAAATGGACATTGCATTGGCCATTGGATGACAATGACGGTGACTATGAAAATGCAATCCAATAGCTAACACAGAAGCATTTCTGAATGTGTTACGTCGGCTACCACGCTGTGATGCACTCGATGACAAAGAAGTGGATGAATGGGCGAATTGAACTGGCAATGCGACATCAGTCAAGAGCCGACAGACGCGGAGATACCCCCCCTCCCCACTAAATACGTATCGCCTAGCTCACTGTCTATTGGCTTCGGGCCAAGCCTCTCGCTGTGTTGTTTTGTTTACGTTATGAATGAGATAAGATAAACTAGAACAGATACTCGTTCTGTTTTATTCACACTTCACTCCAAGCAATGCCAGCTGTGTTAGTGTCTGACGTGATTGTGCGACCTTGCACATGGAAAGTCAACACTCTACAATAACATTGCTTTAAAATAAAATGGTTTATTTATTTACATGCTTGTTTGCATACATGTTCATTGCCTGTTTTGCGATGAGTTGTTTCATTCCTAAAGGATTTTTGTAGCACACTTGTAAGAATGTGTGGGTGGCCCAGCGCCTACGCTACCGCTCTGACGGAGGGCTAGGAGGGAGGGGGTCTGATTTCGAGCTCGCAGACTTTGTACTGTCGGCGCCTCAAAAACGTGGTAAACAAACACACAGGTGGCACGGGACCATGAATTGTATGCGTCGAAAGCGTGAAAGCGTGCTATCAGTAAGCGTCGTAACGAATTAGAAATTACATTGTTAGTATGGAACTTGAGTGGGGCCACTCAAATTTGTCGGGGAAACCGTGAAAATGTCGTAATGAAGAGCGTCGTAATGAAGTTTGACGGTAATTAGTACTTGAACTTTGTACACTTCACCTAAATCGAGTGAAGGCTCATTCACAACTCACTTAACTTGTGGAGTTTCTGTGTTATCATTCACATTCTCTTGACTTACCATAAACTTGGTCGTAAAACTCCACAACTTGACTTGATAAATTGACCAATCACTATCCAAATGATCAAAACATAGCAGCTTCTATTTACTATTAATTGTTTGTTTGGCATACATGTGGTCCATTATGATAATAATTTTTTAACTTTTGGGTTGTTTTTTTTTTTAAGTCAAATAACCTATTATCATTTTGGGGTCAAATAAACCTAGGCACTTGATTTAAGGAGAATCTAACTGACCTGAAAATCAATAATCCTGCCACATTTCTGTTTTAGGTAGGCTCTGTATTTCCGACCCCTTTTTAATTTGGCTTTCAGTCTGCATATAGTCATCTTGATGGTAGACTAGTTTCTCCAGGGTACCCGAGATTCCACTCCAATTACAACACAACTTCTAGTGCAGACTGTTTTAAAACAATAAATCATTATACCTGTTCATCATATGTGCATTCTTTTGTTCGTAATTAACAGATATGGATGAATTTTGATTAGCTGTTAACTTTACACACTGCCGATTTTAAATTTTTTTTTATATGAAGTATTCTATGCTTAAGTGAATTGTGAATGAGCCCTAATACAAATACTGCATATAAGGCAGCTTGTTTTCACATGACCTAAGCGCTTGAATTGTGCAGTACAGACTATTAATAAACATCCATCAAAAAATTCTTCAAATTGGTCATACTTCATACAATATTTAACATTCAAATTTTCCTCCAGGTATAGGCCTACATGCCATTTTCTATATCTGCATCTATATTATTCTAATGTTGTTGCAGAGGGTGGAGAGAGAGCTGCAGGAGAAGGGTCCAGGCCAACTCCTGGTGGGGTGTGAGTCTGGCAACCCTGGATCAGGAACTACTGTATCTACTGCCACCTTAATGCCTGCCGTTCAGCCTATTGGAATCAACATTGAACTTGCCTCTCAAGGTATTTAAATGCATCCCTCAGACGGCTTGCCTTGCTGTCGGGAGATCACCACATCCTTTGACGTACCTGCAATAGACACGAGAATAGTATTCAGCTAGGGTCTAAGCATATATATATATGTTTATTGTTAAGTTAGCCTAGGCCTACATATATGGAAATTGAACTACATTAGAGCCTAGGCCCTAGGCTTATGAATTGAAATGTGATGTGAAATAATAGTCCTAGGCCCTTCAGGACTAAATGGTTTGCTTAGGCCTAAGCCTACAGAGTAAGTAGGCCCTAGGCATAGGAAAATAATTGTAGACACGTACTGTGGCCTAGGCTAGGCCTAGCTTAGGCAAGGTTACTTACTTGTTGAGGTAGCTTCGAAAAGCGTCGTGTACATGTGTTCTTTGAGAACTTGCTTTCATTTTGATACTAAATTGGTAAACATGACATTTTTTATTGGTCAATAAGTATATAGTTTTCGTGTGTTCTAATGTTCAAAGATAGGGAATTTTAAAATTTTCATTTCCAAAATTAGATGGGTTAGGTAAATATTCCTCGGCATATTATGAAAGAGCACACTGTCCCATTGTAAAGTGAGCCAAATATGAAGAAATGACAAATGTTGAATTATGGAAGAGTGACTTTAAATTAAGAATCGGTAGTAGTATGGTAGCGGCGGGGCAAAGAATTGAATCGGAATCTGTTTTGAAATGGGAAATTTTAGTATTGTCCCATCCCTTATAATTAGGGTAAGAAGTAGTAGTTTACACCTTGGCCCTAACTTGGGGAGCTACAGCCTATTTATATTGAAATTAATTTAACCATAATTTTTAATGTTATTTCCTCTTCACAGGGATGGTTTGTGGTACTGGAATGCCGGGGACATTATTTGGCCCAGGAACCAACAATTCAATTTCAATCCACAATTCCTTTTTTACTGGTAAAGGTCAAGATCAAGTTCAAGTGGCTGCAACAACTGTGAGCAACAGTTGCCTTCAGCAAACCCATCCCGAAGTACCGGAAGGGTTCCTGCCTGTGGTAGGAATCCACCCTCCGTTGCCCACGGTACCTTGCCCCCAGCCCCCCCAACCTCCCCAACCCCCACAAGTACCCGCTGATGTTGTACAGGCGACGCCTCTCGAAGATCGGCCCAAAGCCAAACCAGTTTCCAAGAAAGAAGGAAAGAACCTGCGCAAACAGCAGGCTTACCAAGCAGCTTTACAACAACAAAAGCTGAGTCAACAAACAGGACCCCTGTTCCATCAAGTTACTCCTTTTGTACCTAAAATGCAACCACCCTTGGAACAAGACCAGAATGGCGTGACAAAGCCCAGCGTGACACCGCTCATCTCCCCCAATCAGCTGATGGCACAACTTCATCAAATGGACGTGACTACAAGTGCGCCTGTAACCACCTCACAGCTGAATCAGATGCTGCAACAAAAGAGTGCCCAACTGCGCACCCTGCAGCAGCAGATGTTACCGCCCGGGGGTTCCCTCGAGGCAGCCGACCTCACCGCCTTGTTGTCCGAGCAGCAACAGAGGTGTCAGCTGTTTGCCGCTGCGGCAGAGGAGGCGCTGGCTGAGGCAGACAAACCACAAACGGAGTCGGAACCAGCTGCCAACAAAGTGGAATATTTTGCACTTACACCTAGTGGAGCACAAATACCAGTGCAGGTGAGTTTTATGCATATTTTTCATTGCATAATATTAATATTAGATTGTTCATTTATCTTACCTGAAAAGGGTGTAGTACTGTATATTGAATAATATGGGCATTGGTTTTCTTTTAACACATCTGACATTCTCATTCATTTAAGTTCCATAGGCCTAGTAGTGATGACATCGGGTAGTAAATATTGGAGTCGACTCCGGAGCCTTGGAAATCGGAGTAAATTGGAGTCGACTCCTCGATCGGCGATAAAGATTTAAGGTAAAAGCAGTTGACCTTCACCAATATTGAACACCCTCCTACAGGCCTAATTTGTTCCAGGAGAGAGCAAAAAATGTTTTGGCAGTAAGTAACAATAGTCCCTACATACTTTATTAGTTGTTTGTAAGGTTGACTTGTTTTTTGTTTTTTTTTTAACTAGAAAGTCGATTTTAGCCCACTACTCTAATTGCACAATGCTGTCCATCCCCCCCCCTCCCTCCTCCCAAGCCACCAACTACAAATATTGCTAGCTTGCTTGTAGGCTAAGTCTTGACCTCAAAGACTCTCGCTGCTTTGTTTTGTTGTTTTGTTTACGTTTTGTTTTGAGTAGAGGTAATGACTCAATGAGAAATGGTGATATAAAAAATTAAAAGCCCAAATATTGTTTTTTTTTTTGTTTTTTAAATGCTATTTGCAATTTCACAAAATATTGTCAAATGTTACAACCCCCCCCCCCCCCCCCCCCACCCAACAAAACAACAACGGAACCCCTTAAGTTAGGGATGACAAAGATTCCAAAAAGTTCATTGTGACCCAAAAATCCCCCCCCCCCCAAAAAAAAAATGTGCACCGTTATTTTGGGGGACTATTTCTGCGGAGTCCGTAATACGCAACATTATTTTTGTGGTTTCCGTGAAGCCCGTAACGTCGCGGAACGCTGTTGCGTTGTCATCTGTTTACTGTACCGCCTACCGCACGCGTAATGTTCAGTCTCGACCGGCACCTCCACCAAAATTTGCATAAATTCTGGACCCGCACCTCCACCATCCTCCTACATTTTGCATACTAAAAGGTTCAATTTTGCTAGTCAATTCGCGTTTTCACCAGTTTCATATCATTTTGTTCGTTATTTCGCGCTATACACAAGATTTTGCAAAATTCACGTTTTCAAAATTGTGCTTTTTCCATCTCTAAATGATGTAATTCGTCGACAATATTACTATTTTGGCAATAAAATGGACATTAAAAAAATTCACGAATTTTGTTATCACCATTTTTCACTCTCTCTAGTTATGAGATTAGATAACGAGACCACGTGCAATCTCATTAATTTAGTCAGCAAAGCAGCCAGCGGCTCATTGTCACATACAATGTCCAGACCAAGGTAGAGACAGAGTCAGGAGAGAGACAGACAGAGCGAGCAAGGAGCGTGAGCTAGCGCGTAGGCAAGGGGGAAGGGCTAAGGACTAAAGCACCAGCTGCG
Organism: Sweltsa coloradensis; assembly: GCA_024449915.1. Classification (NCBI taxonomy): domain Eukaryota; kingdom Metazoa; phylum Arthropoda; class Insecta; order Plecoptera; family Chloroperlidae; genus Sweltsa; species Sweltsa coloradensis. Next base: position 53,059 of record JAMZAV010001917.1, read on the forward strand.
CGCAACTCAACAGAAGTCAGAAATCCAACTCTATGAGCGGCGTCCAAGTCCAACTTCAAACAAACCGCCAATATCTTAAATATCTGACACAGCAAACTAATTTCGAAGGAATCGGCTCCTTGAAAGTGGAGTCGAATCCAAAAGGAGTCTGGTAGGAGTCGATTACCCGATGTCATCACTAGTCCATAGGCCTACACAGCACATCTGATGTTGAAAATAAAAAGTTGTTAATAACTTAACCTATCGATTACATAAATGTAACTTTTGTAAAGATCTTAAATGCCCAGTAAACAATTTAAGCTTTTCATCCTGGGCAGAATAATATTTAGTCTACACTGTCATTATATTGCTATGATGAGATTGATCTAACATTTGACTAATGAGGAATGACTCCATTCAAAGCAGGTACCACCAGGTTCAGCTTTACACCTCCAATACCAGCAGTACCAACTGAGTGGGGGTCTTCAGGTCTCTGCCACCAGTGGCATATCGATCCAGTCGGGAACGGTTCAGTTCCAGGCCAGTAGTGCACTGGAGGGCATCCAGGCCCCTTTACAGAGCTCACAGATCCTCCGGGACCCCCGGCTTACCACCTTGCAGACTGTTGCGGGATCACCCTTCCAGCCCCAGCTTCTTTTACAGACACCTCAGCTTGGTAAGTGCATCCATGAGGTCACTCCCAGCTCTTTGTTCCAAACGTAGGCCTCGTGCCTCAACTCGTAATTTGCATCAAGCCAAACTCGTGTGTTCTTTCTTGAATTTTCTTGAAACAATTGCAGAAATGTGCTTTGCTTCGAGTCCAACATAGAAATACCCAACAACTCCCCCTCAGCAGTTTCTTCAATCACTACCTGTATGCCATAGGCTGTTCGCCAAGTGAACTTTAATCCGCTGCAGCATCTGAAATTTATCACGCGTCTTATAGGGCCTACTGAAGTAATATTTTATACGAATCAAACTAAACTCGAGTTCTCATGGGGTGGGGGTGGGGGCTATGCTTTGACTGAAAGCACATATTACAAATTTAATATCAAATCACATTCATTCTTGCAACTTGAAGTCCTCATACAGTCATGCATGTGCACTCTTTTGGGATTGCAAAAATTAGGTCACTAAATTAGATTTTGCATCCAACCAAATCCATAGGATAAAGATTGCCTCTCATGATTTGTCACCGAAGTTCGGTATCCTAAAATTGTTTAAGGACTATTTTTGGAGGGTAGGAGTTAATATTTCTATGATTTTGTGAGGTCAACTGTTATCTGTGAAAACTACAGGTTTGATTGCAATTCCATATCCTTGCAGAGCTTTGAAGTAGGATCATATTCTGTTGTTTTATTAGGTGTTTTCACATTTACTATTATTTTGTGATGTACAGCAGCAGCAATGTTAGCAACGTCCGATGCTAGCAGCAACACGCCTACAGCGGGAAGTCCTTGCTCGGCCCACCAGCCTCCAGGACCCCCACCATGCACTGCCCACCAGGCACCACCCATCTGCACAGCCCACCAGGTGCAAGTCGCCACTCAGACAACCGCACTTGATAAGAAGTGTGCAGCGTCACCGGGCCCAGCGCCGGGCGCGGGGAAGAAGAAGGCTCGATTTCAGCTTCAACCCCGTCAGGCGGCCGGATCCACGCCCCTATACCCTGCCCCTCAACAGAATTCGACAGCCCCTTTAAACTTCCAGACCGAACCCAGTGCAGGTGAGTGTGATTTGTTACTCAGATAATCTTGTGTCGTGTTGTAGAGTAGGGGTACTACAATACTTTGAAGGCTTATCTACTTGAAGTAAAGTGGCTACCAGAATGGTATAATAATAATTAATCCACTAATTCCCCAGTATCAACTTGTTTTTGAGAACATTATTAGTATGTCTTTATTTGGATTTCGGGTAGGTACCGTATTTACACGCATAAGCTGCACTTTTTTCCAAACCCTCAAAACCAATTGCGGCTTATCTCCGCGTGTGAAAAAAAATTCATCAATTTTACGGCAATATGCTTATGGAACAGTGCGCGCTGCGAAAGGTTGTTACGTGGGCTCCGTCATATTCTAGGCCTCACCGCAGCATTGTCCGTGCATCATCGGGTCTCTCGGGTGTCGATAAAATGCCACTGGCTACTTGAGGCATTTTACACGACAATATATACACGGCATTTGACGCGAAGCTGGGCGATGCGTACACACTCAGTATCCCCCCCTCCGAATCATAGGCTCCGGTCGACCGATCCAGTCTGCTCTCGTCTCGCATTCAGTAACTCGCTGGCAGTCAAGGAGGTAAGGTCGTCATTTAGGGGGTGGAGTTTCTGCGCTCACTCGTACAGGGTTCCCACCGACCTGGAAAAGTCATGGAAAAGTCATGGAATTGAAAATATGGGTCAAAATGTCAGGGAATAGTCAGGGAATTGAGCAAAAAATTCAAAAACCTGGAAAAGTCAGGGAAAATGGTAATTTATTTAAATCTAGGCTTAGGCCATTTTTGGTTTACTCAAAAACATATATTTTCACCGAATTTGTGAAAATGTTTTCCCGACTCCAAAGTCAGAATTTTTTTTAAAAATCAATCATTTGTTTTCGTTGCTAAAATAACCGTTTTAGGAATCTAGGGGTTTGAAGGTGAAATCTAGCTGATATTTAGGTAAGCGTCCTCAACACAATAACACAAAAAGAAAAACTACATTATTTTGGTATTGCATTCATCCCACAACTTTTTTCTAAAACGCGCCAAACGCACTCTAAAAACCGGATTTTCAAAATTTTCACCTGCGGCGCTATTGTTGGGGGGAGGCCCCCCAAACCCCCCGTACTTGGTCCCTATATAGCCCACCGGGGATGAAAAACCCGAATTCAACACTGAGCCTATGTATGTGTGTATCTGTTAGGGTATCCCCCGTAGAAATTTTGCGGGCGGGCCCATGAAACGAAGTTCTGCCCTGATAAAGTACGGGGAAATAAATTTTAGAGTGTATCGAGGGGGTGCTGCGTTCCCGGCAAGCTATTTTTGGGCGTGTATCACACCTGGAATTAAGTAAAACTAGACCTGGAAAAGTCAAGGAAATTGATTCTAAAAAAAAGTGGGAACGCTGTCGTAATAGTAACTTTGCATAATACACTGCATTTTAATAGGGTAGTGCGAACCTGGATTTTTAAATTTCGAACCGAACCTCGAACCTGCATTTATAAGGTTCGCGAACCTCGAACCGAACCTTTTTTTTTAAATGGGAAGGGATTCACGTGGGCACTGAAGAAAAACTGATCATTGATCCAAATCTAGGCTGAGGAGCCTAGGCCTAGAGCCTAGGTTTCCTGGCTTATCTCGCACAATAATAATAGTATTACAAGTATCAAATACAGCGCATTCTTGTTATAAATGTCCAGGGATTCTTCTGGTATTTTTAATCATGTGGGGAAAACGTTTTATGGGCAGGGTAGCCTAGCCCAGGGCTGCCACTGACATTTTTTAAAAATCCTGTTAGAGGACGTTAAAAATCCGCCAAAATCCGTCAAAAGTCTGAAAACGTTAATTTCATTGATCAAACTATGAAAATGGCTAAATGTTATGTTTATATTTGTTTACCATTATAACCTAAAAGTTGCCAAGGGCCTAGGTCTATGCACAGACGAGAATAAATGAGCCAGAAACGCCCGTGGTTCTTTAATTAAGATTGCAAAAAATGTAAAATGTTACTTATTTACAGGAAATCTGTTTTAAATCTGACCTGGTTAAAAAGTTCTTCTAGCCGCCTAGGCCCTAGGAATGTTGCATCACAATTTTGACCTAGGCCCATGTGTTTGTGTTTATTAATAACATTGCAGTCTTGCAGATCTTGTTAACAACATTTTAATCATATACTTATTCTATTTTTCACGTTTAAGATCACATAATCCAAACTTTATAAACAAAAACGAAAGAAAACAATTTTGTAGGCTCCAATCTCCATTGTTTGTTCTTTGCTGTTCAATCTCCCAAAAGCAACAGCTGTTCTGGCAGAAGCAGTTCCTACAATGTCTAGGACACGGCTCCGCCCTTGCTCCGCCCCCTATCGAAAGTCGAATCGATTATCGCCCCGCCTTCAATGTTTACAATCGAAATTAGCCCGCGCAGATTCAAATATACGAAAATAAGCATAGAAAACGTAATTAACGAAATATCCGTAAATAAGACTAAAAATCCGTTTATCCGTTTTGCACCCTAAATATCCGTAAAAACGGATAAAATCCGTTAAAACGGCAGCCCTGGCCTAGCCTAACCAACTTCAGACGAAAAATCATAATAAGATTAGGGGTCTGCGGGTAACCGAAATTTCGGGTAATTTCGGGTTTTGAAGCATACCCGAAATTTGGGCTTTTATAAATGTAAATCGGGTTTTTTTCGGGTAGGCCTAGGCCTAAATTGCTAACCTCTTTGGACCCTTAAATCGTCAAAAACCGATCGCGAAATGGAGCAAAATAAGACTGGTTTTACTTTTAAAGGCGAAATACGGCCAGTTCTATTGTTTTTCACGAAATTTGGTCGAAATCGGCAGTTTTTTCCCCATTTTCCAAGTATGTACTATATTCTTGCGAGAAAATAGGCCACTACAATAATAGGCCACACAAGTACAACAGCTGTTGAGCTGCTGCTGGTGACGTCACACCTCACAGGGTCGGCAACATAACAAATACAAACTATAGGCCTAGAAACTTTGTTTCTTGATCTACGAAGTACCAACATTTAAAACTTAACGGCGGGAAGTTTGAAAATACGCGAAATTTGAAAAAATAGTTTGAAATAATTGAATTTCTTATGCAAAATGGATCCTTTATTTTGAGTTTTTATACTGAAATTAAAGATTTTTTTATAACAAAATGAAGACTTAAGTTGCTATTTTTCAGGGTCCCTAAATTAATAATTAATGTGAATAATTATAACTTAATTATCGTTAATTCTTTTTTGTAAGTTTAGTCAGGCCATGGGCTTAATAATTACCATTATTAGTTAAATCTTTTAATTGCAAATAAAAATTGCAACAATAAATGTTGCATTAATAAATATGTGTAATTCGTAGTTATTTTTAGTGGAAAAAATACCCGACCCGAACCCGAAATTAAGTTATTTTTTACTACCCGAACCCGAAAACTACCCGAACCTAAAAAGTGCTACCCGCAGACCCCTAAATAAGATCGATCAAATTTAGCGGCAATGCAACTTTTATAGCCAAACCTGAAGACACATCAAAATCAACATTAATAATGGTTTCTTATGATCTTAAGCTGTTAAAAAAACACGCGTCTTGGTTAGGTCGCTCTAGCCCTAGGGCTAGGCCTAGGTAGGCTTACGGGATAGGCCTACTACACTCGGACCGTTAATATCACCATCACTTCCCGATGAAAAATCATTACAAGATCGATGAAATCATAGAGAAATAACGATGAAATAAAGCGGCAATGTCACTTTCATAACCAAACCTGAAGACAAAATCGACATTATTACCGGAGGCTAGGCCTAGCTCGGACTGCTTACATTTGGACCGTTACTTTCCGATGAAAACTCATTAGTAGATCGATAAAATTATGCGTCGATGTCATAATAATCTTTTTCGCCTGAAGAAAATCCACCAGCATCAACAATAAATAACTATTTCTTGCTATCTCAAGTGTCCAGAATATTTACGCGTCAAGAAAAATCCGCCATTTTAAGATTTTGCGAGTTGCATTTGCACTGCTTACAGCGTTAATTCGACTTTCGATTATCGAGCGGCGACCGTGGTAGACTTGTATCGATCGGTCGATGCTGTAGGCGTCGCTCCGGAAGGCGTGGCTATATCGAACGGCAACCCTACTTTTTTGTCTGACAATAGATTGCCGCCTTCCTGGAAGACAACCCTGCAGACCGCTCTTTCAACTGATTGCGCTTGGTTACTAGAGGGTGTAGAGAAATACATCATGGCAAGCCATTAAAAATGATGAAATTATGTATTGGATTGCCTCTGTTTGAATTGGCTAACACATTATTCTTTACTATTTAATTTATGCATCTATTACAACATTTTGAGCTGCCGCTTATGTGCATTGACAAAGAGTTTTTCAAAAATGGCACCCTGAAAACTTGGGCGGCTTAAATGCGTAAACACTCAATACGGTACGGTACGTGTTTGGATATACCACTGGTAGTGAAGTAATAAGTTGTAAAAAATTTGCAATTTGTTACTGTCATGTTGTAATGTAATGTAAAAGACTTTAAATTTCAAATATATTGCTGTCACTTATGACCCGACATTTTATGTAGGTCCCTACCAAGTTTTTATTTTAGTGGCCTAACGCTTGTTAGGTCATTTACGTTAAGTACATTTTATCTGCGTTACATTTCAGTGAATTGTACAATGCCGAAGATAACATCTTAGTGTGGCGCCCAGGATACCTCCATCTGCCACTTGCGACCACATCTACATTACAATTTCACTGCATAGGCCTACTATGTGAACTTTCTAGAGATTCCTAGAGAAAACACAACTATTAAATGCTTGATGTGAACTAAGGTTATTGTAGGCTATTTATTAACCAGCTCACCCAACTTACTTGTTTTTCTTTCTACAATTGTCGATGACTTTTGACAATGATGTGTGTATTGCAGGGCCGGGCTATGCAGGCGCACAGACCCAGTACTCTTGCATGGATGTGGATTCTGAGACTGACAGTAACCACGACACGGCATTAACACTAGCCTGTGCGGGTGGCCACGAAGAACTAGTAGACCTGCTGCTCACGAGAGGCGCCGACATTGGTACGTAAGCTTAGCTGGCATTTCTTTTTATGCACCTTTATGCAAATTGTGCATAGATTTTGTTAGATATTTGACAATTTGCATCTCTTGTCCTTCTGAAGTAAAGCATTTTTTAACTGAAGTTTAGTTTAGCACATGCTCCTACATTAAAAAAATTATCTCATGAGGATACCTAAAATTTTGAATGTGTAGCCCATGATCATTTAGATACAAGCCTGGACATTGACATATAGATGACTGTATGAAAAAAAAGTACCTCATTAAAGCATTACATTTTTGCTTTACCTTCCATAACCAGTCTCCATGTGACTGTTTAACGTCTCGACATTTGCATAGGTTTGTAACTGCTAACTATACATAATGTTATTTCAGAACACCGTGACAAAAAGGGTTTTACTCCGCTTATTTTGGCTGCTACTGCTGGCCACGAAAAAGTCGTGGAGATCCTATTAAACCATGGTGCCGATATCGAAGCCCAGTCTGAGCGAACGAAGGACACCCCTCTCTCCCTTGCGTGCTCTGGAGGTCGTTACGAGGTGGTGGAACTACTCCTACAGCGTTGCTCTAACAAGGAGCATCGCAATGTGTCTGACTACACCCCCCTCAGTCTCGCAGCGTCAGGAGGCTACGTCAATATCATCAAGCTTTTGCTCGCCCACGGTGCGGAAATCAACTCGCGGACTGGCAGTAAACTTGGCATTTCACCACTAATGTTGGCTGCTATGAATGGTCATACAGGTAAGTCAATGTGTTTTTTAAATGATTTTTTTCCCACTTGGCTGGTAAGTGGCAACAACTTAATGGCTAGATTTGGTTAACATTCTATATTTACCCAAAGACTGATTGCAAGTAATTTTTTTTTGCACTAAAAGACAACACTTCTGAAAAGAATTAAATTAATTCCTTAGGTCCTTGGTGCATAGGCCCTACATCTTATAATTTAGTGTTAGATTAATTTTTTTACCAGGGTCAGCTTGCAAGAGCAAATTACATTTTAAAATTTTCAACGTATGAACAATTAAAAATTGTGTTAACTGAACGTAAATCGCTTTAAAAAGACTTCCTAAAATGCATCTTGTGTTCTAAGTTCTAACTTGAAATTCTTTTCAGCTGCTGTGAAACTTCTTCTTGATATGGGTAGCGATATCAATGCACAGATAGAAACAAATCGCAACACAGCTCTCACGTTGGCATGCTTTCAAGGTCGTCACGAGGTGGTCAGTCTTCTGCTCGATCGCAAGGCTAATGTGGAACATCGTGCCAAGACAGGTCTTACACCTCTCATGGAAGCTGCAAGTGGAGGCTACGTAGAGGTATGTTTAATATAACCTCTTTTCCACAAACTACAGTCAAACTTCAATAGGACGTTTCTGAAGGGCCATGCAAAAAATAATGGCGTACATATGAAAACGTAAAATCACAAATAATTTAAAAATTCGAAACGAGTATTCTAAAAAGTAGGCTACATAGCCTACAGTTACAGTGAAAAACTTAAAAATACTTTAATACCATGATCATACTTGACAGGAGTATAATGTTAAGTTCCTCATACAGGACAGTAAATGAATACTTTTAATGTACTTCCGAAGAAAAAGCGATGTTTTTCCCGCACATAGTATTCGAAAAACAACACATGCAATCCCCTTTAGAGAGTAGGCCTTAACCTTCCGGACAACAGTTGGAAGGCAGTTGGAAGTTTCCTTGCGATGTTATGTTGAAAAGTAGAACAATTCCAAAATATACGATGGGCCTGTGACGAAACGAGCCTTTCTATCGCCACTGTTTTACTAATTTGGGTTCCATAAAACTGTCAAATTGACTTTACAAGCCGACCACGTCAGGCGCGCCAAAAACATTCAATAAAATATTCAAATTAATTAATCAAACTGTTAGACCAACAATTACTCCAAGAAGTAGCCTAATTAAATTGATCACAAATTCCTAACTCACAAATTAAGTATGTAATTAAGTAATCCCGAAGAGGGGTAAATCCTTAGTTCTGAGTTAAAAGAGTCCCTACCGAAGTGTGAACCTAGTCTGCAGAAAATAAGGGTCCCTAATCGGTTCACAAAAACACCCTAACGCTCACTGAAACCCACAAAATTGAGAAGCCACAAGTCCAGTGGCGTCAGGACCCCACTGAAATATAACTTACACTCTAAGTAGGTTATGTAGAAAGAATGCCAATACACTCTAAGTAGACTACAGATGTTACTGTCGAGAAAATCAACCAAGTACAATGAAATACAGATTGGGCTATATTGTACAATGAGGACACTGGTCGTCTTAATGACAGAAAATACAGAAGCTTTTTCAGTACTGAATCCTTTTAAAATTAAATAAAGATCCTTTGAGGTAGGTTTGGTCATATGGACAAGAGCAACTGCTTTGGTTTTAGAAAGATTAAAATGTTTATATAATGCCAAACAATACGGCTTAGTAAATTGTGCCAATACTCATCACTTGAATGTTCATCGACTTCCAACCCGATCGTCCGCCGCTGATAACTGATGCGTTGAGTGTTGATACGTAGTGCCAATGATGACCTTGAATCCACGTCGCGATGATCCTACCACGAGGCTGAAGTTCAGACGTAACTTGACTAGAAGTTCTAACCACGGGCCTTACCTATTCTTTCCGAAATGTGTGAAATTCCTTTGGGTTAGTTGAAATTACGAGTCGATTACCGGTTTAACTTCAATGATGTTATTTATTCATTAATTTCGAAAGTTTGTTCTAATACTCAATCATTCTCGTCTCTGTATGATCCCTGCTGTTCGTCGTGTCGATGATGAGCACTGCTCGACGTTTCGCCACAGTTGTGGGCCTCAAGAATTGAAAGGGATGAAAAATGAAGCAGGCTGATATATAGTACCTCCTGCGGTAGATGAATCACGGTGAACCCTGTCATCATTCATCCACATTCTTGTGAAGCACCAAATTGGTGGCAAACTTATCGGCCTCTCATCGACACGACAAACACCAAGGATCATACAGATAATCTACGGTCGTGAAAGCCTACTAAATAATCAATCAGTTCGTCTTCTAACTGACAGCACTCACTATGTAAACATTGCCATCTTTAAAAATCCAAGTTCGATCGTCTCACATTTCATTGTTAAGAATTATCGGCCAATCAGTGAATAGGCAAAGCTCTTAGCTAATCACAGCTCATGGAAAAGTTCATTCAATGAAACACGCTAAGGTCACATTTTTGATACGGATAATTAAAAGATTTCGCCATTTTGAACTCTCAAACCCGGGAAACACTTCCAGCCAAATCGGAATAAATAAGATTTACAGGGGACTTTTTAATTCATTGAACTACAAGCTAATGTTCTCCACTAAATAACTCGTCTACCGTATCTAGGACCCGTAGCCCAGATGGATTATTCACACGTTATATCTCTTCTAAACTTTTACTACGATCCGATAATGATCACTTCTCCACGAATCCCATCGGTCGCGCACACATCAATATTTTCTCGAACTACACTTTCTCAAATCAAAATCAAATATTGCCCCTCTCTTACTAGTTACTTGTTAATATATTGACTCACTGGCTAATTATCACCTCGTAGGTTTTCTTTATCTCAACTTATAACAACTCAAACTTTCACCGAATGCTCACTTCCAACACTGCTTCTAAAAGACTGGCACTGACTGGCCTTGGTTCAAAGTTCGAACCCTCAATACACCATTCTCTTACTGACCAAATTCTATTCTTCTTATTTCGCCACTTTCACTCCCGAACTTCACGGGTACACGATATTCAACACAGGATTTCTATCTCCAACGCGTTCTTTCAACGCCACACGTCTTCACAAGCCAACTCACTCACTCCAACTGAAGCTTTCGACCAACATGGATTCCAACAATACAAATTGTGGTCTAGAAAAACTTATCGCCAATCAGCACACAGCAATACGAAAAATATTCCCAATATTTTTTAAAATCAATGGCGTCATCAGATTTTAACCCAAATATGTGTCATAGCTCACATTTGTTATTTAGGCACATTATTTAAATGGATAAAACTTAAGTAAATACAAATTTGACTATTATCGTTAATTTTAATCGAATCACATGATTCTTAGTTCCAACTAGAATGAAATTTTATTATGTTTCTGATTTATTTCAAGCCCACTCTTGATTCTTAACATTTTTATTATTTAATTAAAACTTCAAAATAAGCAGGTTGCTCCAATGATCCAATGATGACAGCCGTGATCGTTGGACCGAAGTCCACCGTACTTACTATTCGAGTTTTGAATTGAATATGAATTGTAAATTTTGTGCAAATACTACAAGAATTTTGAATATTTGCATACCCCTAACAATATGCTCTTCTTATAGGCTAAATCCTTGACTCCTTTTTATTCTTTTCCAAACTGGTAACATTGCATTTACTTCATGATCATACAATACACATAAAAATAAAACTTACTGTAGACAAAGTATTAAACAAAATGTAAACATTTGTGAAACAACTTTCTAAAATGGCATCAATATTTGACTAGTTTTTTGTTTTTGGCACTAGTTTCGTAGTAGGCCTCCAACAAAATAACTTGTAAATTCATGGTAGTAGTCTACGTCAGTCTGTACAACAGTTCAAAATCATGGATTAAGATTAAATAATTGCTTAAATGTTGTTTGGCTGTTGGAATAAGCAAGGTCTGCTGGATCTCCGCCTAGCGGAGGATCTTTAAACTCTCTAGGTTAGGTCGTCGCAGCAGCGAATTAGAAGCCATCTTGGTGCCTAATTCTAGAGCGGGAATGTAGTAACTAGTACATATTCACGCACTTTGCATACTAGTGAGTTCATTACCTAAAACACTGAAGGCCGTCAACGACTTTCAATACCACGTTAGTAATCAGGATGAATGCCACTATAACGTCATATAGTGGTTATGTTTGGACATGTCGTCGTTTTCCTTTAAAACTCGCATTTCTCGGCGACATAGTAATTTTTCACACGCCCCCTTGAAAAATACCGTCATTTACTAGTGTTTTTATGATTATGTGTAGACACTATTATTATCACATATTATGCTGCTTTGGGCACAAGGCATGTTGGTAATAAACTAGGAAGCTTCGCAAACGCTTTTTCAGGCGCGTTGTTGGATGAGCGTAATTGTTTAAGGGGTTATTTCACTGAAAATGTATGAAAAACCAGCAATTTTGCATTATTATTGTTTTCAATGCTTTTAACTCTTTCAGGCTCGGTGGTTACCGATGTTGACCACCAACTTGCTGATTTTATGTACTTTAATGCATGGTGGATAGCATCAATAACCACCTTTCTACGGAAAATACAGACTTCCCTTCATACTACAGTTTTTACCCCAAGCTTGTGAAGTGTCTGACAAAGATTTTATGGACAATACAAATTAGCAAAGTGTAAAAAATGATAAAAACGGGCAGTTTTTTAAAATGTCCCGGAATTTTGATTCATTCATAACTAGAGATAGAGTTGAGATAAAATTAAAAACAAAAATGTAACCAAAAGAAGAGAAAATCTGAATTTTAGAAATTTTGACTCCGAAAATTTGTCACCGCTAATTTCGAATTTACAACCATTCCAAAATTTTGACAAATTTTGAAAATTTTGACCAAATCCAAAAAAAATATATGAAAATTATTTTTTTTAAAAACAAGGAATTTTATGAAATGGTTAATTTTGAGAAAAAATTAACTATTAATTTCCGTGCAGGAAAGAGTTAAGTTTACTTTTTTATTTAATGAATACATAAATTTATTTTATGCTGATATAATGCTAAAAGCATAAAATGATTTTTTTCTTGAGCACTGTATGCTATTTTACATGGGAAAATGGCTTACCAGTACTGATATTTGGCCTAATCTAGGGCTGTATAGAGTGTTATTCATAACATTTTTAGTCAATTTTAAAGAAGCCTAGATTAACAGGTTATAAAGGCCCAGTGAATTCATGTAAAAATAAACTAACCGAACCTTTAGGCTATGTTATACTCAAATTTACAAAAAAAAACAACATAAATAAACTTTTAATGCTATTATCAAAAACTTTTATTCTAGCATTTTTTTTCCTACTTTAGTAATTTAGTTTAAGTATAATTTCTTTTTTGATATGCTCACAAGTCTTATTCTGAAAAATTTATTAGACAAAATTTTTGATGAGATTTATAGTTTTTTAATTAAAATATGGGAAATATAGATTTGTTACAAAAAACATACATTTTCCAACAATGCAAAGGAAAAAAATCATATTTATCAAACAAAACGAAAATTATAAAATCCGTCTAGTGAATGTTTAGATGTATTGTTTTTTTAATCTAAAACACCTTTCACTTTAAAAAATAAAATAACATTATAAAAGCCTTAGTATTTTTATCAAAACGCTGTTTAAATCGTAAAATTGCAATCATTATGAGAAATAATTGTTTGATTGCGATCAAATTTCACACGAATATATAAGTCTATAAAATTAAGGTTCTGTGAAAAATTATTACAATCAAATAAAGCATGTAGGTGTTATATGTCAAAGAATGTTTAAAAAAAAAAAACATAAATTTGCGATTTTCATAACAAATAATTTTTCGATTGCGCTCAAATTTCACACGAATATATTAATTCATAAAATTAAGGTTCTGTGAAAAAATCATTTCCGTCGGATAAAGCATGTAGGTGTTTTAAGTCGAAGAAAGTTTTTAAAAATCGAAAAAAATCGTAAAATTGCGATTTTCATGAGAAAAAATTTTTCGATTGCGCTCAAAAACGTGGCAGTTCTAAGTTCAGAGATTTCGAAGGCCTCCATTAATTTCAGCGCAATTGGAGTATCGGTTTAGCCGGAATCGTGTTGACAGACAAAAATACGAAAAAAATGAAAAAAACATTCCGGATTTTTTTCTCCTGTGTAGTGAAATGAAATCTTCGCTTCGCTCACTACGCTCATCCAATTATCAGAAACAGGCTTTTAGAAATAAATTTTCAAAATCGTAAGAAATTGCTCATGGATATCCTACACATCACACTATAACCGTAACAAACCCAAAGCTATAACATAGGGTATTTAATATTATTTAATTTTATTAATTACATTACAACAAATTACTAGCTTCATTTTTATTGGGTTGTCAATTTTATTATCTCGAAATGCACGCGATTCTTTTCTGGTCTCTACATCGTCATTTTGTGGTCAAGTTTTAGGGCGCGCGTTCACTTTGATTTTTTAAATTCCCTCTATTTCTCGTGCATGTCACCAATATGGCTGCTATACATTGTGGAACGGGTTGCGACGACCTAACCTAGTGGCCACACGAGCGAGTTAGACGAGCCTCCGCCAGGTGGCGGAGATCTAGAGGACCTTGGGAATAAGTAGGTAGTCCTTATTACTAGAGGTAGTGAAAAATGGTGATAACGAAATTTGCAATTTTTTTAAAATGTCCTTTATTATTGCCTAAAATGTAATATTGTCGACGAATTACATTATTTAGAGATGGAAAAAACACATTTTGAAAACGCTAATTTCGTGAAATTTCGCGTATAACGAACAAAATTGTATCAAACTGGTCAAAACGCGAATTAAATCGCAAAATTGAACCTTTTAGTGTGCAAAATGTGAGGCGATGTTGGAGGTGCCGGTCCAGACCGAACATTACGCGCGCGGTAGGCGGTACCTACCGTGACGTCACAGGCTTCACGGAAATAGACCTCCAAAATAACGGCGCGTATCAAGGATTCCGCAAAAATAATCCACCAAAATAACAGTGCCTGCATTTTTTTTTTTTTTTAAATTTTTTAATAACATTTTTGATTTTTTTTTGAAATTGCGAAAAACACAAAATTTGGGTTTTTAAATCACCATTTCTCTTTACCTCTACTAATTACTATAACAATGTTAGATTTTAATTTTCATGACCCACTTATATAGGCTGTGTGTGGTAGCTATAGATTTTTATATGTCTCACATGCACAATTCCAAACAGAAAGTTGAGTTAAAAATGAGAGTGCGCCGTGTAGCATACCAGAAACTGCTTTTACACTAGCCACCTTCTACAGTTGTTGGTCAAAAGGATTTTTCAACGGAGCCTCAACTTAGTGGCCGTGAAGCGTGAACTGACAAGAGTACAGAGAGAAGGAACAAAAGATCCAGTGTTAGCACTTTCGCATTAGTGTACGGTACTTGAACGAAGCTATTTAAACTAAAATTATTTTCTTAATCCACAGGTTGGTAGAGTGCTGCTGGATAAGGGAGCAGACGTAAATGCCCCTCCTGTACCTTCGTCGAGAGATACCGCCTTGACAATTGCTGCTGACAAGGGTCACTGTCGATTCGTCGAGTTACTACTGACCCGAGGTGCTCAGGTTGAAGTGAAGAACAAGAAGGGCAACTCACCTTTGTGGCTGGCAGCAAATGGGGGACATCTCACTGTTGTAGAGCTACTTTATAATGCTAGTGCAGATATTGATTCACAAGATAACAGAAAGGTAATATGCCAAACTTGGTAATTTGAAATTCAATACTATGCTACATGCAAGAAAAATAAGTTTAGCATTTTGGTTCTTCCGTCAACATTATGGATTGGTGTTTTATACTTACGTCTTTGTTTATTTTAGGTGTCCTGCTTGATGGCTGCTTTCCGTAAAGGTCACATGAAGGTGGTGAAGTGGATGGTACATGCAGTTACTCAATTTCCCAGTGATCAAGAGATGACCCGTTACATTGCAACTGTCAGTGATAAGGACCTTCTGGAAAAGTGTCAAGACTGTGTAAGAATTATCCGTGCAGCCAAAGACCAGCAAGCGGCTAAGGCTAATAAGAATGCAAGCATCCTTCTTGAAGAGTTGGACATGGAGAAAACTAGAGAAGAGTCAAAGAAAGCAGCAGCTGCTCGTAGAAGAGAGAGAAAGAAAAAGAAAAAACTAGAAAAGAAGGAAGAGAAACGGAAACTTCACGAAGAAAATAAGAAGAACGAAACCATCTGTGATGATAATGATGATGACGATAATGGGTCTGACGATGAAGAACTGGAAATCGTCGAAGAGAGCAAGGTGTCTGAGGTGCAGAGTAGTGAAACTTCTCCTGTCGTAAACAGCCCTGCAAGAAACATTGAAGTCATCGACAAAGAAGAGGGTGACAGTGGAATAGATGCCAACAGCCAAGGAAGTTGCAGTAGTGGCGACGTTAAGTCCAAAGAAAGGCGTAAAGATAAGAAAAAGAAGAAGAGTGTCGCTGTTGGTTGTGGTGGCGCTGGTAGCAGCAAAGAGAACTCGCCTCCCATCGTTTCCGAGCCGGAGATGGTCCCCCTTCGAGTCCCTGTACCGAGCAAGATGGTAGACATGACCCCTCTTTCAGAACCCAAGGAAAGGCGAGAACCGTCCTATGTTCAGGAGAAACTCAACAGTCGAATCACCCTTGAAAGGAAGTTAAAGGGCCACTTGGTGTTTGAAGCTTCACGGCCGCATCCTGCCGAGAGGGAGGATTTTGAGGCCACAGGCAACGAGACCTATATTCCTGCTCCGAAAGGAAAGAAAAACTCATACATGTTAGTATAGTAATACAAATACCTAGGGGTCCAGGGGATTAGCGTTTTGCCATAAAACTACTTATAATAGAAATGAAATAAACATATTGCTTAGTGTTTTAGATGAAGTTTAACACCAATTTTATCAAATTCTGAAGTGCTATATAACGCTACATAAATCTATTTTCCTGATTTCCCGTCATAAAGCGATAAAACACCATTTCTGTTCCTTTCAGGCTAATTTCATGAAATTAAAGTCCAGGGCTGCCACTGACATTTAACAAAAATCCTGTTGGAGGACGTTAAAAATCCGCAAAAAGTCTAAAAACGTCAATTTCATTGATCAAACTATGAAAATGGCTAAATGTGATGTTTATATTTGTTACCATCATAACCTAAAAGTTGCCAAGGGCCTAGGCCTATGCACAGACGAGAATAAATGAGCCAGAAACGCCCGTGGTTGCTTTAATTAAGATAGCATAAAAATGTAAAATGTTACTTATTTACAGAAAATCTGTTTTAAATCAGACCTGGTTAAAAAATTCTTAGGCCTAGGCTCTAGGAATGTTGCATCACAATTTTGACCTAGACCCATGTGTTGTGTTTATTAATAACATTGCAGTCTTTCAGAACTTGTTAATAACATTTTAATCAGATACTTATTCTATTTTTCACGTTTCAGATCACATAATCCAAACTTTATAAACAAAAACGAAAGAAAACAATTTTGTAGGCTCCAATCTCCATTGTTTGTTCTTGGCTGTTCAATTTATCTTGCATCCACCCAAAAGCAACTGTACTGGCTGTTACTACACTAAAGCAGTTCCTACAATGTCTGGGACACGGCTCCGCCCTTGCTCCGCCCCCTATCGAAAGTCGAATCGATTATCGCCCCGCCTTCAATGTTTATAATCGAAATTAGCCCGCCCAGATTCAAATATACGAAAATAAGCATAGAAAACGTTATTAACGAAATATCCGTAAATAAGACTAAAAATCCATTTATCCGTTTTGCACTCTAAATATCCGTAAAAAAACGGATAAAATCCGTTAAAACGGATAAAATCCGTTAAAACGGCAGCCCTGAATTCCCCCCCTGAATATATTTCCACTATATTTTATTATGTTTACGTTCGACAAAGTTTAAAAAAATCCAGAAAACAAGCCAAATTTCTATGTGCATTTGTATAAGGGTTAAAATAGCCATAAAACTATTTTGGCATTTCATAAAAGTAAAACTAATTTACAATTTTTATTAAACTATTTTCCTGGACCCCTACAAATACCTCATAGGAACATTGTGTATGTATTTTTATTTATTTATTTTTCTGTAATACTATCTGTTATTATTTAGAAGTAAAGAATTATATATTGAAGAGATTACAAGTTGAACACTAATAGGTAGGGTTGCCGTTGGATAAGAATTTCAGTATCGGTAATCGGACCAGTTAAATCTGATTTAAAAAAATATCGATCGATAATCGAATAAAAATTAGGCCTAAACTTGCTTGCATACCGACACGGACTGTGGACCTTTTGCGAGTGCATTATTTTGTTCCTTTTATTTGCTCAAAACGGGGTTTTTCCACGCTAGCATTGTCTTTCACGAGCTCCCCCCCCCCACACACACGCGTCTGGCCGGCCCTACGAGAGTGCGCTTCGAGGAATAGACAGACGCTACCAGGCCTGAGTGTTGTCTTTGTGAAGGTCGTTCTTCTTGGAAATCGTGGTTCTGTGAAGTTTCATTTCAGCTTTTGTTTTGATTGTCGTTCATTCATTTACTATCACAGGGCTGCCACTGACATTTTAAAAAAATCCTGTTGGAGGACGTTAAAAATCCGCAAAAATCCGTGAAAAGTCTAATAACGTTAATTTCATTGATCAAACTATGAAAATGGCTAAATGTTATGTTTGTATTTGTTACCATCATAACCTAAAAGTTGCTAGGGCCTAGGCCTATGCACAGACGAGAATAAATGAGCCAGAAATGCCCGTGGTTGCTTTAATTAAGATTGCATAAAAATGTAAAATGTTACTTATTTACAGAAAATCTGTTTTAAATCTGACCTGGTTAAAAAATTCTTAGGCCTAGCCGCCTAGGCCTAGGCCCTAGGAATGTTGCATCACAATTTTGACCTAGGCCCATGTGTTGTGTTTATTAATAACATTGCAGTCTTGCAGAACTTGTAAATAACATTTTAATCATATACCAATTCTATTTTTCACGTTTATGATCACATAATCCAAACTTTATAAACAAAAACGAAAGAAAACAATTTTGTAGGCTCCAATCTTCATTGTTTGTTCATGGCTCCTCCCACTCCCAAAAGCAAGCAAGCAGTTCCTACAATATGTCTAGGACACGGCTCCGCCCTTGCTCCGCCCCCTATCGAAAGTCGAATCGATTATCGCCCCGCCTTCAATGTTTACAATCGAATTAGCCCGCGCAGATTCAAATATACGAAAATAAGCATAGAAAACGTAATTAACGAAATATCCGTAAATAAGACAAAAAATCCGTTTATCCGTTTTGCACCCTTAATATCCGTAAAAACGGCAGCCCTGTACTATCAGTTTAACTATTCAATGCTTCAATATTTATTACGCGACGAGATGAATAATGTTGGACATTAGTTTGGAAGACGACGTAATATTGATGTGAGAGAACTGATAAGATTATCGTAGCACTAGGGAATGAAGTAAAGCAATACCAAGTTGGCGTGGAGTGGGGAGGAATGCATCTCGATAAAATACTTGTTGACCTTGAACGATTTACTACAATATTGGCTGTGAGCGTGACGCGCCGAGGTTGAGCAATCGGCGTGGGAGTGCAGCCCCCAGCCGGCCCGTAACACACACGAGTCATGCTAGTAGCCTATACTGCAGCAGTGCAGGCGCTTCGTACTTCACGCCTTACGCGTGTTGTAGATCTCGCAGTGTACGCATTTTTCACGGAATAAAGCGAAGAATGTCTTGATTGGTACTATTTTATGAAGTTCTGCAGAGCGGGCGGTAAATTACAAAATTTCAGGCGGGCGATTATCATCGATAAATTTAATCGATTCTGGAAGACTGAATCGATTATCGATTGTTTCGGGAAATAATCGTGTCGATCGATATATTGATTATCAAACAGCAACCCTACTAATAGGTACCTCATACGTACGGTTTAACGCATATGAATATTATATTCATCTTCTGATAATGGCTGCAACTAATTTAAAGTTGCCTTAAAACCTCGTTTTCACTAGCCAGTCAAATGCTTCCCATTAAAGTCTTGATTTACTTTGACGTCTCGTATTGCTGTTTGAATAATCGTGAATGAACCAGTAGGCCTATGTTAAGTCCAAATATTGCTCTTTGCATTTTTTTTTGCATATTGCAATTTATTGCTTTTCTGTGAGGGAGAGACATGTAGAGAATGATGTTTTGTAGTACTATAGTAGGTAGGGTATAATCCAATGTTTCAAACTAGTGTACTATAAATAAAATCACGCACGGTGGCACAGAGTGCACTTTTGACCAAGTGTATTCCTACAGCTCAGTTCAACATATATCAAACTTGGCTCAATGCCGAGCATAAGAATATGCTCGGGAAATGTGAGTAGGCCTACTTGTACAGTGTACACCCCTTTATTGTTTTGGATGATATTTTTTTACATAAACTAAGTAGGGCTAATATTTTTATGTGGATGTTTTGAAATATTTCTGCCCCCTAGGGTAAGCTCTGCATAGTCCTAAAATGTTTGCATACTCCCCATTGAGAACTACTACGTACTGATGTAAAGCAGGGCTGCCACTGATTTTTTTATTCAAATCCCGTGAGAGGACGTGAAATATTAGCAAACATCCATGAAAAGTACAAAAACATTAATTTCTTTGGTGCAAACCTAAAATTGTGATATTTAAATTTTTGACACTCATAAATATTAATAACCAACAAAATAGCCTTCCTTACAGACTCAAATATATATGGACCAAAAATGAATGTGGCTGTTTCACATGTGACTAGAATCCATGCAATTAGGGAGTATATATTTTTCAGAAAAAAGTTTTTTAAACATGAAATCATAATTTCTGCCCTAGTTACAAGAGGCCTAGGGTAGGCCTAGGCCATTGGCATGGTCTGATGATTGATGCACTAAGATTTTGACGGGCCCAACCTGTATGTACATAAACTAGGGAAACGCCAAAGTCATTGTTAGACGAGTGAGCGAGTACCCGGGTACATTTGCATTTTATTTTTTATTTTAGCAAATAATTTGTGAACCGTCAAGAGCGGCCATTAAACTGCGTTACCACTGCAGATCTGAGTCACCAAGTCGAGACTTGTCTAGCTGCTACTGCTACATATCTATCTGCTAACATATCACATCGCTAATGCCAAAGTATTAAAGCTATCGAAATTCCAAAATATGTTTAAGAAAGATCCATTAATGTACCCTATTTTGGCTTTAGATATTCTGCATCCATCTTTTATTGTCCTCAAATCAAATCCAATTTAGTAAAGCTCTGCAAAACTAATTTTTTGTAAGTTGGCGGGGCAAGAAAACTTTTTGAAAATTTTGTCAGTTACAACATTCATAGTGGGTGGTAACATTGGAGATAAACAGTATTTTTATCCAAAGCAAACTTTTTTTTTTTAAAGTAGAGATTTGTTTAATTTTGATTTTTTGTAGGTTGGATTCCTGCAGATTTGCTTTCCATGTTAACAGCTCTATCTATTGGACCTAGACGTTGGTGTGAAATTTCATCCAAATCGGACCAGTAGTTTGGCCCCTGCGCGTTGAACATACAAATGGACATACACACACAGACATAAACACAACAAAGTCCCGCATAACGTTGTAAGACTCATTTGCTACGCTCACTCGTCCAATAACATTGTAGAACTTCCTAAGAACTTTTTAATCATTTCAAAATTTTATGTTCAATCATGCTCACAATAGTAATACATAATATCATTAATCCAATCAAAATAAATTCACAACCTCCCATTTTTCCTTCTTTGCAACTTCTTCCTACACTCTTGGTAACCACAATGGCTGGGGCACAACTTTGATTGGCCGGTCGCCTTGGCCAATGGGACTTCATATCAAATCGTTATCGTTACTGCCCAGTGCCTTTTCGAAAGGAGAATCGATTATCACACCACCTTCAATATTTCCAATGCAAATTAGCCCGCTCAGATTCAAATTTACGAAAATATGCTTAATAGGCCTATCCATGAATTGACCATAATATCCATTGATCAGTTTTGCCCCTAATTATCCATAAAAAGTTAAAATTGATAAATTCATTACAACAGCAGCCCTGGTGTAGAGTTAAACATTCACATTGCTTTTTTTTTTTTTTTTTTAAGGAAAAAAAAGAGTGATATAAATGTTGTGGAGCCTGTGAATCATGGTTTTCAAATTTTCATCCATTATTGGCTTATTGCATAGGCTAATAGTATACTAATTAAGATGTTACAATTTTCAGTCACTACTGTGATGCAGATTTGAGTACCAGTTCAAGTACCAAGACATTGATGAATTCAACCAGCCCTAAGCAAGCAGGCAAACGAGAAGAGGGTTGGAAAGAAGTTGTCAGAAAGTAAGTTTTATATCCAGTTATCTCAAGTGCTAACAAATTACCTGTAGGTAGGGGTGGGCGAACCTGGGTTTTTGACTTTTGAGCCAAACTCTAACTTTTGAACCAAAAATGTTTGAACTTCGAATTCGAGCTGAACTTTCACAAATCCATTATTATGCTGTAACGAATAGATATTGAATAGACAAAGACAGCTATTGGTTACTCCGACAACCAATCGGCAGTGTGGCATTTTTAAGCACTGCAAACCGCGAAAACATTATTTAAATCGATAATTATATCATATATAAATTACTTTAGTAACATTTCACAAACTATGCAATTTTCCCTAAAATAATTTGTTTAATATCTCCATATCTATATCTCAAAATACAATTTCAGTGTAGCCAGTGCATTTAGTTGTAAAACACAGACTTTCTCTTTGTTGCAGGTATTTGAACTCTCCTTTCAAGTCCAAAAAGGTGTCTGTTCCACTTAATGCTATTAGTCGTGTTATCGGTCGAGGCGGCAGCAACATCAATGCTATTCGTGGTGCCACGGGCGCGCACATTGAAGTGGAAAAGCAGAGCAAAGGACAAGGAGAAAGAATCATCACAATCAAGTATTGATACTCTTTAAATTGCTAAATGTTAAATTATTGTTAGTGTCTTTATGGCAATATTAATTGATTGACAAAGAAAAGGCCATACATGCGTAAACTTTACTAAGTGTGCATCAAACATCCAATTGGGCCACCAACCACCCTAAATTCTCCTCCCACGTCTTTTATTTGTTTTTGTTGCATATTTGAATCTGAACTTGTAACACTTCTAGATCATCTCAAACCTGAGTTCTTTCTTTTGACTCTTAAAGTCCACATTATGTACTAGGGATGCACATAGGCTACTGGGTGGAATCTTATTTCCAGCGTCTACGAGGACTGCTATGGGTGTCCGTCACTCCGCTTACCACCAGTATTCAATTTCTGTCTTGTGTGAATGACAACTGAATTTGTCAATAATTTTGCAGTTACTGGGGTCTTGCAGCCCTTGCCGACCGACATCTCCGGATAATCTGGTCACCTTACGATTATCGATAATTGATAATTTTTGTATCATGATTTATATTTCATTAGTATTTATAAGGTGTGAATGACTAAACTGAATTTGACAATAATTTTGCAGTTACTGGGGTCTTGCAGCCCTTGCCGACCGACATCTCCGGATAATCTGGTCACCTTACGATTATCGATAATTGATAATTTTTTTATCATGATTTATATTTCATTAGTATTTATAAGCTATTTATAATATATATACGTACCATTATAATATAATTCATTTTGTACAACAATAACTAATAACTCACATCTTTTTATAGGGGATCTACAGAGGCTACTCGACAAGCTCATACCCTGATAGCTGCATTGATTAAAGACCCGGAGGTAGACATCCTACAAATGCTACCAAAATCTGCCAAAGTCTCCTTAGTGTCTGTCTCGTCTTGGGACAAGTCGAGTACAGCATCGAAATCCAAGACGCTGTCTTCAAAAACTAGCAGTATTGTCAACGTTCAGCCAACATCCTTGCTAGGAGCTGGACCGACGTCACTGCTTGCAAAACCTGTGACCGGTGGTAAGAACCGTCTCTGTTCATATGCATTTTGAAAGTAGTGTGGTCGATACTTACTGTAAGGGTAGTTCAATACCTGTTCCACATTTTCTTACTGAAGCACACCTAGTAGGTACTGCAATGTAAATTGATACTGATCTCTTATGCATTAAATCAAGTAATAGCTATGCCACTGTACATATATAAAATAATTAGATTAATTACCGATTATTAAAAGTGGCAACTCTAATGGTGTTTTCCATTGGCCACACTAGTACGCACTGAATGCGAACTACTAACATCAGAATCATCATCCATTGGGAATTTGAGTGCGAACTCAGTGCCAGTGCATGGACACCATTTCTAGTGCGGATTATTGATGCGCGTTATTTGTTTTTGCTGTTGATTTTGGAAATGTCAGACAGCTGCAATGAAGAAGATTTGTTAAATTATAATATGTTAAACTCAAATGAAGTGAACAATACAATACAGGGTCACATTTATGATGTCGTTAATTAGCAGCTATTCTGACAATCTGACGAGGTATGGCAGGCTACCTACGTATTGTTTTTGCTAGACCTAGGGCTAGTCTTAGGCTTATACTCAATGTAGCCAAGAATCATGATTATGCCAAAGTAAGGCCCAGGTCCTGGTCTAATTTTGTTTTATTAACGTTTTAGTTTCGAATAAAGTTCTCCTTGTTGTTGGGCCCCTTGATAAGATTTTTATTGTCACTTCTATTTAGTCCGTCAGATGATCAGCGTCTGAAAAGGACGCCATGTGGGCACGATTTTTTATAATTCTTTTCAAATTGGGAATTGAACTAGACTGCATAAGTGCAACACCAGGGGAGTGCACTCGCCGAACTCGAGCGAACTAAATGCGTACTCAGTGCATGCCAATGGAAAACGCCATAAGGTCTAGGTGAAAAGTATACTTAAGCATAACTAGTTTAGATTGGAGAAGGGTTGACAGGTTGGGAAAGCATAGAGAACATAAAGCCCAGCCTGAAGGGCTGGGGGCGACAAACTTTTCACCTGCTGATGACAACTGTAGCTAATTTAAAGTTGTTACCTTAATCCACGACGCGTTTCGTCCTTCTGGGACTCTTCAGGCGGATGGTGGCCACTAAAAATCAGCTAACTACATGCAACCAAAACTCACAACACATAACCAAAACTGTGGTAGGGCCACGCAAGAAGTAAATTCTGCAAGCATGTTGTCATCATCAGCAAGGTTACTTCACACACCATTCATACTGGGGCACACAGTCAGCACAGACAGTAAGGGGGCTTCCCTCCCAACTCTGGTGCTCGGGAGACAAGAATCCATGACTTACCTGGATTCGAACCAGGACCCTTGGCAACAAGAGAAAAGCTGCCCCTCCTGCTGTTGCTGGGCAAGGGTGCCTCTTCATTCATACAAAGAGAAAAGGTTAGAGATAGGAAGGGTGGAAAGTCACAACACAGCACAACCAGTGAGGGGGCTTCCCTCCTAGACTCTGGTGCTTGGGCGACAAAAGAACCATGTCTTACCCTGGATTTGAACCAAGACCCGTGGCAACGAGAGAGCTGCCCTACTATTGTGACTGGGATTCGAAAACGAAAGGAAACAAGACTACAAATGCAAGCTCTTGGCTATAGCAAGGTACACGTGCTATATTAGCTCTTGGCTGCAGATGAAGAGGTTGAAGGAAAGACGAGTAGGGTCTAACAGGTTCATCACTGCTAGGCCCCCCCAGCAGGACAAGGAGTCACACTTGTTATGAACAAGGAAAACACGGACCCACCAGAGGGTGTAGAGTAGGCTCGCCCATCTCGACCCCATAGGTGAAGAAAGATGGAAAGTGATAGGTGTCAAATGACTTGGTTGTTCAATTAGTTTGGAAAAGGCCAAATGGCTAGTTTAGTTTAGATTGGAGAAGGGTTGACAGGTTGGGAAAGCATAGAGAACATAAAGCCCAGCCTGAAGGGCTGGGGGCGACAAACTTTTCACCTGCTGATGACAACTGTAGCTAATTTAAAGTTGTTACCTTAATCCACGACGCGTTTCGTCCTTCTGGGACTCTTCAGGCGGATGGTAGCCACTAAAAATCAGCTAACTACATGCAACAAAACTCACAACACATAACCAAACCTGTGGTAGGGCACGCAAGAAGTAAATTCTGCAAGCATGTTGTCATCATCAGCAAGGTTACTTCACACACCATCATACTGGGGCACACAGTCAGCACAGACAGTAAGGGGGCTTCCCTCCCAACTCTGGTGCTCGGGAGACAAGAAATCCATGACTTACCCTGGATTCGAACCAGGACCCTTGGCAACAAGAGAAAAGCTGCCCCTCCTGCTGTTGCTGGGCAAGGGTGCCTCTTCATTCATACAAAGAGAAAAGGTTAGAGATAGGAAGGGTGGAAAGTCACAACACAGCACAACCAGTGAGGGGGCTTCTCTCCTAGACTCTGGTGCTTGGGCGACAAAAGAACCATGTCTTACCCTGGATTGAACCAAGACCCGTGGCAACGAGAGAGGCTGCCCTACTAATTGTGACTGGGATTCGAAAACGAAAGGAAACAAGACTACAAATTGCAAGCTCTTGGCTATAGCACAGGTACACATGCTATATTAGCTCTTGGCTGCAGATGAAGAGGTTGAAGGAAAAGACGAGTAGGGTCTAACAGGTTCATCACCTGCTAGGCCCCCCCAGCAGGACAAGGAGTCACACTTGTTATGAACAAGGAAACACGGACCCACCAGAGGGTGTAGAGTAGGCTCGCCCATCTCGACCCCATAGGTGAAGAAAGATGGAAAGTGATAGGTGTCAAATGACTTGGTTGTTCAATTAGTTTGGAAAAGGCCAAATGGCTAGTTAAGTTTAGATTGGAGAAGGGTTGACAGGTTGGGAAGCATAGAGAACATAAAGCCCAGCCTGAAGGGCTGGGGGCGACAAAACTTTTTCACCTGCTGATGACAACTGTAGCTAATTTAAAGTTGTTACCTTAATCCACGACGCGTTTCGTCCTTCTGGGACTCTTCAGGCGGATGGTGGCCACTAAAAATCAGCTAACTACATGCAACCAAAACTCACAACACATAACCAAACCTGTGGTAGGGCCACGCAAGAAGTAAATTCTGCAAGCATGTTGTCATCATCAGCAAGGTTACTTCACACACCATTCATACTGGGGCACACAGTCAGCACAGACAGTAAGGGGCTTCCCTCCCAACTCTGGTGCTCGGGAGACAAGAAATCCATGACTTACCCTGGATTCGAACCAGGACCCTTGGCAACAAGAGAAAAAGCTGCCCTCCTGCTGTTGCTGGGCAAGGGTGCCTCTTCATTCATACAAAGAGAAAAGGTTAGAGATAGGAAGGGTGGAAAGTCACAACACAGCACAAACCAGTGAGGGGGCTTCCCTCCTAGACTCTGGTGCTTGGGCGACAAAAGAACCATGTCTTACCCTGGATTTGAACCAAGACCCGTGGCAACGAGAGAGGCTGCCCTACTAATTGTGACTGGGATTCGAAAACGAAAGGAAACAAGACTACAAATTGCAAGCTCTTGGCTATAGCACAGGTACACGTGCTATATTAGCTCTTGGCATGCAGATGAAGAGGTTGAAGGAAAAGACGAGTAGGGTCTAACAGGTTCATCACCTGCTAGGCCCCCCCAGCAGGACAAGGAGTCACACTTGTTATGAACAAGGAAACACGGACCCACCAGAGGGTGTAGAGTAGGCTCGCCCATCTCGACCCCATAGGTGAAGAAAGATGAAAAGTGATAGATGTCAAATGACTTGGTTGTTCAATTAGTTTGGAAAAGGCCAAATGGCTAGTTTAGTTTAGATTGGAGAAGGGTTGACAGGTTGGGAAAGCATAGAGAACATAAAGCCCAGCCTGAAGGGCTGGGGGCGACAAAACTTTTCACCTGCTGATGACAACTGTAGCTAATTTAAAGTTGTTACCTTAATCCACGACGCGTTTCGTCCTTCTGGGACTCTTCAGGCGGATGGTGGCCACTAAAAATCAGCTAACTACATGCAACCAAAACTCACAACACATAACCAAACCTGTGGTAGGGCCACGCAAGAAGTAAATTCTGCAAGCATGTTGTCATCATCAGCAAGGTTACTTCACACACCATTCCAGCCCAAGCACCAGAGTCTAGGAGGGAAGCCCCCTCACTGGTTGTGCTGTGTTGTGACTTTCCACCCTTCCTATCTCTAACCTTTTCTCTTTGTATGAATGAAGAGGCACCCTTGCCCAGCAACAGCAGGAGGGGCAGCTTTTCTCTTGTTGCCAAGGGTCCTGGTTCGAAGCCAGGGTAAGTCATGGATTTCTTGTCTCCCGAGCACCAGAGTTGGGAGGGAAGCCCCCTTACTGTCTGTGCTGACTGTGTGCCCCAGTATGAATGGTGTGTGAAGTAACCTTGCTGATGATGACAACATGCTTGCAGAATTTACTTCTTGCGTGGCCCTACCACAGGTTTGGTTATGTGTTGTGAGTTTTGGTTGCATGTAGTTAGCTGATTTTTAGTGGCCACCATCCGCCTGAAGAGTCCCAGAAGGACGCAACGCGTCGTGGATTAAGGTAACAACTTTAAATTAGCTACAGTTGTCATCAGCAGGTGAAAAGTTTTGTCGCCCCCAGCCCTTCAGGCTGGGCTTTATGTTCTCTATGCTTTCCCAACCTGTCAACCCTTCTCCAATCTAAACTAAACTAGCCATTTGGCCTTTTCCAAACTTAAGCATAACTAACTATGCACAATATCACCGTGCTGCGTCCTTTGTTGGGTATGTAAGGCATTGAGTATTCATACAGGCTTGTGATATACTAGGCCTATATAGGGCCTACCTAATAAGTTTACATTGGAGAAGGGCCGACAGGTTGGGAAAGAATAGAGAACATAAAGCCCAGCCTGAAGGGCTGGGGGCAACAAAATTTTTCACCTGCTGATGGTGACTGCAGCTAGTGATGTGGGTTTTCTGGAAAGATTCAATTTACATGGAAGAAATTTTCTGCAAAAATTACATATTTTTTATGATGTTCTCCATACATAGTAATTCATGAAAAGAATTCAATTTATTAATTTCTTGTGTTTGTTGGCCGCTTAGGCCTAATAGGATGCCAAACTATATCTAGGGCCTAACTCTTGTACAGAAGTTACTATAGAGACAACAGGACCAACAGTCTGAAGTAGAGAAATTGAATTTTTAGCCACCAGGCTCAACCAGCACAATTTTATTATCTCAGAACATACGTGTTTGTTGTTATTGACAAATAATAATTTTAAAAACATGATTAAATTAATACCTACTAGGTATTTAAGAAGATGGAATTTATAAATTTCATGAAGTTTTCTGGCCCTACCAACTGCAACTCAAACTAATAGTAATTTTAGCGTTTTAGTTTTGATGCTAAACGTGAACAATATTGGTAATGCACAAATGCATTACCTAAAATAATGTTTTTCCAACACCCTTAGAGAACTATGTTTGGCAATGTATCTTACATCTGTTGTGGCTATATTGAATTGAAAGTTCATAATTCATCATAACACTAGAAGTGCAAAAATACCCCACATTGGGGGTTTTAGCGAAAGGAAAAATATGCTACAATGCAATTTTGAAAATTATGCTAAAAATCTAATTAGGGCAAAAACGTATCCTACTAACTATAACTTAAAGTTGTTTGTTACCTTTCTTAATCCAAGACACATTTCAAAAAGTTTTGTCGCCCCCAACCCTTTAGGCTGGGCTTTATGTTCTCTATTCTTTCCCAACCTGTCAACCCTTCTCCAGTGTAAACTAAACCAGCCATTAGGCCTTTTCCACACTCTGAATATATACCTAAGTAACTTATAAGTAATGTTGTCCCGTATACGTATTTATTTACCCGATTGCAAGCCTACCTTTTTTGACACTCTTTTGCAGTTCATAAAGGCAGTTTGACTTGGAATCGATGGCAAACTTATGGGTATTACTATTGCTTTTGAAGTGAACTTTTAATGAATGGTCTGCTTGCATTCAGGATCGGCTTGCAATCGAGTAAATACAGTAAATATTGTCTTACCTTATCTAGGTCTTGTCCACATTATCTATGACTATGGATGGGTTGCCACAATTTACGGACTGCTGTAGCCCTAACTAAATCATTAATAAATAATAACTGTATGATAGGATCTACTATTTGTAACAGGCTCAAGTGTTTTTTTCTTTGGACTACCTCTGTTGTATATGACAGTTATCAATAATAAATTATTTTGGAGCAGGGTTGTTACTAGGCCTACCTACTTTACATGTTTCGATTTGGAACCTAATGCAACTTGCAAGTTTTCTAGAGGTTGGTATGTAGGCCTACTACATACCATATTTACACGCAAATAAGCGGCACCCTAATTTTCAGGGTGCCATTTTTGAAAAACTCTTTGTCAACGCATATAAGCCTCAGCCCAAAATGTATGTAGTTTTATCATTTTTTATGGTTTGCCGCGATGTATTTCCCTTCCCCCTCTCGCAACCAAGCGCGATCAGTTGAAAGAGTGGTCTGCAGGATTATCTTCCAATGAAGCTCTGATCTTTCGTGAAAAAAAAAGTGGACTGTTCATTGTTTTATTATCGTGTATCGTGTAAAAGTATCGTGGAGACGAGACAAGAAAGAGACCCAAAGATACGAGAGACTGGTCGGAAGCCTGTGATTCGGATGGGAGGTACTGCGTGCGTGCGCATCGCTAGGCTTCGCGTTAAAATCCGCGCATATATCGTCGAGTAAAATGCCTCTAGTAATCAGTGGCATTGTATCGACCCAAGAGATACCATGATGCGCGGACAATGCTGCGGTATGGCATAGTTGGCGGAGCCCACGTAGCAACCTTTCAAAGCGCGCCCTGTTGAAATATACGTACATTGACGTAAAATTGACGATTTTAAAATCACGCTTGGAGATAAGCCGCAGTCGGTTTTTGAGGGGATCAAATTTAGAATAAAAGTGCGGCTTATATGCGTGTAAATACGGTATTTTAGGAATAATGCAAGTGAGAAATATCTAGAGGTTAAGTAAATTTAGTTACTGGTTAAGTTATAAGTTTGTGATCTTTGAAGGTTTTAAAAATTAGTGTCGCTATCTAGGACCACTCTAGTTTGATCCAATAATAAGAAATTGCACGTGTAGGCCTACATTTTTTATGATTTAGCCCTTTGCATGTTTGAATCCCTGGAGTATGTGTTTTCCAAGTGCATTCATTGGCAGGATTACAATGATACAGGCCCAAGCCTAATCAAAATTCAAAATTATTGTATTATATTATGTTCCTTGGAAGGGGACAAGGTAGAAAAAATTTGATTCAATGTTTGGCTTGTTTTGTTTTTATTCAATACATAGTTTTGAGTTAAATTGAAACCAAGACCTATGCTATAGGTAGAGGTAAAGATAAATAACAATGTAAAAACCTTTTATTTTGTTTAAACAAAACAAATTTTGAGTTTTTTGCAAAAAAATTCGCCAAAAAAAAAGAGGCTCCTACATTGATGACATTTATTCCTTTGAGTTAAAATCGATCGAGTCCTAAAATTCGATTCCGAAGAAAAAAGAATTTGTACGCGCCGTTATTTTGGTGAACTATTTCTGCGGAGTCCTTGATACGCGCCATTATTTTGGTGGTCTGTTTCCGTAGAGCCCGCGTCACCGGAACGATGTTGCGTTGTTGTCTGTTTAGTCGGAACTGGCACCTCCACCAAAAATCTCGTAAATTCTAGACCGGCACCTCCACCATCGCCTCGGATTTTGCACACTCAAAGGTGCCATTTCGCGAGTAATTCACTTTTTTACCAGTTTCATACAATTTTGTTCGTTATTTCGCGCAACAAGAGATTTTGCAAATTTGGCGTTTTCAAAATTTGTTTTTTCAATCTCTAAATAATGTAATTTGTCGCCAATATTACATTTTAGGCAATAATTTGGGCATTTAAAAAATTTATGAATTCCGTTATCACTATTTCTCACTACTTCTAGCTATAGGCCAGCCATAATTTAGAACTGATGAAAGATAATTTATTGCAGGTATTGTTTTAGCAATCTTTGCATATTAAAAATACAATTGAAATGCTGTCTTAAATTTTTGTACAATTTAGAGATTCCATGCATGTTTGTTTTATCATGGAGCTGGATGAGGAGGAGGTCTAGCTCAAATGGAACAACTTGTTCACGATCATGTACTTCCGGTTTGAGCCTATGCGGCCATTTTGATTGTTATGAACAAGGCCTAGGCCACTACCATGAACTGTGGTAGGCCCTAGGTTAGTAAGTTAAAAGTAAACAATCAAAATGGCTGACGAGTGCCGATTTGAAGTGCTAGCTTGTACACAGTTGACCACAGAACTACTCCTCCCGTACCAATGGTACTATTTATAATTCCATGGTCTTACTACTTGAATCTTGTAGAACACAATAATTGCACTTATTTCTTTGCATGTCTTCTTTGTATCACTATTAGGTAGGCATTCCCCACCAGCCCCAAACAGCTTATGGGAAGAGGCAGGTATTTACGGTAAAAACAAATTTTCACCACTAAAAACCGTTAATTATAAATACGTAATTTACAACGCCAAATCACTGCTTTTGGGCAAAAGAGAAACAAATATGAGAATTAGTTCCGCCACTAATACCGGTATCTGAATTGAGAATTCCCATAACTACATTTTATTGATACAGTGGAACTTCGGTCCAATGATCACGGCTGCAACAATTTCCCGTCCCCAACGACGATTTCACTAAGTCCCTTCTTTTTTCCATTTAAACCAATGTTAAATTTTCCCGCCTTAACGTCTTTTAAAAGCGCTAATAATAACGATTTCCTGCCTCGAACGATGAATTTATAAGCCCCCTGATCAAAATTGCGTTAGTTATTACTCCGCTGCAACGACTCGAAAAAACAGAAAGAAAAACGGAACATTTACGTAAAATATCACGCGCTCGACTCCCGCCCGAGTGCATCGACCAAACCGGGCGGGCCGGCCTCGCTCACGACTGAGCCAGCTGGCTTGCTAGTCCAAGGCGCAGCAGGCGGGTAGTCGAGAGGGAAGCGAGCCTGTCTTGATCGCCCTGTCCCAATGAGCGGCGCAGGCGCACTGCGCAGAAGGCGTATAGTGAGACAAAGTGCTATCTCTACAGCTCTTCGTGTAGGTCGGACTGACGCGTCGCGTCTTGCATCTCACACGGAACTCAGGACCTGCGCAAAGACGTACTTACCGCGCTACACCAATAAAAATGACCGCGTACCGTAAAATTCAAATTTGTTGTGTGATTCTTGTTGGAACGATTCCCGCCTGCAAGATTTTTTTTTACTCAGTCCCTTAAAAATCGTTGGAGCGAGGTTCCACTGTACTATATTCAAGTCCTTTAATCCTTTCACAAATATCAGGGGGGAGAGAGATATAGGGCTGAATTATTTTCACCACCAATTTGCCCCTTTAGACATTAATTAATACAAACATTTGCTTTTATTTTCACCCCAAATACCTGACTCTGCTTATGGTATGGGCATCGATTTTTGTTTCAGATTGTTTTTTTCTATGTGAAAGATGATGGTGGCCTACTTAAAAAGAAATTACCCCTCAGGCTAGGTGCTGTCTGAATTGTCCTGAGCACTTTTTAACTTGTGAATATTGCATTTCAAATGTTTTACTATTCTTCAAGTAAGCCTACACTATACAGGACTCTGTAGACTATGATCCTCATTTTTGTTTGAATCCAACCTCAAACCAACTTTTTTTAATGTAATTGTGGTGTGTGGGTCCCAGCATTTTTTTTTTTTAAATATTTATCTTCTTTGTTAATTTCTCATTAACATCCACATTCTTGCATGCATTTTGTTCAGTTTCATTAGTAAATATTAGGGCTGCCCTACAATAAAGAAAATCATTGATATTGCGAGGAGACTTTGAGATACCGTGATACTGACAATATTGCACTTTTGAAGTTGGTTATTGATATTGCCTATGTTATGCATGTCATTACATTTTGCGGACCTGACCAAGGTCAGTGGTGATATGTAGACCTTCCGTGCGCAATGCTTGTGTCACTAAAAAATCCAGTGCATATTAATTTTCCATGCTATATTATTCCATTTTTCCGAAGTTATTTTTATCAAAAACTGCTTTTACGAATTAAATTTATTTAATTGTATTTATTTTGTTGGAAGTATTTTGGTATATTGTGATACCAAAAATTTGAAAGTAGAGATGACATCGGGTACCCTGTTCTAGAAATTCCCTGGAGCCAGTTTTCAGATCCGGGTATTTTACGCTACCGTTTTTAGTCTAATTTACCGGTTTATTTTACACGCTACGTCGATGCGGTCTTTCCCGCGGAGCCTGCCCGCTGCCTAAAGAGTAACTCGAGTCGACAGCAAAGCGCGTTGTAAGCCGACACGTGCTACCGTCCGTCGGTCCGCCCAGCGATAAGTGCCCATGTCTACAAATGAGTGCAAGAGAGATGGATGCGGCAATATATCTCTAGCAGTGTCATGGGCCCATGGCATGCGCAAACTAGGTGCACGTTCGATCCAACCAACTCGCACACAGCTGACCGGACGGCCAGTATGTGCGATGCGATCATGTTTCAACCAATTTACGAAATTCATAATTGCAACGCATTAGATTGTTATTCCTGGGCTTATCTTCTTTCTTTCCCGGGCTTTTCTTGCGACGAGAGCTTCAGCGCGGGCGATAGTAGTGAGAGATTTTCCCACATGCGTGCGAGCTTTCCCCTGCTTTCAGCGCGTAGGCCTGGGCCTACGTACGACGAATTACACTGTAATGAAGAATGAAGATCATTGCCTGATTATCAACGCAATTTTTTATTTGTGCAAAAGTTTCCAGAGACGGACGGAAACCTAGTCAGTCGGTAGGCCTTCATTAATTTATTCAGCAATGATGAGCAAACTAACTTGTAGTAGGAAAAAGCGTTTCCACACATCATGACGTTAGAGCAGGGCTGCCGTTTTAACGGATTTTATCCGTTTTTACGGATATTTAGGGTGCAAACGGATTTATAAACGGATATTTACTCTTATTTACGGATATTTCGTTAATTACGTTTTCTATGCTTATTTTCGTATATTTGAATCTGCGCGGGCTAATTTCGATTGTAAACATTGAAGGCGGGGCGATAATCGATTCGACTTTCGATAGGGGCGGAGCAAGGGCGGAGCCAAGTCCTAGACTCCTAGACATTGTAGGAACTGCTTCTGCTTGCTTTTGGAGTGGGAGGAGCCATGAACAAACAATGAAGATGGAATGGAGCTACAAATTGTTTCTTCGTTTTGTTTATAAAGTTTGGATTATGTGATCATAAACGTGAAAATAGAATTGGTATATGATTAAAATGTTATTAACAAGTTCTGCAAGACTGCAATGTTATTAATAAACACAACACATGGGCCTAGGTCAAAATTGTGATGCAACATTCCTAGGGCCTGCCTAGGCGGTAGGGCTAGGGGCTAGGGGCTAGGCCTAGGCCTAAGAATTTTTTAACCAGGTCAGATTTAAAACAGATTTTCTGTAAATAAGTAACATTTTACATTTTTATGCAATCTTAATTAAAGCAACACGGGCGTTTATGGCTCATTTATTCTCGTCTGTGCATAGGCTAGGCCTAGCAACTTTTAGGTTATGATGTAACAAATATAAACATAACATTTAGCCATTTTCATAGATTGATCAATGAAATTAACGTTTTTAGACTTTTCACGGATTTTTGCGGATTTTTAATGTCCTCCAACAGATTTTTGTTAAATGTCAGTGGCAGCCCTGCGTTAGAGCATGCGGGTACCCGGGTAATTCGAGTGGTGGAACCGGTTCCGAATTTTACTACCCGATGTCACCCCTATTTGAAACTGTTTTTTTTTTTTTCAAGTAGTAGCCTTGTCATAATATTAGTTTGGATTGGATTAGAGTTGACAGGTTTTCTCCAATCCAAACTAGGAACCCAGCCAGTAGGCCTTTTCTACACTTCTTAATATATTACTTAGGCCTAGTCGGAAGCCCAAACACCATGACTTCGAACTATCAAGCATTCTGTTCGTTTGAAGTCTAGCTGCCTATTGAGCGAAAGCAAAGCGTCTGCCGACTGCCGCTGATCACTGGAGGTAGGGAGGGGGGAAGAGTAGTGAGAGCGAGGTGGGTTCGGAGCGGCGGGAAACCGGTTGGCAGAAGCTGTTCAGACGAGATAAAATTTTTCTCTCGGGACTCATACGGTTTATAGAAACTCGTCCGTAAACTTTACACGTGTGCCACAATTGGCTACATTTTATTTTTTCCAACCTGAGGTTTTATTATTTATAAATTATTGATCCAACATCTTGGCAACGCTGTTTTCTTGTGTGTAGTTTATCTTACTATAAACAAAATTTGCAATATACTGTATCACGATTAGGATTTCAATATCGATACCGTATTTTCTCCCCAAATATCGATATTGTAGAGCAGCCCTAGTAAAAATGCCAAAAATTAGAGTTTGATGTCAAGTGAAAAAGGTCCATTAGTATAAAGTTTGGCAAACCCCCATGAAAAACCACACCATAATGTTGATAAGTTTTAGAATCGTTTGTCATTGATAGTCCACACAATCTCGATCGGAGAGCATTGTATTGTCCAAGATCACTCAATTTGTCTTTTTACGAAATGACACGTGATCTGATTAGAAAAAGTTCTTAGTTTTGCTAACAGCTGAAATTCCTCTGAAGGTTTGAGTTTGATTCGAATTCTAAACAGTTCTATTATTCCTACCGATTTTAAATCTTCAGATCAAAAGTAGCAAATGAAAAGATACACAATATTTTTACAGTTTTCTTAGGAATTTTTTTCAGTATGATAAAAGTCAAATTTAGAAATATGTAACTTCTGAAGTGGCATGTATTCCATTCGGGGTGTTGTGTGTTATCAGTGGTGGGTGTCCCAGTGCCACTGCTGACGTCGCTTTGTCCCTCCGCGACAGCCAAACTAGGCGGTCCTCCACCTGTAACTAGGGGAACAGCGCCTCGGCTTGTAGCTGCAGGTATGCATTTATCGTGGTTATCACCCAACGTTTTTTTTTTTTACCACGATATTTTGTATTATGTGACTGGGGTTGTTACACTTGCATTCTGCCAAATACAATTATAACAAAATCGCTTTAAGACATACGTATCTGGATTTAGCAAAACATTGATCACTCCCTGCATAGATCCATTTTTGGCATTCTAAGATTTAAGCCTCAACACAAAATGCACCACAGTAAATCCTGGTTTACATAATTATAATTTAAAGTGTCAATGGGAATGGAATGTGTTACTATTTAGTTTACACATATTGCCGCACTGTAGGCCCTATACGGACCTAGCGAAAATGAAATCTTTGATAACTGCCTAACCCAAATGTCTTTATCAGTGGGCACTAAGCAAACTCAAATTCCGGTGTCTGTTATGTTATACCGCCGCCTAGATAAATGTTGTCCATAACTTTTAAGTTTAACATTACTGTTTAGTATATGGGCCTACTAGCCTACCAATAGTCATATGGAAACGCTATTATGAACAGGTATTTCTTGTCATGTGTGTCTTACTTGCTGTTAGATTGTATCTGTAGAACAATATTACAGAAACGTAAGACGTGTGTTTATTATGGGATGGGGGTATCAATATCATAAACACCAGTACTACTACACATTTTTGACCACATCCCTAATATAGGTCAACATCTTCGGTAAATATGTTGATACCTAATGTTTATTTCATTTGACTTGGATTGGAGAAGAGTTCATAGGTTGAGAAAGAAGAAAGAACGAAAAAAATAGGGCACATTTTCACATGAGACTGATAATGGCAATGTATCCTTAGTAACATAACTCTACGTTAATCCACAGCCTTGAAGATGATCACAACATGCATACTGAATTTACTGCCTGCATGGCCCTACCACAAGTTTGGCTATGTAACAGTTTTGTTTGTGTATAACCATACGGTTTGCTTGGCTGATTTGCAGTAGCTACCATCCGCTTGATAAAAGGGATTTCATTCATAATCATGGATTATGGCGACAAACAACTTTCAACAACAGCTGAATTCATCAGCAGCATATGAAAATGTGTTGTCTTACTAGCCCTTCTTGCTGGGTTTTGTATTTTATCATCTCAATTCTTTCCCAACCTTGGAACTCTTTTCAAATCAAATTTATTAGGCCCTCCACTCATATTTCATTTAACTTGCAGCATGGACAATTTTTTAAGCCCTCACTTGCAATTAATAGTAGTGCATGTCTCTACTGGTTGACTAGATCTAGCATGATTACCCCGTATTTACTCGATTATATAGGCCGCCTTCGATTAATGGCAGCACCCTGATTTTGAGAATTCAAATTTTAAAGATTAGCATGCAAATACTATTGACTAAATGTCTTCACATAATGGCCACACCTCACTTTTTGAAATTCATAATTTTAAAAGCCATATTGTGCTGAATATAGGCCGAACCTGAATATAAGCCGAACCCTTCTATGGTAAGGGACTTGGAGACTTAAAATAATGAAAAAAGGGTAGGCTGATATTCAGGACAATACGGTATACTTGCTCCAACGAAAGAATGCACATGCTTGGTATTGGTGGGGGTAGAATGAATGCGCGATAAAAGGAATGTCATCTTTGTGTATGAAAGAGAAATATATTTTACCAACGCAAGCAAAAATTATCTGTGCTAAATCACAGAGTTCCTCCGTGTGCAAGGTCCACGCTGAGCTAGCGTGAATAGAGTTGACAAAGTTGTTATGTTGGGAAAACAATTTCAAGCCACCTGCATTCTTTCGTTGGGACCACTATATACCCGAGGCCTATACTTGCATAAATACAGTACATAATAAGCCAAATGAGGACATTTGAGAATAAGAAGACATAGCTGCCTACAATAATATCAAGTCCTTGACAGAAGTGAGTAAACTTTAAAATTTTCACAGCCATAAAATAATTAACATATTGGACCGAATATAGCACGATCTCGAATATAACACGACCCCTCATTTTTCGGAATCATTTCAAGAAAAAATCAAAAATGAAAGAAAATTAAAATGGACAAAAATGTAAAGTTTCACTCTTGCATCAAAACGTTTTGAACAATGTTGGGGCCTAGTCCAATGTTTTTTAACAGTAAGGCCAAGCACAAGCTCACATAGGCCACCCATAGGTCATCAGTCTGGTTTAGGGATGACATCAATTGGAATTAGGGGTGTGCGAGTAGCACATTTTGAATTCGAGTCGAGTATTCCTTTAAATACTTGAGTATCGAGTCGAGTATTCATTTCAAAATTTAAATTTTTTTATTTAGTAGGCCCACTTGGAACACAACGATTTTTCTGTTGTAGACATTTAAAAAATAAAATACATTATTGTACTTGTATTAGGCTATTGAGGCCTTCCTGCCCTTTGTGCTGGTCAATTTCAATAAAATTATAATTATACTGTATGTTATCTATAGTTCCTGGCCCCACTACAATACTGCTGCGATGTTTTAATTTAAAAAAAATCCTCCAAATTCGCACCCGCATTATAATATTTGCGGTCTAGGCATCTCCAATGCTCTTTCAGCACATTTGAATAATCCGCGCCCTTGAATGTAACGAGTTCCAGCAGTCGATGAAGAAGTCTATAGAGGAGAACCTTCTTTATCGACTCTAGTTCTAACGATGGCCGACGGAGCGCGCCACGCGTTTGCTTTTGCTCTCGGCGAGTTTGACCTTCAAGCTTCTTCAAAGCAAAGATGGAAGATTGAAGGAAGAAATGTAAAACATGTCAAAACTATGCCAACTACGATTTTAAACGTAAAAAGTGCATTAATGGAATATTCACCGGCATTCTTTCTTCTCGATAGTTGATCTGAAATATAAGTGACATAGACGAACAAAACCAATAAAGGAAGTATGTTTTGTTATCGACACCGTGTAGGCCTAGGGCCTAGCCTAGGCCTATTCCCGATTCCCGCATCCAAGTCTCCTTTGTTGTTTATCGTAATAATTTTGAAAGCACGCAGTCTCTAGGGCCAAGGCCTACTTTTTGCCGTCACAGTACACACGTAGTAGGCCTAGGTTGTTATAAGCCTAGGGCCTAGCCCTACTGTGATGATGGTTCTTCTCAGTTTTCGTAGGATTTCATGTGTTCAAAACTCGACTCGAAAACTTCGAGCATAAAACCAAACTCGACTCGATGTCGAGTATTAAAACAAACTCGAAAAAACTCTACATTTCGAGTACTCGCACACCCCTAATTGGAATCGATCATTGTGACCTAAGAATCGATTTCCAAGAAAAAAACTATAATTTTAACTATGCACAGTTATTTTGGTGGTCATTTTCCGCAGAACCCGTGATACACGGCGATTCCGCAGTCTTTTTCCGCGGAGCCCATTATAACGTCACCCGCCCGCCTCACGTCGCGGGTTCGGCTGGCGTCGAGTGGGTGGGTGGGGCAATGCGCAGCAGCCGATGCGCGCGAGTTGTATTGCCGGTTCAGGCGCTATTTCAAATGCATGAGCGCGGAAATAACGCGAGTGCTGTTTTTGAGATTATATTTTCGGGAAAAAACATCGCGCTTTATTCGGTCCGATACGGTAAGTACCTGTACCTAATGCCATGGCATAGCATTATATGGGCCCCCGTAAAATAGCAATAACATCAGTTTTGTATTAATTTTTTGTTTTGAATTATCAATAACTGGTTCTAGTGTTGGTGTTTTAATTCCTACACAGTACACATATCACCTTTTGATGTTGAATGTGATGATGTTTGACAAAATTTAAAAAAGTTGACCAATTACATTTTTTTTAAATTCTATTTTCTTTACAATGCACCTAAAATCAGCTGTTATGGGGAAAATGAGCAATATTTTGTACCAATTAGTAATTGTACCAAACTGACTGATGTTAGTTTGTGCGGTGAAAAATCCTCAAGAGTGTGTTTGATGTTGTGAATGTTGGGTATTTACATTCCCTGTTGATAACTGTAGCCTTGTATACTGTACTGTGCCTTGTGTGTAGCAATAAAAGTAGTTGCATGTAGGCCTCGGCTTCGACGCCTCGCCTTCCTTGTTCTTACAATGTTTCCACACACCACTTGATTTATTTACCTCCATTTTCAAATACGGAGTAAATGTCATTTTTACATGGGACATTTTACATTTGCATTACCCCCTACAATAATATCCAAATGGATGTAACACACACAAGTCGCTACCGCGATGTTTTGTAAGGTTAGGTTCTAACGAGGTACACGTCATGTATGTGTCAAAACATCAAACCGCTTTCAAAAAACACCATTAAGCCGCGTATAATTTCTTGCAAAAGCAAGGCGCTCGGGCGGGAAGTTTCCTTTGTTACACTTTGCTCACTTAGTCGGCAGCACTCATTCGTAATCTACACTTTACTTCTGGTGTCATGTTACAGTCCATAATGAAAACACTGTTTATAAAGAAGATCTCCTTCCGGTGTACATTGGAAATCGCGGGAATGGTGAATCTTGGAATCGACATATTTTAACCTCGGACTTGGGATCACCGATGCAGCCCTGAATCGGCATCGGTGCACCTCTACTATTATGGTTTCATATCATTTATTTATTTTAGTGCTTTATTATATTGTGTTTTGTGTTTTAGCGGAAAAGCGAGCAGCTGCTCAGTTAGCGGCTTCTTCCAACACCAAGACCACTATGTCATACACCTCGGCCATTATGACAGATGGGCGGCCGACCAAGTTGCCTAGTTCTGCTGCTTCGCAGACGTTTGCCGCCAAGCTCACAGACCACTTGCCTCAGCCGTCCCTCACCGTCACCAAGTCTCGATTACAGCAAACGACTGTGCCCACAGCGTTGTCACCTAAACACCACCGACCTTTACCTCCTGCGTCCGCTCCGCCCAGCATCCCTGGTCAGTATCAGCTGAAGGCCCCTTTCTCACAACCCCCGTCATCTCAGACAACCACCTCTGCTTCAGCTCCTCCCCTTCCCCCCACTTCTGTACCCCTGACATTGACACGAAGCACCACCCCCAAACAGGATCCCCCACAACAGTCTTCTAGGACAAACACCAGCGCTACACCGCAAGAATACTCTCTCTTCAATGATAACTTCACCAAGGTAAACACAACAATTGCTAATGGACCTCTTTTGTATCAATATGTTTTGTTGTATGGTTACCTGCACTGACTCATGGTCAGAGTGACAGAACTTGAAGTCAAAGTACATAGCAAAATGTTTTATTAGTATTTGTACAAAATTTGGACCCGGTATTTCCTATGTAAGCCAATTTTAATATTTACTGTAGTATTAGGATGGCATCCAACAGTTTACCTTTGACTTTGAGATGTGATAGAATTTTGAGAGATAAAAGTAGCTTTTAACTCAAAACGTTGTCAGCTTCAATCACACCTCCATGATTAGCTGTTGGATCCTATCTCAACACAACTTAAGGCGGAAGGTATTTTATAAACATACATAACATTTGAGTTTTACTAGAATTAGGGATGAACACGATAATCGTTGTTATCGATCGATAATCAATATTGGTTAAAATCTCGATAATCAAAATATCAATAATTGATGATAACGGCCCGAAACGCATAATTCGTATTTCTCGCTTTGGCAGACAGAGATAGGTCACAAGGTATCCTACTCGAGATTTGTTTGGAAGCAAACTTAGGCGATAGCAGGAGGCAAAAACAAAGACAACACATACAGGACGAGGCAGCGAGTGGCATGAGATTGTATTGTTTTGAATTTCATTTACCACATTTGAGATTCCATCTTTGTCAGAGCATTCTAAATTTATTACCGGTATATTATATTAATAATATAATAACATCCGTACAGGCTTAAATTTTTTATTGGTTATATTGATATTATCGATAATGAATGACATTACCATTTCGTTAATGAAAAAGTATCAATCTGCATCCCTAAAAGTCTTGTTACACTATCAACTTGTTGACTCCACTTGTTGACCAGATGTAGATAGCATGGAAATGTGATGCTGCTGTCACACACTGAAATATGTTGACTCAACATTGACGACCACGGCAATATGTTGACAAGAAGTTGGACAAGTTCAACTTTTGAGAAATGTTGACCAAATATTCACGACGTTCAACCAATGGCTGAGCGACATTACAGATAAGATATAAACAATAATGATGGGGTGAGTAAAAAATTGTAAAAAGTTTTCGCAAACGAGACTCGAACCGGCAACCCTTCGCATGGTAGCCGAGCGCGCTAACCGTTCAGCCAGCAGCGAACTCATAGTTGCGTCCGCTTAGAGTGGTACTCATTAGCCCATCAGATACGCACGCAGACTCAAGATGAACATAAAAGCTTCGAGATGACAATTACAACACTTTTAACTCCTTTAAATCGATCTGCCAATACCTTATTAGGATTACTTTACTTTAATTCACAGCTGTATACGGCATATGTACGTAATTATTACCTATTTTGGTATGAAACAGTTTTGAGGTGGCATTTCTCTCGACGGAATGTTCCAAATGTCCGTCAACAGTTGATGGAGGTGACACACACAGAGTGTAGTCTTGTCAACAAGTTGAGCCAACAAGTTGAGCCAACAAGTTGTGTAAACCCTCTCAGTCATGGCGTCCATCATCATGGGCATGAAATTCCGAATTTAAATCCGGATAAATGATAGGTTTTTTTTCAGTTTGACAACATTTAAAAAAAAAAAAATTTGGTGAATTTTTAAAGAAATAACAAAAACATTTCATTGGGATGAATTGTACCTTTATTAGAGAAGATTGAAAATACACACCCGCAAAAATTGCTAAATGTGAAAATTTTGGTTTTTCCCGGAAATGTAATATCATTCTAGTAAACAAAAAATTCAGAAAAAAATCTTCTTTTAGAAATGTGCTTAAATTAAAATTTGAACTAAAATTGCAGCTTTAAATTGAAATCAAAATTTGGCCCAAATTCCGGAAAAACCGTCCAAAAAAATATTGAAAAATATCAAAATACAGAAAAAAATTAGAATTAGAAAAAAGAATGTTTGGCTGAAAATGACCTAATTAACACCAATTAAATTCGTGACTGAGAGGGTTAACAAGTTGATAGTGTAACAAAACAAGACTTAAACTAGAATTTGTAGTCGATCTTGCCAGAGTGAAACACAAGTGTTATTTTCACTTTTTTAATTGCGATCCAACTAGATACAATGTGCAAGTGCATCAATTAACCAACCAGTATGGTGTGTTCTTCCAGGTAACGCAGCAGTCCATGTGGGGCCGGGAGAATGATATGGCTCAGAAAGGGATGAACTTTGCTAGCGTAGCAGCAACAGGAGGCGCCCCACCTGGTCCACCTACCACTGCCACCAAGTTCCTGGATAACGGACCTCCCATGCAGGTATGTACACATCTGCTCCTTGACATTAAGATGTGATTCTACCATGGACTTAGAATAGAACCTGGCGTTACTGGATCTGCAACATTGTTGAACATGGTAATGTCGTCAGCGATTTTCGTTTCCGGTTTAGGCCTAAACTTTTAGCAACAATAATAATGGCGGCCATTTTAGCCCTTCAAACGGTAAACATTTGTGTAAACAGGTGAAATTGGTGACAATGTTTGAAGAGTTT
This sequence comes from Sweltsa coloradensis, assembly GCA_024449915.1. Lineage (NCBI taxonomy): Eukaryota > Metazoa > Arthropoda > Insecta > Plecoptera > Chloroperlidae > Sweltsa > Sweltsa coloradensis. The sequence goes on from JAMZAV010001917.1 coordinate 97,156, forward strand.
TTTTTTGGGGGCTAGTTTCACAGTACACAAATTAACCAAGAGATGCATATCCATGTGCCTTATCAACCATGATACAACACCAATCAGATTGCCATATGAATGTAGCCTTAAATAGAAAGATATGGATATGGACCAGGAGCCAGAACCTTTGGGAAAAAGTTTTGTTCAACCCAGTTAACATTTTAGATTTTACTTGACCATGTGGTAGTATGCACTTTTTGAAACATCTGAAAGGAGGATGTCACTTCGAATTGTGGTAGCAGGTTTTTTTAGCAGCCATTTTGTTTTTGGATGTGCGATCATTGAAAAGCTTTGTCGGGACTATCTTAAAATGTACATAGCTCGTGACACAGTTGACCGATTTTATTTTTTCTTATACCGATTTGTAGGTAATTGTATGTTCTTACTATTGTTTACAACCAATTTCTAATAGTCGTATGATTTCATTGTTAAAAAATGCAGACATGGCAAAAATAGTTACGCAATAGTCGCGTAGTCGCACGCACAGTCTGCGTCTGTATGCAAGAAACTAGAAAGTTAGGCTTAATTTTAAATTGATTATCGCCGATAATTTATCGGTCAACGTCAAAAATATTGATATTTATCAATTGATTGCGCATGCGCGATTATTGATATTAAAATTCATATCTAACGGCAACCCTACATACAACATTCATTAGTCTAAAACTAGCAGCTTTGTCATTGGTTGGTAATACTAATATCCATGATTTATTACGCCGAATCGATAGTCGAATGTTAGAAGTGTTGCCTAACTTACCATTGGTAATTTCCAATATTGAAGATATGGAGAAAATTACCAAATATTATAACAATATTATAATATAACAGCCTCGCCATTGGAGAATTTTCTTGCAACGCAATAGTGGTAGATTTAAATAGATTGTGACACAAAATTTGGCGCACAACTCGGTATTGACTATTCTATCAATTCTACTAAGACTTGGTATTGGAATTGATCTAACGAACGATTTATTATTCAATTCGGAGGGATTTACAGTTATTCCTGTCCTGAGTCTGCCATTAAATAATTGATCTCATTTTAGGTGGATGCTGCCAAGGCGCCTGGCTACCGTGGCACAACCATGAGCTCTCCAGTGTCTTCAAAGAGCAGTACTACACCTCCTTCACTACCCCCCTACCAGAGCTCCGTAACATTTTCGGCAGAGCAATGCCTCCCCACATCTGCAGGTGTTCAGAAGCAGCAATCTGACGTTCCCCCCTACAGTTCACACCCGATGTACCCCTCGGACCATGGTCAGCCATTACTCAAGATGGTACCGGACCAGCAACAACAGCAGCACCCAATCCTGGCCAGCTTTCACCAGCACCACCACCCGCACCATCCTAGTCCCCTTAACTTCTCCCAGACGCAACCCACCCAACAGTCTGCGACCAACACCACGGTCAGCATGTCTCGCCTCAATCCTCGCGCCCCCGACTTTTCCCTACACGTATCCAATAAGCAACCCAACATGTTCACCCCAGCACCACCTTTCCACCAACGACCCCCTCCTCCCCCGCCCCAGAACAATCCTAACCTTTTGCCCAATATGAACTTTAAGTCCAACCTAAACCCCTACCATCCCGGCAATGCGCCCAGCTCGAACATGCCCAACGGTCAGCGCTGGCCAATGTTCACGCACCCGTTTCACTCTTCGCACCACCCCGACATGGTCGGACAAATGAACTACCCCACCAATATGGCACAGTTGGCTGCACTTAGTTCTGGTCTAAATCACCCCACCAACGACCTGTTGGCTAGCCTGGAGAACGGAGGTTCGCCCGCGATGTCTCCCAACAATGTACCGTCAGAGTTGCATCATCATAAGATCGAAGACCGGAAAATCATGCCCATTGGTACCGAGAGGAACAGCTGGAAGTCTTACGGCGGGGGAGGCTGTGGAGACCCTGACCCCTCCAACTGGATGACTGGAGGGAACGAACCCAAAATGTCTGTTCCGTCTTGGACAGGGGCGGGGGGCCAAGCTGGCGACAGACACCAAGTGTACAGACAGAATCACAACCAGTTTGGACGCATTCCTCCAGCAGACGATCTGTGTCATATGATCGATAACACGTTCCAGGTAACTAAATCTTCAGACTTCTTGTCTTTCAATGATATTGTTGCTATCAAAAACATTGACTTGTATTTTCATCTAATTGCACAAGTTTAATAACTATTTACTATTATTTACTACAATTCAGAAATTAAAAAAGTCCGCCCCAACCGGGAATCGAACCACGGATCTCCCGCATTCCAGACAGGCGTCTTAACCACTAGACCATCAGGACGGGTACATTTTAAGCTCTGAATTGTAGTTGCATAAGTATTTACATACAGATGTTAACATGGCCCTAGGTAGGCCTACTTTCCTTTTTTTTAAGGTTCAATGAATTTTAGTTTAAGATGAGACAGGCATGGTCATTTTATGCGCATATTGTAATTTTTCATAATTGTGTAAAAATAAATTATGAAGGCATCTATTATAGCAGTTTTCCATTAATTGATTATAGAAAATAAACAAAATATAAATTCAATTTTGTAGAATTTTGAATCTTTCAAAATGGTCAAAAACACTTAAATTTCTATGCATTTTCTGATTGATCTTTAAGACAAATATTGAAAATATGATATGGTAGGAGAGTACTGATGGCCTTCATTCATTATTAATAATAGGGATGTCAAACGATTAAATTATTATAATCGATAATCGAATTCACTTTCACCTCCATAATCGATTTTAATCGTTTTGTACAATGTCGGTATAGAAGCAAGTTTCTTTCAAACTTCGGTCTGGTTTCGGTTAGTTTGAATCGCCTTCGCAAGGCACGAGTTCGCATCGGCGCCGTGGCGAGGACTTGAGCACGCACAACAACCTCGAAGAAGACAGTCGGGAGCATAATCAAGAGGAAGTGGAGGGGTAGATGAAGCATACGAGATGAAATTGGCATCAATGCGGTGATCAAATTCAATTGTTTGATGCCATGTTGTCGAAAACTCTTGGCCTAGGCCGAAACACAACACCAGAGCAATCACTTTTGTCACACTCAAGACGCCATGTTACGTAAAGGTGCAATTACTGCTCGGCTTTTCAGGCGCGTTGAGTGCGTTTACGGTGTTTATTGGCTGCCGCGCCAACTACGCCGCGTGGAACGCTTGAACAGAATGCAGCTTTAACTCCGCCCACTCCTTCTGACCTTGCACGGCCAGCGCATGTGCATATGATAACAAGGCAAGGCTGGTACGAACGATGTATTTTGCGACGTCGCTTCAATCAAATGTGGATCGGGAACAATCTTGCGTGCTAGAAATTGATGGAAACGTATCTCACGGGCGAGCAAGACATTAAATCGGCGGTTATCACGGCGTATTTGGCGGGAAAATGTAACGTACGGGAACGTTTCTCGCGGGTAATAGGCGGCGGATCTTGAAAACTAAATTTAAAAAAGCAAAAATTTAAAATCGATTTTTTTTTGTAAAAAATCGATTAATCGTTTTCGATTAATAATCGATTTAATCGTAAGTTAAGTATTTTTTTCTTCGAAAAACTTTTTTAAGTTCAAATTTTGACGTTCGCACATCCTCATTTCATGATTTGGCTTCGGGACGAGGAATGCACCAAACATCAAATCACGCCTTTGTTCTCTTAAAGCTTAATATTTTAAGCAATTTTAATCATTTATAATGTGAGCCAAGACCAAGACCTTCATAACGTTTGTTTTATAACACAATGCACAATATTATAAATAGGCCTATATAATGTGGAATATACTTCAAACCAATCTAAATATTTTGTAACAATTGTTCATGGTGCGAACCTCCCTTATGAGAAAAGCTATATCGTAACGTTACTTTCCAGTCTGGCCACCTCGATAGTCAGAACTCGTACCACAACGGAAACAGCCAAGCTGCGACCTTGAACTTGATGCACCATAGCTTGCAACTGATGCAACCCCACTTCAATACTGGGGGAGCGGATGTGGGTCCCCCGGACTCTGGCAAGATGGATGTACCCAACTGGGACGGAACCTCCCGGCTAAACATGCCGGATCCAGTACAGGATAAGCAACATGTGAGTTGCCGTTTTGCACTTTCTCACACCAACTAGACATGGCTGACCAATGCATGAGGTAGGCCTACTAACCAACAATACAAATACATTACTGTATTTATATTTTAAACTAGAGTTGGTACAAGGCCTATGCCCAATATATTTTTGTGGTTCACCAATGCGTAATGCCTTTTAACACAGTATACCAATAATATACAGTAGCGAAACTCGCTAGCAAAACACGCTGTCAAACCGTCACGCGCGCCCCTAGCGAAAGTACGACTCAACTAACGATGACTGGCCACAGCAGAGTCGATAAAAGAAGTTTCCCCATTGGGCAACGGGCAACTTTATCGACTCTGCTGTGGCCAGTCGTCTTAGTTGAGTCGTACTTTCGCTAGGTTGCGGCGGTACGCGCAGCCAACAACGACAGCAAATTACCCCGCAGGCAGTGCATTGAAGTTTAGCTACTGTGAGAGATTGTTATACTGTGCTTTTAACTAAGGCTGGGCTATGACATAAAGTTCAATTATCGATATTACACAAAAATTTTGATATCGATATCAATATATTGAAAGCAATACACGTATTTTAATATCCCCTCCCCCTTAGCAGTTTGCAGTGAAATAAAAACAAAGTATTTTCTAAACCATTGTATTTATTGGTTAATTACACTTGGGTGGTTATTAACTTATAAAACTTTTAATGAAGGGTATTTTTGTTATTAATAATTGACTTAGTATGTAGAAAAAGTTTTCCTTCCTTCTTTGGCTTCAAGACCACTCAACATCGAGATAAGTGCAAGGTCCCGGGCTCACGGGAGATGTCACTGTGAAAGGCGGCGCGGCGATTGGCCACTTGCGCAGGCGCTGAGTGGATCGGTCAGAGTGGAGTCGAGTGTCTAGTCAAAAGCATACAGTCGGGTCTTGTAAAACATGAAACAATCACTCAAATAACTAAAAAGTAAAAACTCATAAATAAAAACAGTACTTGCCACAACTTGAAGTCCTTGAGATGAGTTATTGTCAAGCTTGCTCGCGTGCTGTTTATTACAAGTCCACACGCTCCCACGGTCCACGGAACACTTCACACTTCAAAGATAACGAACGATAAACAGAATGCCTCAATTGCTGTGAATGTGGCAGCCAGCCAACTCAGAGAACACGTGTCACAGGCGAAGGCCTAGCAACTGATCTGGCGGGAGGGGAAGAGAGGGGGGCTTGCTCGAGTTGCACACAGCCGGCCGGCCGGCTGGTTATGCGCGCACAGCGGGTGAAGGGGGACGGACAAGTGTAGCGACGAGTGGTAAGGGGAGGAGATGAAAGGTGATGAGAACAAAAGTTTTAAAGTTGTAATATTTTTTCACAGGCAATTGAAACGTGGAACATTAGAAATCAAAACTTGAATTACCGTATTGTTCCGAATATAGCACGACCTCGAATATAACACGACCCCCAATTTTTCAGAATCATTTCAAGAAAAAAGAAAAAATCAAAGAAAATTAAAATGTACATGAAACACTTACAACAAAACATTTTGAACAATGTTAGGGCCTAGGCCTGTGGTTTTTAACAGGGTAGGGCCAAGCACAAGCTCACATGTCAACCACAGTTCACCAGTCTGATTCCTGGTCTTCAATGTTTACGTCGTAGGCCTAGGCCTAGCTCCTTCGCAATCCCTTGCTGATTTGTAAGGCAGAGGAACCTTTCTTTTCCACGCGATCAGCAGTCTTCATTTGTTCATCTTGAGCCATTTCATCTTCTCCTTCATCACTCATTATTACGTTACGTAGACTCTTAGCAACGTAGATAGACAACCCCGACGAACAAAATCTATGTAGGTCAAGCTAGGTCACGATGTGATCACGGCCAAGGATTCTGACGACTAGCAGACAGTTTCGCCCAAGGTTCGGCCGAGTTCAGTGGCATCGAGTGGGTGAGCGGGGCGAAGCGCAGCAGACGATGCGCGGGAGTTGTATAGAGGCGTGGCCTATGTTCAGGCGCTATTTCAAATGCAAGCGCGCGGAAATAACGCGAGTGCTGTTTTTGAGATTGTATTTTCGGAAAAAAACATCGCGCTATATTCGGAACAATACGGTAATTACTTTTTTCGATATTTTTTCGATATTCAACCAAATATCGATACGTATCGAAAAAATCGGCTCATATCAATATCGTATCGAAATATCGATTTCTTTGCCCAGCCCTACTTTTAACCACCTCTTTATGCAGCTTGAGGACTTACCCCTTGGCATAATATTATGTGTCAGGCGTAGGGTGCCCAGATTTACAAACCAAAAAGAGGAACGATCAGTAGCGAGCAGCTGGGGTCTGAGGCAGCCGCCGGAAGCCCTTTCGTCAAAGGCGGGGAAAAAACCCACCAGATAGTTGTTCCAAAGCAAGTAAGCAGATGCTGACGTCACCGGCGGGTGGATTACAACCAATCAGCTGTCCCCGATTTAAAATACTGATCGCTCATTGTCTTGCCGAAATGGCGTGCGTCAGCTTACTTGCTTCGGAGCAACTATACAGTAATTTTGTCATGTTTTAACTGAAGAATGGCAACTCGAGGGAATACCATTTTGTTTATGAAGGATAAACAGTTAATTTTGGGCTTAACATTTGATTGACCAACTAAACCATCATGTTTATATTACCAAGTATGGACCATCATGTTTATAAAAGTATGGTTAGGCGGCTTCATTTTACACACGACAATGTTGATACGAGACGAAACGAACACTTAATTTAATACACACGCCTTGTGTGTGAGGGAGCAAGCAAGCTATCACTCTTGTTGGCGGGTACGGTTAGTGGCCACATCAGTGTTTACAATTATGATAAAGGAGAGCGCCATGAGCTCTTGCTGACAGAGGGCCGATACATTTATTGACAAAGAAATGGATGCAGGTAGTTAGCGCAAAGTTTGAAAAATGCAAAATATTAATTAAAAAAGCGGGACGAAAGTGCGTCCAGACGGGAAACTGTGGCAGGACACACAGCTGAAAATTGGTGCACCCTGGCCAGGCACCCGTACGGCATCTGGTTATGCTAATATAGTGCTCCATCTTCCAATGTCCACTTTCCCCCTCATGCACAAAGACTTCCGTCCGTAAGTTGCGGATCCAAATATTGGCCAAGGTGGCCAAATTGTCTCCGTCGATAATGTTTGAAGATGAATGGAAACAAGATGTGCAAGCAATAATCAGTCCCAATTGAAACGAATAAATTATTCTATTAAGTTATACGTTTTGGGTAACCTGCAACGTATTTAGTGGTCAAAAATCGCAATATTTACCGTCCACTTTAGAGTAGTGGTTAACGTGAGGCATTTCTATGCTGAGGGTCGCGGGTTCAAATTTTGCTAGATATTTTTATAAACTTTTTTGCAATTTTTTATCCAATATTTCACGTTTGTTATCTGCGTTACTATATGTTGGTACAAAAATTTTAGTTAAAATATTCATTCTATTCCTCTGATACTAAAAAAGCAAGGGTCTACATTTGCGGCCCATCCAGAGAAGCCGCAACTTTACCGACGCATCTAGCAACTTGTGGACTCAAGTCTGCTAAGGCAACTATCTTTGTACATAAGGTTTTTATAGACCTATGATTTAACATACAGATTTGACCAAGTTTGCCCTTCTTAACGAGATGCTACTTTGTATGTAAATCTTTGTGTATGAGGGGGTTTGATGACAAGGATAGAATCACATTGGCTGTCTTTTCTCAAGAAATTGGCTACCCCATATTTAAAATCGGAGATTCGCGCTACCGGGCTTATGAATGAACAATGAATGACTGCAAATTGGTTCACGAGAAAACAGTTTGGCTGGTCGCACACAGAATAGAAATACCACTAAATAAAAATTGTTTACTGTGGAATGTACACATTTACATGTAGGCACCATCCCTACTTCTAGACCCTTTGATTTATACATCTGATTGCGGCTGTACCACAAGCCCGTCATCATAGTATTATAGTGTTGAATGATTTTTAGAAATAAACTGTAATTTCGTTACTTAAACCGATCCTGTCTTTTGTCCTAAACTTTATGGTACAAAATTTCCCATTCCCATCCAGAGTCTGAAAAACCCCTTCCTGCACACCCTTACTGTTGAGTGTCTACTGGCTGCTTTTATCATATTTGTCAAAAGCCAAACGTGCATTTTAATTTCCTTATAAATATAGTAACTAATTTGTAATGTAGTAGTACACGATCTGTTTGTGACTTGTTGGTAGAGATGTGCAAAAATGGTGACAACGAAATTCTCAAATTTTTTTGAAGTTGCAATAATTCCTTCAAATTCAGTTTGCACATGAATCTCCTGAATTGTGATTGAATGGTACCAATTTCCAATTCGCGAATTTTCGCGAAATGTTAGTTGATACCGCGAACTAGTGGCAAAAATTATGTTTTTAAACGCAAATTAGGTCACGAAATTATTAAAAAATTCAAAGTTTTGGTGGAGGTGCCGGGTACGTAGTCGAAATTAAATTAACCCTGTCAGGTACATATAGTGGAGGTGCCGGGTCATACAACCCGATTGTGAGATCGTAATAATCGTTTGAACGAGAGTAAGCTCAAAATACTTATCCATATCAAAAGACATTAAATAAAAAATGCATAATTTCGTAAATTTGGTGGAGGTGCCGGGTAGTGGAAATTAATTATGGTAAAAACTGTCGAAAACTTTGAAAACTGAAGGCTGAAATTGAGCTTAAATTTGAAACTGATTCTTAACTTCATTCTCAATGTGCTTGTTTTTCTTTTAAATCAATCAAATTATCCTTAAACTTGTAATAATTTTTTTATTTCTTATTTTTGCTTGAGAAAATTGTGTTTTCGCGACAAATCGCGAATTTTTATTTTCAAGGCGCAAATTTTCAAACATTAAAAAACCATTTTTGCACATCTCTACTTATTGGGTACTAGCCATCGAGCTGCTTGTTACTAACATCATTTGTATCTTCTTATTTTTCAGGGTTGGGCTGCCAAATGGAGTCACTAAATCTTGATCAATCTAGCAGACTAATTGTGCAGGTGTGGTTATAGTAAAGACATACAAATACATCTTCAAAGTAACAACTTTTTTATTTAAAAAGTCCATCTGTAGCTAAAAATGCTTTGCTCTTTTCATCTAGTGTTTGGGAAAAATATTTGATAGCCAATTGCTATGTTAGAATACCCTCTGGTGATCTTTCTCTGTGGTTTAGAATTTATTTGGTTTATATACGTACTACAGTATATTAATTTTCTCAAATTGAATTCTGTTATATATCTGCTATTTGGCTTAGTGAAAGCCTTTAGTAAATTGCATAAAGTAAAGATTCATTATAATATTCATATTGCCAATCAATGCCACTCCGCTTGTTCCAACCATTGTGTTAATATTATAGTAATTCTTTAGTCTGATAGGACACCTCCCTTGACAAACAAATTCATGGTTATGAATTGTGGTGGAATCACGTGGGCGTGTGAAAGCCCAAATGGCCTTGTTGCCATCACTCGGTGGGTCCATAATATTCAGTTACTGAAAAATAATGGTGATTTATCAATGTCACTTGATACGGTGTAAATAACTATTTTGGAACCAGGATATAATTTACGTAATATTATATAGTTCTTTGAAAAAAGTTTCTTTGCATGTTTCAACTTGGTTTGAAATGCTTGTAGTTAACAAAATAAATATGAGAGTAACATTTCTGCAATATATTTCCACGGATTTGGTTCTGTTTAAGATGCTTTATGTTTTTTTTGTGGTCAACATCTATTGAGAATTTTAATGCATACATACAAAATGCAATGTAGCTTGATTGAGCAAACGATAGCTTTACAGTACTATAATAATACGGTACTACATTATTAGATATTTAAGCAGTAGTACTGCGTGCAAGATTGGCTCATCGTCGAACCTGGTTGATGGGGGGAATTCTTTGAAGAGTGTAGAATTGTAAACATCCAGTGTTATTCATACTACATAGTTTTATTCATTATCAGTGAAAATAATAAGATTAAGAGCACAATGACTTTTATTACCTTTGTGTTTTATTAATCTCATTTTGATAGGGTTCAAGTACCTCATGTTTCTCATGTCTAATATTTCGTGAGTGGTGTGCCACATGTCGCCGTATGCTAGGTCCTTCAAAGTTATTGCCTTATCTGCACAAGTAGCACTTACAGGGATTGCTATCAGTCCTAGAGATGTCGGGACATTTAAGTAAAGGAATATGTAATATTTGCTTGTACATGAAGACTTAAATATATCTTTATGCACTGTGAGCCAAATGCTTAATCAAACAATATACTTTCCATAAAGCCTGCTTAGTTTGCCCTGCATTATCTCAATTCCAAATGTAATCTTATATATTTAAAGAAAAAATCTTTTGATTAATGGAAAACATCCAACTAACAAATTATATATCATATTATAGAAAAGGTTATGTAGAAAGAATGCCAATTGGCTGGAGTATATTAGTGTGAGATAGGATCCAACAGCTTCCCTTCGAAAAGTGATGGTGGCTGTTGAGTTTCTTGAAGAATAGTAACATAAATATATACAAAACACAGAAAAACACGAGACGTTTCGACAAGAGGTCTTGTTCACTCAAGAGAGAAAGGAAAATTGCCACTGATTGCAATAATCAAAAAACAACAAAAATCAAAAAGGTGGCTAAAACTAAACTAAGTCAGAGAATATGGACAAATTTACAAGGCGCTGTAGGTGGGTGTGGCTGTGACAAGTAGGGTAGGAGCCTAGCAAAGAAAGAAAAAGCAAGTAGGCCCTACCATGTGGAGAACTAATTGTTAGTTAACTTTATCCAGCCCCACGACCATTCCCCAAAAGAGACAGAATATATTAAATGGTTGAACCAATAATACTAGGGCTGAGCGAGTACTCGAATTTTCGAGTACGAGTCGAGTTCATGGCGAGTTCGAACAAATTCGAGTTTCATTTATTTTGAACTCGAATATTCGAGTGTCGGTAAAAACAGCGTTTTCATTTACCGACCCATCAAAAGTTATGTGTTTCCTCCGTTAGATGGCAGCATACGAAGCAAGTCCGTGATACACGACAGGTCAAACTCCTTCTGATGTGAAACTCGTTATGATTGGCCGGCTGAACTTTGCGAGATCCAATTGGAGCTAGACATGACGTCACATTCGAGCGTTGATTGGCTGTCAGTTTTTGTGAAATCATTCACGTCTACCGTGTTTCACCACTTTTGTGTCATGTCTTTTGTGCGATGTTGTTGATACTGCTAGTTGTGTTTGCTACGAAAGTAAAATGGACACAAGACGAGAGCAGAGGAGCCAGATGATTCGTAAAAATGTGCGGCGGACTAGGCTTAGGCGTAATTTCTTCTCTAAAGCATAGGCCTAGCATGGCATACAATTTCGAAATAATATTTATGAGATGAACACTTGTCACAGTGCAGGTGCACAGCGTGACAGTGCCAGTGGCAACAGGTAGGCTAGCTTGTTGCCAGGATCTCTTAGGTCTGAGCCCGGGCCAAGATTAGGCCTAGGCCTAGTTACTAGGGTGGGTCGAAAAAAATGTTTTGTTTTTTTTCTGAACGCTTTAGTGCGGAAAAGTTGCCTATTGTAATTAGAAGAAAAACGGCATCAAAAAAATTAAAATCGGTTAACATCTTCCGTTCGCGCATGGGACCTAAAGTTAATAAAAAATTTCAAAAACCGCGACTTTTTTGTACTTTTTTTTTGTAACTAAATATTTTTTTTTAGGAACGCTTTAGTGCGGAAAAGTTTCCTATTGTAATAAGAAGAAAAACAGCATAAAAGAATTTAAAATCGGTTAGCATCTTCCGTTCGCGCATCGTACTTAAAGTCAATGAAAAATTGCAAAAATCGCAACTTTTTTGGAGATTTTTTAAGTATGGTAAAACTTTTAAAATATGTACACGCTTTAGTTTTTTATGCTTGTTTAATGGTTAAAACAACCTAAACAAATTAAATTCTGATCAATAATCAAATTTTTTTCCGTTCGCGGGGGAACGTTTTAAAAAAAAAACAAAAAAATAAAAAATTTGTCGAAATTTTTTCAGGGGTGCAACACTTACTCGTTTTGCAAACAAAACGAGCCGGGAACTCCCCACGGAGTGTTGCACGTCGAGTTCCACCCACACCCACCCAAACCCAAACCACCAATTTTTTGGGTGTAATTTACATTTTTTACAACTATTTAAAACGATTTTCCTAGAGTGGTAAGATCTTTGGTTTTCTGTGTATTTAATTTCCTTTTTTAATTTTCTACACATTTAAAGTCTGTTTTGTGGAGAAAGGGCATTCCGATCTCGCTTAGTGTTTCTGGGATATCCCTCTCGGGCTTCATGCCCACATACTTTACTCGGGGCCCCCTTCCAAGTTGACACCCCTCTCCCCCTGGGTTGACAGGGAAACTTAAATCAATAAATCAATCAGAAAAATGTTTTTTCCCAAAAGAAATGCTTTAATTGGGTTACAGGGTTTATTTTAAACAAAAGTTAATAAATACAATAAAGCCATAGTTGAGGTAAAAATAATAACAATAATAAATGATGAAACAAAAAAAAACATGATGAAATGACAATAAATAAAATAAAATTCTATAAATGCATTATCATTTGGAACCCCACATAGCAAAATGCTCGGTTGGGAAATTCGGGCTATTAGTACATTGTTCAAAATCAAAAAGATGTCTAGAGAAATTTTATTTTATTTAAAAATAGAGAAAAAAAAAGTTGTGAAAGGAACAAATGTGAATGGTTACCCTAACCCTTAATATTAATTCACATTTTAAAACCTACCCTGTAACTCATGGTTAAAAAGGTTTTCCTAAAGCTAGGACCTAAAACTTAGATTTAAAAAACTAAACTTAAAAACTAAACATTACTGAAATAATAATTAAAAAACTGATTGGGCATTCTGTTTACGTTAAACCCTTTTTTTCGAGGAGCCCCTCTTACATTCTTTTTAAATGTAGAAAAAAAGAAACATATTTTCAGGTAAGGCTTATGAAATTAGGGGCCCAAGAAAGGAGATTTTCTTTTGACCCAGGCTTTGTTTTTTCCTACGGGAAAAACCCTCCCGGGTTGAAAGTCTAGTGTTAGTACGTGTGTGCATAACGGCTGTTAAAATTCTGAATTGTATTTATAAAAAAAGTTATTTTCTCATATAACTTCAAATGTCAAGCACTTTTGCTTGTTTAAAGGACTTAGGGAAAAAAAAAATTTTTTGGCTTTTTTAACAGGGTTTTTTTAGGGCAATTTTTAAATATTAACGGGGGGTTGATATAATTTTGCACACCACCCATCCAAATAACCCCATTTAAAGGCAAGACGGGAGAAATGAAAAATAGAGGGGTTCTAAGAACATTGAGTTCAAAAATGTTTCTTAATCTGTAAAAAACATACATTAATTTTTTTGCTTTATTACAAGATAAGTATTGATCTTTCCCTTTTTAATAAAGATCTTTTTTTGTCCCAAGTTTTTACATACTAACTTGTTTAATCTCATAAAAACTCTTTGGAAAATTTAGTATCTTGAGTGGCCTATAAACACAAAGGAGAAAATGAATTTGATTTTGGGTTCCTTTTTTAGGTTGAGAACAGAGGGGGTGAAATGTTATATAACGGTCTTAGTTTCTTTTAGAGTCATAATGTTCATTTGCCATTGAAAGGTGTTTTTATCCCCTTTTGCTAGTTTATAGACCTCTTTTCCGGGTGTTCATTGATGTATGATTGGGTGTAAACAGCATTTTATGTTTTTCCTTTAAAATTTCAGATTACATAGATCGTTTATAAAAATAGAAAACGTTTTGGTCCAAAGGACAGTACCCGGGGAACTCCAATTTCAACTGATTTATAGCACTTATGTTCCCTATTTTACCCTTTGTTTTCTATTGTTTAAAAACTACAAAATGTCCAGCCTAACCTCGAATTCCTAGTTTTTCCCAAATTTGGGTTATAAGTTTTTGTGGTTCCCGTGTAAAAAGGCTTTCTCAAGTCTAGAAAAATAGCTATATTTTTTTTGTTTGGGCCCATAGATTCAAAATTTTTGTTGGTTCTTTATAAATAGCATTATCAGTATCAGGCCACTTCTGAACCAAACTGATTGGGGGAAAAATTTAGATTATATTTATTCATGAATTCCATAAGCCCGTCTTCAAATTTTTTTCTAAAAATTTAGAAAATATTGTTAAAAATGGCCTGATTTTTTTAGTTTCAACTTACTTTCAGCCTTGTAAATGGGGGAGTTTCGGCATTTTAAAGTGTCGGGAAATTACCACTTGTAAGGCGGCGTTAAAAATATAAGTAAGGATTGACAATAAATGATGAATATTTTTGATTGCCCCTTGGTGCTGATTTATCATACCCCCAAGGCTGAGCCCATTATTTAGATTTTAATGATTTTTTTAATTCATCACCAAGATTGGTTCCAGATTAGAGTGTGGATTAAAGAGTGGTCTGAGGGGATGCCGAGCTTTCTTTTTGTGCTTTTATGTTTATTTTTTTTTTAAATTTTTTTGCTAACTTTGGGGCCCAATATTACGTATTGGTCGGCCATGTTTTTGGGGGAATTTCAGTAGGTTATTTGGGGGGTTTTATTTCCATTTTTCAGTTTTTATTACGGGGAAACTTAGTTGGTTGTTACGTTTGAAAAATTTCATAATTATTTTTCCAAATTGTTTTTTGGTTCGACCCTGCTTTTCCCCGTTTTATTTGTATAAAATTCCCCTTGGTTACCCTTACTAGGGGGTTAAAAGGGGTTTCTATAAGTAGTATACAGTTTAGTAATTTTGACGAAGGGGCGTTGTGCTAAAACTGTAAAGTTTTTGTTTTAAAAACTTGTTTATGGAAAATTTTCTTTTTTTTAATGGGAAAAAATTAGGGCCTTTTGTTTTTCCAGGGGTTATTTTTTTTGTGCTTAGATTAAAGTTTTATTTTTTGTAGTGGTCCCAGAAAAAATGTGATTCGAAGGCTGTTTTATAAAATCATTAGTGGGATCGTTAAATTAACCAAACATAACTTGCTCCACGTTTCATTTTCAAGTAGTCCCGTTAATTTTAAGAGGTCAAGTAAAATTGGGACGTTTTTCAGCTTTTATACTGGTACATTCCTTTATTAGGCCTAGGGTATTCCAAGTAACAAAATAGGGTAATGGTCTTAATATTATGTGATAAATTGGGGGAATAAAACCCAAGGTTAGTGGGGTTTTGTAAACTTGGTCAATGCAAATACTTGTTACACCTGTTTTCATTAATGCTCTTCGAGTAGGTTCATTAACACAGGAAATAACCCCCTCCTATAATCATTAAGAAGTCCTCCCGGTTTTGCTTCCAGCCCTCTGTCCTTTAATGTTAAAGTTTATTCCCAAATTTAAAAGCTGGTTCTAGAGGCTGGGAAATTACAAGTGCCGAGTCTAGTTCTGAGTTAAATGTGTTGAGTTTTCCCGGGGATCTGATAGCCCAATACGGGAAAAGTTTTCATGTTCGTAGCAAAATCCAACGGATGGATTACTGTATCATTTTTGTGTAATCTTTTTATGGACTTAGTGTCAGAATTGATAAGTGGTTAAAAATCTCTTCCTGAGGTCCCCAGCATTGGGGGGGGAATACAAACCACAAAAATCCCAAATTTAAATTTTTTCAGTGTTTCGGAAAATTGAAATTTATTTTTAGTGGTCGAAATTTCTTACAATCTTCTTCTTTTGGACGGTTTTTTCTTGCTTTTATAATCTTCTGTAACCAAACTCCCGAATAAAGTTCCTATCATCGACAAAAAAAACTGCAGGGCCTAAATCTTTTGGTGGGCCCAAACAAAAAGCGCTCACTTGCTGTGAAAATCTCCTTGTGGTCGACTATGAACCCATAGTTGTTTTGATTCCTGATATAGACAGGGTTTGTTTTAGCAAAACCAACAGTATTGTTTGGGCTTTAAGTCAATCAATCACTTGGGCATTGTCCAAACTTGGGAAATCGGGGGCCCTGGTCCCATGTCCCCTTCCAGTGGCTAACGCGGCCAAACCCATCCTGAGGTTTTATAGAAAATTCATCAATCCTCCAAAACTTAAAAAAAATATTGGCTTTACTTAAAAACTTACATCCTGTTGGTTTGGGCCCTAAAAAAGAGCAAATATTTTTTCTGACAAAACCAAAACATGTCTTTTAGCAATCCAAACATCCGGTATTTTATCCGACAAATTTTTCAAGTTGTCGTCCCGTAATAGAACGAAATGCGTTCTTTGAGCACCCAAAAATCTTTTGTTGGCAATGCTTGTCGATGTAGAAACTATTCGAACTTGGTTACGAAGGATCTTAAAAGCAAACTAACCCCTCCCGAAGGGGATTTTAGAAATTTTTGGACCAAACCCCAAAAATAAACTTTCAAACTTTCGATTACCTGAAATAATTAATTGGGAAATTCTTGTGTGTTGTATTCTCCCCCAATGCTGCGGGGCCTCAGTGAAGATGGTTTTAAACCTCATCAATTTTGCACCCAATCCATCGAGATATACACAAGTTTCCCCCGTCACACCCCCCGGGTTGGAGAGGTGTGTAAAACTTTTACGGGGCTCGAGTAAGTTTGGTCTGAAACCAGAATGGGTATACCGAGCAACACTGAATCGAGATCGGGGATGCCTCATTTCTCCCAAAATCAGAAACTTCAAAAGTGTAGAAATTAAAAAAGGAAATTAAATACACAGTAAGCCAAGATCCTACCTCTCTATGGAAATCGTTTGTAAATGTTTCAATAAAATTAAAATTTCCCCACCCAACAATTGGGTGGTTGGTTGGGTAGGGGGGGGGTGGGAACTCGCGTCACCACCTCCCCGTGGTGAGTTCTCGCGAAAAGACTAAGTGTTGCACAGTAAAATTGCAAAAAAATTTGATTTTTCTGTTTTTAATTTAACGTTTCGCAACGGAAAAAATTAGGTTATTAATCAGAATATAATTTGTTTAGGTTTTTAAACCCAAAAAAAAAGCTAAAAAATTAAAGCGTTTTATTTTTAAAAAATTTACCATACTTAAAAAAATTCTGCAAAAAATCGCGTTTTTCAATTTTTTTATTAACTTTAAGTATATGGCCCAACGGAAACTGCTAACCGATTTAAATTCTTTTATGCCCTTTTTCTTCTTATTACAAAGGAAAAATTTTCCGCCTAAAACGTTCCGGAAAAATATATTTTTCAAAAAAAAAAGTACAAAAAAGTCGCGGTTTTTTTTAATTTTTCATTAAATTTTTTGGTCCATGCGCGAAGGGAAAATTTAAAAACCGTTTTAATTTTTTAGTCCTTTTTTTTTCTAATTACATAACAACTTTTCCCGCCTAACTTCCAAAAAAACAAAAATTTTTTTCGACCCCCCTACTATTACCCTAGATATTTTATTTAGATTAGGCCTAGGCCCTAGCTAGGCCTACAAACTTACATCGCGATACCAAAATGCACCCAGCACTAGACCTAGGCCCTACAATAGACCTAGGCCTAGCCTATGGCACCCTCCACAACAAAAAATATTTGACCCAGGAGATAGGCCTAGGCTTTAAAACTGAAAAGTTTGTTTGATAGGCCTAGGCCTAGAAGATAGTCTGAAATGGAGAAAACATTTTCTCAATTTGGAAATAAACTCTATTTGAACTCGAATACTCGAACATTTTACTGATCTCGAACTCGACTTGAATTAAAATTCTCCGTTCGCACAGCCCTAAATAATTCATATTATTGTATAATACCTACCTACAGTTTTTCCAAAAAAGTTCATTCCAAGATATAAATCGTATGAAATTTGTTATTCAAGTATTTCCAATGTTACTTTGGCATACTAGTATTATAATAGCCCTTACTTCAAAATCACTACTATCAATCGAGTTGCAACTAAAGCGATGGAGCCTTCACGTCGATGCGCGAGTTTACTCGTGAGAATGACCGTTGGTGATGCTTCTTGAATATGGTCTTCAACGGCCGTGGATGACGAAGCACTCTGAAGAACTTTCAAATCATTAGACCCTGCTTACTTTACTTCATAAAAGTGAATCAACTTAAAGGCATAGCTGATATAGCCTTTGCTAACCCCTATCTTTGAGTAGGATTTTTGATTGAAAATATCGGCGATATGGATGCAACCAACTACTTGGTAGCTCTTGTATTTTGAATTTGTGAACTCTCATAGTGGGAAAATAATGCACTGCTTTTGACTGTCATATTACCTTGCTCTTTGCCATCAAAGCAAAACTCGAGCCGTCGCCACATTGAACAAGTCCCTCACTCAATGCGGGCAACTTCAAGACAGTCCTGTGGAGTATGTCATAAGACTACCAAGATATGCGTAGACGGGACAGAAGGGCACAATACATAATAACAAGCCAAGCGCCAGTACCACTATTATAATCAACAATTTGTAGCTAGTAATTAGCTGACTAGCAAATACAGTAATGTTGTTTTGATATTGCAATTGAAGCGCTGGCCTGAATAACATAAGCTACATTTTAACATTTACCCGAAGGGCCAAACGACCTGTGCTAGGGTAAAGAGGTGTAAAATCACAGTTGCAAGATAAAAAGGTGATGATGTACAAGTCAATTCCGTATCATTGTCAAAAATGGAAAGAAAAAAAATGCTTTACTTCACATCACTGGTCAAAGATTTAACGTTCCACAATGGCACTTATCACGAAAATGTGTAAAAAGTGTGAAAAACATTGTGCCACCTACAAGCTGGTATAGGCCTATGCTAGTCGACAACGAGCGGGTAAACTGTGACGAATTAATTTTTGTTCTTAGCGTCAATTTATTATTTTACCTTGAATGGGGGGCATCGCCCCCCCAACCCACACCGGGGCTTTGCCCCTGGGCCCCAGACAACACTCTTGTAGGCAGACCTAGCAATACATAACATGAAGGCCATATAGGCCTAGCCTTGTAGGTGACAATGTTTTTCGCACTTTTTACACATTTTTGGGGTAAGTGCCTTTGTGGAACGTTAATGTTTTGACCAGTGATGTTATAGGCTTAAGTAAAGCTGTTTTAAAATTTATTTTTCATTATTGACAATGATACGGAATTGTACATAATTGATTTAAAAAATGTAACGTTAATTTTAGTGTGGTATTGTTAGAAACGAGGGAGCGTAGCGACTGAGTGTCTCCATTCAACTTAAACGGCGCTCATTCTGTGAGTCTTTGTGCGTGCGTGCGTGTGTGTACATCGAAAATCTGCCGAAACGCTGCACAGATTGCGCTGAAATTTTAAACAGACATCCGGTATGAATTGACTGAGAACTGCTAACAAAATCAGCTAGATCCATTTCGATTTAAACCTACAAGAAATAATAAATTGAAAAATAGGCTGCCAATGTGTAGAAATTATTTTAACGACAATGGTTTTGTTTTTGACAAAATATTTTTTGTTTATTATTTGCCTGGCTGTGAAATGCCGTGCCCAAGGTTTATCGAATTTTGCACGCTCAAGGTACCCTCAAATTCCTCTCGGAGATTGAGTAAACCTTGCAATCTTTACACGTATTTAGTACTGGCTATGTTTTCCATAGTATTGTCACAGATGATGGACTACACTGAGTTATATGCATTTCAAAACATGTTTAATAATTTTAAAAATACTATCCAGAAATTACAAAATCTTTCCAGACCAGGGGATTGAACCCACGTCTCCCACATTTCGGCTATAAGGGCGCCTTAGCCAACTAGACAAGGGAAACGCCAAAGTCGTTGTTAGGCGAGTGAGCGAGTCATGTGTTGAGTACCCGGGAACATTTGCATTTAAGTTCGATAATTATATTGGTATAAATAATAGGGTTTTTAAGTTCAGTTTGTATATGGGCGCGTCAACTGTAAGGCCATAATGCGCCATTCTAGCCTATGATAGGATAGAGAGAGGCCTAAGGTAGGGGGAAGAAAAGGAATGTTACGGGGTACTCAACACATGGCTCACTTACTCGTTTAACAACGACTTTGGCGTTTCCCTAGTATTATGATTATATGGTAGAATTTTTTTTGTGGGCAATAAGTAATAACCCATTTTGTTTTAACAAAGAATGTTCATTCAAATGCATTAAAAAGACTCGCTAGCTATTGGGAGAAATCATTACAGAAATCATACAATTGACAAAGAAGATATTTTGCAGGGTGTTTTTTATTTAAATCAAGTGCACTTTTTCTTCATTTGGAGCTACAAACACAATAAATAAAAATTGGATTTAAATAACTAATATTTTTTTATTTAAAAAAAATTAAAAATCATTAGTAAGATAGTGTTTCATTGTAATAGCTTAGAAGATACAGTACAATCTATAATTCCAATTACAGTATTCATATTTCTGTTTAATTTATATTATAGTGACATGTCCCTTCAGAAGCTTTGGGTGTAAGGGCTTAATTTTTCTACAATTAAAATAAGTTTTTATGGTCCATTTGAATGATAGTCGAACCATTGATTTATGTAGGCTGTATCTAAAGACCTAGAAAGAGATTGTCGACTGATCAATAATAAGAGGTCTGTCTGGCTTTGTTCACTTGACATGGGCACTAATAATAACTCAACTGTTGAGTGCCCTAAAACAACACTAAGTAACTAACTTGGTTAACAAGTGAAGCCTAATGTGACTGCAAGAGAGGACTTCTAAGGCCAACCAGTTCCTAAATGAGTCTTCTGGCAGGTATGTTTCAAGTGCACCTACTGAATAATTCATTTGTAGAACTAAAATTAGTAATAATAATAAATGTGTTACAAAGCATCATCATCTGTCAGACTGTATAAACATTTCAGTTTATATTTGGTGTCTACCAATTATTTGCATTGATAAAACTATGTTTTAATGCCACACGGTTAGATTTATTTTGATTCGCATTTTTGTAAAACATAATACACGTTTAGAATCGCCTCAGGAAAATCTTATTTCTTTACTTTTCAATTAATGAGAAAAGTCTTGTCACTCACAAATTTGGGGTTTCAATGTGCTGTTCTAGGCCACTTTGCAAACCGTTTTTTCTTGCGTTTAGTAAGTTTATAATATGAGCGGGATCTCTTTACTTCGTCAAGTTCCATTGCAAAATCATTTTTGTTAAATTAGGATAATTTTTATAAAGTAGTACTAATTGTTATGGTAATTAGAATGGAAAATATCTGGAGGCCCGAAGAATTGATTTTTGAACGCATTGTAATAAGTGTTATAAATACAGATCATTGGACTTTCCACTGTTATTACTATCTTTATTTAAAATGTGATATTTCGACTAACAATTATAAAACCACAACAGACAAGACAAAAACAAAAAAAATCCCAAAAATTATAAATATGGCTGTGTATTAGTACCAAATTATTAACAAAAAAAAATTGATGAATAAAAATAACATAACATTAAATTGACATGTTGGACAGTTTGGGTATTTCTCTAAGGGACAGTTTGTGTACGAAATAAAACTATTGGTCTAGTGATGAAATTGATGGACAGAAACTCTTGGCTGGATAATTAAAGCTAGGCACACTGATTGTATTGGCCACACAGGAAATCAAACCAGCTTCCTTAATTTTTCGTGTAGTGGCATTAGATTCATGTGTTTTCCCAATTTTCCAATTTTTTCAGATTGTCATACAAATGTTCTTGCGATTTTTGAAGTATCAATCTTATGTTGTTTCACATTGTTCTTGTGTTCTTTTATTCTTACCATCAAAAGTCTCTTGGTTTCACCAATGTATCTTGCATCACATTTGCAAGCTATAGAATAAATAACACCCTTAGCTTAGATGACTGAACCTCATCCCCAGGTTTACTCTTGGTGAGTATGCTGCGCAATGTATTAGACGAACTAAAAACAACTCTTATTCCATACGGAGCTAAAAGGCGTTTGATCTTTTCTGAAAGATTCGGATAGTATCCAATGCAGACCGTTTTGTAAATCCTAGGTTTAACTACCTCAATTTCTTTATTCATGTCAGGTTTGATTATATCTTGTGGAAAAATAGTATTTTTTAACCAGTCATTTGAGAATCCGTTATTCTTCATAGCACCAAATATCTTTTCTAAAAATATCACATTTTAAATAAAGATATTAATAACAGTGGAAAATCCAATGATTTGTATTTATAACATTACTACCTGTTATATAGTTTCATTTTTATAAGCATTGTAGGCGATTGTTGTCAAGTTTCTTGTAGTTACTTGTTAATTATTAGGTATACACCTAAAAAAAACTTATATACTTAAACCTTTATTTCTATGGATTCTGGCTAACTTTTCTTTCAAAAGGTACTACATCACCATTACCTTGATGTCCATGTAAAATATGAACGTTGTAGCCCCACCCGTTTGGTCAGAATCAGCCCAAATGGCACGAAAAATCGCACTAAAAATCGTAAAAGTATGATATTCATGAGAAATATTTCTTCTATTACACCCAAAAACAATACACCTCTAAGTTCAGAGATTTCGAAGGTCCCCTCCAATTTTCATCAAGATTGGATGTACCGTTTGCCCGGTAAAACAAACAGCAAAAAAAAACAACCGAGCTAAATTTTTTGGGGGTCAGTGAAATTGAAGTCTTCGCTTCGCTCATCCAAAAATCGTACTTATAGGGCAACGATTAGTCAATATGACCTCGCCGCTCCCCAACTTTTTGCGGCTGGCACAACAAGGCGCATGTCGATTTTGGTCTCTTTCAGACTTTCAGTCGGTCGCCTCGCATTGTTGCAGGCAGACATGGTTGACTCTTGCTGTTGTCTTAATAATGACGACACGAAACATTAATCATTGGACAAAAATAATCAACTATAACAGCTAAGCTCATCCACCAACGCGACTGGAAAAAGTGTTCGCGTAGAGCCCTAGTAAAATACATTATAGCATCTGTATATATTATATGCCTAAAGAATGTTAATTTTAATTAATCAAATATTTGTGTGACAATTACACTTAGCCCTCGGTACTTTAATTAAGCACATTTGAAATTATTTTCGTGCAGTGCTGAGTATATTGAGGGCAGGGAGATAGATATATTTTCAGGAATGTGTGAACTGAATTATTAATTATTAGATGAGCAATGCGAATATCGTACTTTTTCGATTTTTTAATCGGATATTTTCGTGATATTTGGCCCGCGACCGGGCAAACGGCTACTCCGATCTTGACAAAACTTTATGGGAAGGTTTGAAATCACTAAACTTAGATATGTTATGATTTTAGGGACAATCGAAGAAATATTCCTTACAGAAATCGTAGGCCTACTTTTAGGGCAACGATATAATCAACCATAAAAGCTCATCCATCAACGCGACTGGAAAAATCTTAGCGAAACGGCCTAGTATACATGGATGAAACTGAGATAAAATGTTTTAATGAAAATAAATTTATTTTGTTTCAATGCATCGGGAAAAAGTAATATTCTATAAAATACCATACATTTCCTGTTTTATTATAACTGTTATTTTTAAAAAAAATATAAAATCAAGATAATTAAATTTTGTGTGCAATACAAGCATGGTGCATTCTTTTCTCGTGGTGTGGTTGAGGTTCGTTGGTCCAATAATGAATTATAGCTGACTAACATTCCAAAATTTGAGTTAGTCTCTCACTGCTTCATATTGGAATGAGGTTTCAATGTCACTGTATTATTGGAGTAGTATGCATCGTCACAGTTCGTACAGTCTTATTCGTGATGTTGCCGGATTGTGACTTATATTATGCTGTTTTCAGGTCTTTTTTCAGACAATAAGGCGAATCTCGAGATTGATTTGTCTTTATTTAGAACTTGGGCATTCCTCCCTACTATCTTAAGACCAAAGCCAGCGGTTTAGCCGAGGTCGTTTAACCGGTTCCTACTCGAACACCGAAGTTAAGCTGCATCGGGCGTGGTCAGGGGTAGAGTGGGTGACCGCTCTGGCTTGAAACTCACGTATACCGCTGGTTAGAGCAGATAGAAGGTTCGAGAGCTAGTGTAACGGCTTCGTTCTCCTCGACGTCTGCTCGGCAGTCCGGGTTAGTGGTGGAACTTATATGAATGTCAAGGTTACACCGTCCTTTCGGATGGGACGTTAAGCAGTTGGTCCCCTTGGTACTTTTCGAAATGAGTAGTCTACGTGCCGGTATACCGGGTTTCCCCCTCCTCCCTTCTGTTCATACTTCATCCTCATCAATCACCACTCATCGTCTCAAATAGCCAAAGTGCAATAATATCCAAACCAATTCTAACACCATCCATGGTCCAAGTATGAAATATAATCCTTGTGCCATTGTCCTGATACCCTTTACCTCAGGGGTCGGCAACCTATGGCACGAGTGCCACGTAGTGGCACGCCAAGCTATTCCCTGTGGCACGCGCCTTGGCCAGATATAAAATTTTAAAATAATATCTCATGACAAACATTAGAATGGTACTATTTCTTGTTATAAATCTTAATTTTATTTGAGTAGTCTAGCCTAGATAATATAAGTTTTATTAACTAGCAGGTCGTCAAATGTTTTACCCCCGACTATGCTTCACACTCACCACCTGGAGCTAAGTTATTTTGAGTGGATGGACGTTGAAAATGTAGAAATGGAACTAGTTGAGTTTCAATCTTCCGATCTCTGGGTTGATAAATTCAAAGCATTGCTAAATGTAGACACCGTGGGTCATAGGAACGCTGATATAATATCTGCCTGTTGGGCCTCATTACCTTTGAAGTTCAACTCGATGAAGAAAGTCGCATTTGCTCTTATGTCAGCATTCGGCTCTAGCTACACATGTGAGCAAGTGTTTTCACACATGAAAAATATTCTTGGAATTGTAATATAGGCCTAACATAAAAAATTAAAAAAAACGCATTTGAAAGATCAAAAGTGTAAAAGTAGTATTAATGATGTAGTAGTTGTAGTGGGAGTATTGCAATGGTTATTTTGGGGGCGCGCCGTTTCATCGACACTTCGTTTCATCGACAAATTCATTTAATATTTGAAATGTTCGTGACCACCGTTTCATCGACAACTTTGAGAAGCCCGGCACCGCCGTTTCACAATCGACAAAACTGTGAGTAGTAGCTGGTCTGAAAACATCGTCTGGCGCGCGGATTTTGTATTGCTCCTAACATAAGGTTCTTGCTTGTAAGTTATTTATACGATGTGATATGAATTTTACAAAACATTAAGTATCGTTATTGTATGGTTATTGTATAGTTGATAATACACAGCAAGATTTATGAGCATTAATTAGTGCACGCATGCAACTAACGTGTTATGCTGCTAATTTGTGTTAAAGCTTTTAGCGGTAATAACTATATTCGATAAAATGCCACTATTTTTTCATGTATTGCATATTCATTTTTGTTTTTTTTTTTTTTGTTTTTG
>JAMZAV010001918.1:0-189204 GCA_024449915.1 Sweltsa coloradensis
ACTACTTTTGGCAGCGTGCCTGGCCCTGAACGACTTGGAGGCCGCGCGCGCGGCTCACCACTAGCGTGCCTGATAAGGTGGGTTCCCTACCCCCAGTGGGTAGTGTACTGGACCGTGCTGGGTTGCACTGTCGGTACACTCTGGTTGTTGTGTTTGTGGTTGTTGTGTTGCGTTGTTGTGTTTTCTATTGCATTTTGTGTCTCTCGGTTCATGTTAGTCTCATCTCTCCGCGAGCTAAGCTTAGGGCAAGTTAGCGAGTCAGGCATAGGGTTAGGACGGGTGACCTTCGCCTACACCACCCCCGACCTAAAGTGGCTCCATTTGGTGAGTCACGAGTGAATCACACTCTGGCGCTGGTCGGGTCCTTCGGGCAAGGTGGTGTCGGTAAAAGGTTGCGACGTGACTTCATAGGCAGGTTAGGCCACGTAGGGCTTAAAGGGATAGAGCCAGGGCGTGAAGTCACACTATTATTTTCTTGTCTTTAATGGGGGGCTTCGCCCCTGGACCCCGGCTAGTCTTACATAAGTGGGCAGCCGCACCTACAACAACAATTGACTTGAAAAAAAAAACGTGTTAAAAAGTTGGGACTCACCAAGTAGCCTACAAGAGTTCCGCCTAGCCTAGGCCCACACAATGCCCAGGACCTAGGTAGGCCGGTACTCTTGTAGTTGGCGGGTCCCAACTTTTATACACTAACAGAAAGGATTTCGGGTGCGCTCTTTTCGAAAATATCCTAGAACTAGCGCGGCGCACTGTAGCCAGCGAAAAGTTCGGCTAACCTAACGAAAGAAGTTTTGTAACGGAAAGGATTTTGGGTGTGTTGGAGGGGAATGTCTGGATGGTAGCGGATGCAGGCAAACAGACGATGTCAGACGAACAGATACGTTAATTGACGCTATTTATTAATGTGATTAAGCAAGAACAGACAAAACTAATACTAATTAGAATGAAACAGATAGTACAGGCGAGGTTACAGACGAATCCCTCTCTACCTACTCTACTACTCTCACACTCACTGCCGCCTAGATCATGGCAGCCCGCTAAATCTAGCTCTAGTTCAAATACAAGATTTCATCAACAACAGAGCCAAAATATAAATATAAAGCTACATACATGTGTCATACATCAAATTAAAGCTTACAGCTTATTCTTTCAGAATCGCCAAAGTTCAATGGAATGGCATTTATATATTTTACTAGGAAAACGCTCAGTTGGACGCGTTGTTGAGCGAGCACCGGTACGTGCAACATGACCCGAGTACGACATTCCCATAAGGCCCACCACACAGTGTAGGCCTAACTGGATATTGACATTGTACACTATACTATTCCAACATCTTTGCATTGTACTAATTCACGTCATGCCTTCTAAAGTGTATCTTTGTATCTTCACTGCCTCCTTCATTTTTTAACATCATTTTTCGAATTATGATTACCAATAAGTCTTTAAGGTATTGACCGATTTAGCTGAAAATTTGGAAAATAGGAGAGAATGTTGTACTTATTGACCCTGCAAAATTTCATAACGATCGGAACATTTTTATTTTTTTATTTTTTTATTTTTTTATTTTTTTTTTATGACCAACGATCGGATTTTGTTCAAAAACTATACAGCAACCCGCCTAGGTGGTATGTACATGTGTGCAAAATTTCAGGTCGATCAGAGAAACGGTGCGACCTGTATCGAAGCAGTAACAGAAAAAAACAAAAACAGACATTCGAGCCATAAGAGTCAAGTGGAGACGCTCGCTACGCTCGCTCAATAATATGACACAAGAAGTGCAATGATGTTCTGTTAATTTTTTTTCTACATTTTACAATAGCAATTGAAAGTCAAGGAAAGTGATTAAAGAAAATTAGATTGCTGCAAAATGCATTCCTAATTTGGTTCTACATATATGCACAAACTTATTACCAGCATACTATATATCCCATCATATGCTATTAAAATATGGCAGTCTGTATCTTTTTGAAAATTGGATTGGTACGTCTGTTACTAAAAGTTCCTAAAGTTCTTGTTCTGAGTGACTCAACAGTTCAATAACTTCAAAAATTTGTTTTATAAGTTAGATTATGGATGTGAATTTGAAGTAATTTTTTCAATTGTCTAACTTTATGATTAGTTGATAAATTGTGGTAACAGACGTACTTTGAACGGTAACAGACGTACCATGGTACGTCTGTTACCACTGTTATTTCTCATATCCGATATTATTGTTTAAATTCTTTGTCCATAAAAGTTTGTAAAAATACCACTGGAGTGATAGGTCGAAAGCTTTCTTGTAAAAAATTGCTTCCATCAGCATGTTTTAGGTAGGCCTACAGTGTATGGTACATTATTAATTATTTCAAATTTTCTAATTAAAGGGTATCCCAATATCAAAGATTATTCTACTGGAATTGAAGTGAAGTTGGTCAAGATGTTGCACTAGAAGAATCTTAACACGGCTGGTAGATATTTAAATATCAGTGATGCACCAATAATTAGATTTGTGCCTTTGTAACTGTCAAATTATCATAAATAACTTGTACGGTGGTACCTACACAACTGTTGGTAGCCAAAATTTTACAGATTATTTGGAAGCTAGAGGTTGAGGTGAATTACAATTTACTTGAGAATCATGTACCATAATCATAGTAGGCCTACATATTTACAGTTGAGGAGCCAGTTTCATACACGGATATTGACACCATTGTAGAAATTCTCCCCCACCCGTGATGAATAACAGAAGTCATTGCTGTACTGCTTTAGAAATTCAATTTTACTGAATGATGGTAACAAAGTTTGATGTTTCATATCTAGGGATGTTAACTGATCAACGTAATGGAGCAGAATAAATTTATGTTATGGTTTGACCAGGTAGCAAAGGAAATGTATTAAAAATGCAATTTTTATTCCTACAAGGTACGTCTGTTACCGCCTATTTCTTTAAGATTAGACAATATCCTCATAAATTCATATGAAATGAAGTGATTAGTATATAAGTATGAGGTAGTCCTCTATCTTGTACCTATTTTGTATTCGTGAGAAAGTTTGTTCTGTTGTATTCATTCAGCAATCACATACATTTACCAATTTCTAACGTAGGCCACTACCGGTAATGTCTAAACAGTTGTCAAAAAAAGAATATCTGGATGTAACTGACCAAATAATGAACAGAGAAATTATATTTGAAGATTTGATTAACTGTAACCACAAAAAGAAGCATGACCTATGAAATTTAGTATAAAATACCAGTTTTAATTCAGACAAGGTACGTCTGTTACCATACTTGGTACGTCTGTTACCAGCCTACTTCTTGCATAGTAGGCAACAAACTTAAAAATACACATGAAGTGACTTGTGAATCTGATTAAGTACTATCTTGTAGCTATTTTGTATGAGAAGGTTTTTTATTTTGCATGCAATAATCACAGAGTTTTAATCATTTCTAACATACTGTAAAAACACGCGTCCATTAAAAGTACGTCTGTTACCGCTTGTTGCGATCCCTGTCACGAGAAAAGTTGATATCGTACAGTAAAAATGTTTATACCATGAGAAAGCTCATCTTATTTCCTATTCATCCACATACTTACAATGTCTTTTTAATGAATGGATAACAATATAATTGGGTTTTGTTAATACAAAAATGTTGTCCGAAGGTACGTCTGTTACCCGTGTTTTGTCCCTCTAGTTCAAATACAACTAACATAGGCCTAGGCCTACTACTTGGTTACTACAGATTAGAATAGGATTAAGGGTTATAGGTTATAGGTAGGTATGCCTAAGTGTAGGCCTACTACCTGGAGTTAACAGGTACGTATGTTTTCATTGAAAAAAAAAGTTGGGACCCGCCAACTAGGCCTACAAGAGTGGGTACCTGGGAGGGTCCAAAACTTTTACAAGCTATACGCCCGCCATCCTGGCGGACGTATAGACGTGGAACGGAAAGGATTTCGGGTGCGCTCTTATCGATTATATCCTAGAACTAGCCTAGGCCTAGGCCTAGCGCGGCGCACTATAGCCAGCGGAATTTTCGGCTAACCTAACGAAAGTAGGGCCTACACCTTTAACATAAGTAGTAACAAGGCAATATAGGCAGTGTTAACAAGGTGTAGGCCCTATAAAAGGGCACTTCTTCGGCTAGGGGGGTCCAACTTTTTTTTACTTTTTTATTTAGCCACAACCACAATATTAAACAATGTCAATTTATAACCACTTACCTCAGGCAGATCCAAGATACTGGGAGGGGGGCCTATTCCGTCTTGAAGCAGGGTTGCAAGGCCTCGTTCGTGACTTGGAAACAGCATTTTAACACTTCTAGGAAGAATAAAACCGTTATAGAGGATACTTCATTGTGTAGACTAGTTATTTTTATGTCAGATTATTGAACAGAAGTAGTTTTAGTATAAAGATAATTACCGTAATATTGAAGGAAAAATCTCGGGGCAGAAGGACGCCATTTTACGTGAGTGAGGTTATGGGTTGGCGTCGCATGTGCATGAGCTAGCCAAAGACCTCAGAAAAAAACTATCAGCTATCTACTAGTCGATAGAGATTTATTTATCTGAGGTCTTTGGGCTAAGTGCGGGAAACGATGGCATGAGTTTAAATTTGTTTCTACACGGCCAGCTGTAAATACCAGCTATAAATACCAACGTAAATACGCGGCTGGTTTGTTGTTGTTATAAATAAATAAATAAATAAATAAATAAATCCATATTTACAGTCTACCCACTTAGCCACACAACTGATTTTCAGTGGGGGACAGTAGGCCTAAACCAAAGTGACCAAGCCAACCCTGTAGGCCCCGATGCAATTGACGAGTGAACGATAACCAATTCCAAAGATCGATATTTGTAACAGGAACTAGGCTATAGCAATCAGTGGTATGGACAATGCAACATAGATATTGAACCCATGCAATGCAAACCATGATGCAAACACCTGCGGATCAACGCCAGATTCAACAAGGCCGATTCAAAACAACTTTAAATTTATTATGTGCCTCGTTGCTAGGACGGCTCCAAAGTCCCCGTTTCAAATTCCTAAGACAAGAACTGATGGACTTAAGTCCAAATCAGAAATTAAAAATTTTCTGACTTATGCGGGAATCGAACCGTGGACCTTCTGCATTGGAAGCAGGTGGGCTAACCACAAGATCAACGAGCAACATCAAAGAAACACAGAAGTTAATTTTATGAATTAACTAGCTGACCCATCGCGCGTTGCTGCGACGTTGTTGTGTTGTTGTGTGTTGTTGTGCGTTATGCCAGAACCCTTCACGGGAGTGTACTTCTCCATAAAAAAATACGTATATGTGTCAACTTTCATGGTGATATGTCCAACGGTGTCGAAGTCAATTCATTGGTGAGTCCTCTTTCCAGGCACCGGTCATCACGTGGAAGAGTTACAACAAAATAAATAGCATAGAAACCCTCCCCGTGGAAAAATACATATATATGCCAAGTTTCATGGAGATCGGATGAATGGTGTTGTCTTATATAATATATGAAAACGAATGTATCCTCTTTGCAGAAACCCATCACCACGTGGAGGAGTTTCAACAAAATGGATAGCATAGACACCTTCTCTGTGGAAAAATACATATATATGCCAAGTTTCATGGAGATCGGATGAATGGTGTAGTCTATTAGGGATGTGCGGTTCCAGGTTTTGGTTTCGGTTCCGGGTAGTAAAGTACCCGATTTTTCGGTTCCGTTCGGTTTCGGTTCCATCAAAATATGAATAAAAACATTAATTTATGGATTACTGAGATTAACCACTTGACAACTTAACAGGCCTATGAAAAACATACAAATATGAAATATCTATAAAATTGCCAAATCATAGTAGTCTTTACGTGTATTACTTTTATTATTAATGATAAAACCAAAATATTTATGTAACCGGACTAAAATATCTATAAAAGTCCAGCGCCGTTGCCAGCATCGTGTGTTAGCCCATAAGCGTAATGAGTGCGAGAGAGATAGTTCCGGCGATGTATCTTGTCGCAGCCAAGGTCGTAGCTGGCTGGGAGGAGGGGAGGGGCGTGCGCCGACCCGAGTGCGCGTTCGATCCAGGCGACCCGGCTGACTGTTCAAGTTTTGTGTGGGAAATATATGAAAACGAATGTTTCCTCTCTGCAGGCACCGATCACCACGTGTTACGACAAAATGGATAGCATAGAAACCTTATTCCCTGTGAAAAAATACATATAAATGTGCCAAGTTTCATGGAAATCAGATGAATGGTGTAGTAATGCATAAAGGACAAACAACAGACAGACATATATATTCGTTTTTATATTCGTGTGAAATTTGAGCGCAATCGAAAAATTATTTCTCAAGAAAATCTTCAATTTTACGCTTTTTTCTTTTTTCAAAAAATTTCTTCGACACCTACATGCTTTATTCGATTGTAATGATTTTTTCACAGAGCCTTAATTATTTATATGAGCAGTCTATGCCAGGAATATAATTAGAAAGAAAAGACCAATAGAATAGAATTTAGCATCAGTTAAGGCCGGCAGTAAAGTACATTGTGACAAGAAGCATAATTAGGTTAGGTTAGGATGGGTTATAAATAACTAAAACTATTTATATATTATTTATTATTAAAACCCTTCTGACATGTGGATGACACAATGGCAAATGGAATGCAATTGATATCAATAATACGTATAGTACTTGGTAATTTATTCATAGCTGCAACTTAACACCGGAGAATGCGAAATATACTCTTTAGTTACTGAAAGTTCAAAAGCAATGAAATATGAATATGGATTTATTTAATTTAATTTACAGTTGGATTTGAAAATGTTACATCACTTTACATCCATCTTCAAGTTTAGCTGAAATGAAAATAAAATAAATAAATAAATTGTATTTAGAGTCTACCCACTCAGTTATATAGGTAACTGATTTTCAGTGGGGGACAGTATAAATCAAAGCGACCAAGCCAACCCTTAGGCCCCAACGCAATCGACGAGTGAGCGATAACCAACCAAAGATCAATATTTTTAATAGGACATATAGCAATCCGTGGTATGGACAGTGCGAACACTCGCGGATCAACGCCAGAATCAACAAGGCCAATTCAGAATAACTTTGAATCTATTATGTGCCTCGTTGCTAGGACGGCTCCAAAGTTACCGTCTACAAAGTCCTAAGACAAGAAACTGAGAAGTCCACATCAGAAGTTAAAAAACTTCTGCATTGGAAGCAGGTAGGCTAACCACAAGACCAACGAGCCACACAGAATCACAGAAGAACCTTAATTTTATGAATTAATACATTCATGTGAAATTTGAGCGCAATCGAGAAATTATTCCTCATGAAAATCGCAATTTTACGTTTTTTCGTTTAAAAAAATTCTTTGACTTGTAACATCTACATGCTTTATCAATTGTAATGATTTTTTCACAGAACCTTAAATGGATGAGCAAAGCAAAGACTTCAATTTCACTAAACCCCCCAAAAAATTAGGTGGGGTGTTTTTTTTTTCCTGTTCGCTCTCTACCGGGCAAACGGCAAAATGCAATCTTGATGAAAATTGGAGGGGACCTTCGAAATCTCTAAACTTAGACCTGCCCCGTTTGTGGGTACAATCGAAGAAATATTTCTCATAAATATCGTACTTTTACGATTTTTTTCCTATTTTTAGTGCGATATTTTTGTGACATTTGGGCCGATTCTGACCAAACGGGTGGGGCTACAACGTTCTTATATTACATGTACATTAAGGTTATGGTGATGTAGTACCTTTTGAAAGAAAAAGTTGAAAAAGTTAGCCAGAATCCATAGAAATAAAGGTTTTAATATCCGTTTTTTGAGGTATATAATAACAATTAACAATAGAAACTAGACAAGAATCACCTACAATGTGTTCAAAAAGCACTTGCAAATGTAAAGAGATCCCACGCAAACTAAAAACTTACAAAAAAGCTCATCCATCAACGCGACTAAAAAAAGCGTTCGCGAAGCAGCCTAGTTAATTATTTATATGAGCAGTCTTTGCCAGGAATAGTATAAGAAGAAAGAAAAGACCAATAGAATATAATTTAGCATCAGTTAAGGCCGGCAGTAAGGTACATTGTGTCAAGAAGCATAATAAGGTTAGGTTGGATTATAAATAGCTAAAGCTATTTCGTCAACTTAACACTCGAGAATGCGAAAGATATTATAAAGCAATGAAATATGAATGTGGATTTACTTAATTTAATTTACAGTTGTATTTGAAAAATTACATCATTTAACATCCATCTACAAGTTTAGCTTGATACAATTTCCATCAGGTTTTAGGCTCGAGTCTTAGTTTACTCTCAGTGAAGACTGGAAAGTAGCCCATTAAGTACATAATAATTATATACACCAAATAAACAACAAAACTAGAGTGACAGTAAATGCAAACTTAAGTAGTAATTACTCCGTTTATATTACCAGCTTTCGACGCAGATTGAAATTAGCTTTGGAAGCTCAACCGTTGTTGCAACTAGCGGTTGTTTACACGACAAAACCTGCACTAAACGCTAGTAATATACACGGAGTCTAAAAGATCTGCATAAACAGAATAAACGTAGTCATAAGAGTTCTATTTACTCGATTATATAGGCCGCCATCGTAATGACTGTACCCCTATTTCAGTATTTTGGCACAGAAACTTCCAAGTGTAGGATGTAGAAAACTATTGACAAATTGCTTTTCATAATGGCATATTTTTTTAATTTGATATTTTTAACTGGACATAAGACAAATAAAAATTAAAGACAAGTGAATATAAAAAAACCTGTCAGAGATCAGAGGCATGGCAATGTTGTTTGGTTGTTGTGTGTGTGTTGTTGAAATGGTTTCAAACTCAAGACCAAAGAAAACATTCTATAGATAAAGAATGCAAAATAATATTGCCACAGCCTCCAAGAGGTAAAGCATTGTTCTTAAATCAAGTTGAATGAAAATGTTTATTAGATTGTAAAGCCATTACATTAGCATACAATGCAGCTTTGAAGTAGAGAAAAGGTATGAACAAATAACCATAACTATAACAGTAACACGATACATAAAACACTTTTACAAAATATCGAATGTAGAGAGCAAAGCAAGAGTCTGTCTGTCTGTCCCAGTGTAATACGAAGTCTTGTGCAAAAAGGGAAAATGTTATCACAGTATAAATATAAGACATAAAATTTCTTCATGATTTTAAGTGTTTTAGCAAAATGTTTGCTAGCGTCGACGCCATTTCTTGACAAGGATAAACAGTAAATAATAGTCATACAGTAGGCCCTAGGGAATGTCCAATGCCTGGCCCAGCAGACAGTGTTACAGCACACACTCGACGATGGTTTTTGTTTTGATTTCCGTCCATTGTCGGTTAGTTGAATACTCCAGAAATTGCAAGATGTTGTGTATTGTTCTTATCTTCTCCGATATATTGGTGGAATATGAAAACGTTGGAGCTTTTCGGGTGTAGCTTGCAATACGCCCAAATGTCTTATAACAGAATTAAAGATGGGACTAGATCTGTGATTAAGTGTGTATTCTGTTTGTCAAACATGCTACTGTATAACTCTTTATACTGTGATGTAATATAGGCATTCACAAACCAAACCACTGATCAGTATAATATACTGGTGGAAGGCCTTTCACCTATCACTATCAGTCTAATTCAATTCAACTCTAATTCAATAAGTTATAGATTATTATAATAAGTAATTGACAAATAGTTAGTTAATACCATTCACATGAAGGAGATAACTTTCTCAACAGCAGCTCAACTATATTTACATATTAAGTTTTCGTAAAACTTAAAGAAAAATAAGTACTACAGACTAAGAAACCTTGCATTATATGTATATTATTATGTAACATGGATGATCTTTACTGAAAATAACATATTTGTTTCACTATTTCATATTTCACAATTTTCATTTGATACAATGTCCTATACCAATAATGAATACAGGGGCAATCAATTTTCTTTCCAGTGTAACTTTCTGACAGCTGTTCAAATTCAAGTTCTTTAATTACTAGGGAAACGCCAGTCGTTGTTAGACGAGTGAGAGAGCCACGTGTTGAGTACCCGTGAACATTAATTGGATTTAAGTTAAATAAATAAATTTTTATAAATAAATTTTTATAGAGTCTGCCACTCATTATATAACTGATTTTCAATTGGGGACTTTAAATCAAAGCGACCAGCCAACTGCAGCCGAGCATCGACAGAGCGATACCTCAAAGATCGTATATTTTAATAGAATAAGCATCAGTGGTATGCACATGCGAACACCCGAATCACGCCGAATCAACAGCCATTCAGAACAACTCTGAAATTATTATGTCTTCGTTGCTAGGCGGCTCAAGTCACGTTTACAACTTAACAGACTGATGGACTTATTCCAAAATCAGAATTAAAACTTCTGATGTAGCAGGAATCGACCAGCGTGACCTTCTGCATTGGAAGCAGATACGCTTACACAGACCACGAGCACACATTATTAATTTAAATAAAACATAATATATTGTGGTATAAATAATAGGGTTTTAAGTTTTAAGTTTAAGTAAGGGCACGTCAACTGTCCGGCCATAATGCGCCACTTTAGCCAATGATAGGCTAGGGAGGTCTAAGGTAGGGGGAAGAAAAGTAATGTGTGTGTAATGTGTGTGTTGTAATGTGGTGACTAAACACATGGCTCACTCACTCGTCTAACAACGACTTTGGCGTTTCCCTAGTATAATCTTTATACAAACATTTGTACCCTTAGAACAGGTACTTCCTCCAGCGTCAATGTATGAAAAATTAAAGACGATTCCGTCTGGGTTCGGGGTAGAATTGGCCCAGAGCATTGCTCTGCTAATCGTAAAAGGCGATTCAAGAGAAAAGGTCCACCTCTCAAACATCAGCTAATAAGCGGGAAACTCCCCAAAACCAGAGGCGAGCTCTGGCAATCGTCGTCGGGGACACCTCCCCCTTCCCTTGACGACCTCCCCGACGACGGTGACAATGACACAACGAACGATGACAAAGACAATGACGACCACGACGTGAGAAATCCCCCTTCCTCCCCTTACCCATGGCTGGTTCTGACCAGCATGGGCCACTCCTCCCCATCCCCTAGGCTAGAGTCGTGCATTATGACCTAACGGTTGACGCGTCCTTAATCCAAATAAACCCAAAAAAATAAAATATTTAGGCCTAGGCGAACAGAGAAAGTGGTTTATAGTTTTTTGGTTTCAGGGTGCGTCAACCGTTTGCTGTTGTCCTATTATGAAAAGGCTGGTCCCATACGTCCCAATTTAGTTTTAATTTGGATTAAGGGTGCGACAACCGCTAGGTCAAAAATCACCACTCTTACCTAGAGGATATAGGGAGGAAAATCCCATGCTGGTGCTGGTCAGAAATAGCCACGGGTAAAGGTGAAAGAAAAGGGAGGGTTCTCGCGTCGTGGTCGTCATCGTCTTTGTCATCGTTCGTTTTGTTCTGGTTGTCGTCGTTGGGAAGGTCATCAGAGAATATGGGGGTCCCCGACAACGACTGCCAGAGCTCGCATTCTACTTTCGGAAAGTAATATACTACCCTACTTACCAGCTGATGTTTGCGAGATAAAATACGTCGCACTGTTTCTTGTAGATCATCACCAGCCCAAACGAAGTGTATAATAGTATCCTTGATAGCCAGCAATGGCCCAGCATAATTTACAGAATGACAGAAGAAATGAAAACAAAATAATAATAAAACATTTACTTGGTTCATCTGATCGCAAACTTTCACAGGCTGTGTTCTATTTTACTAATGGGTATTTTAAACATTTGCAATCTAAGTTCAAATTTTTCACATTTTTATTTCTTGTGAGCTTAAATCGCAACAGATATTGCTCATTTTGTTAGCAGTTCTCAGTTACCTGGTCACGGATGTGTGTTTAAAATTTCAGCTCAATCTATTTGGCCGTTCGGCCGTATGACCCTGGACAGACATACATTGGACACAGTCACGAGAAGGTTCGATCGAGTAGCGTTATAGACTTCGTTTCGCTGCGCTCACTCGTCTAATTAGCATCTTTTTGGTTTGGTTATATAGAACTACTGGAAAGAAAATTTATTGTACCTGTATTCATTATTGATTAATGATAATGAGTGAACACAATGTTTCACTACACTGCAACACAACATGCTCTTGAGTTACCCTAGTAGTCTAAAGAACGCTCTACAACATCCCGGGAACGAGGCCCTGCAATGGTAACGGGAAGCTAGTGCCAGACTGTTGTAGAGCATCCTTAACCCTTCCCACTCAAATTATTTTGTTTATTATTAATATTTAGAAGGCTGTGGAACTGTTAACTCTAGAAAGTACATTGAAATACATATTTTAGCAAAAATATTTAAAAATATATACATAAAACATATTTTTTTAATGTATTTATTTTTTTAATTGGTGTGAAGCATAGTGTGAGTATTGAGTATTGAGTATTGAGTATTTTATTCACCAATTTGATAAGTACATGGTACATATATAGAATTACCCTTGTCGGCACTCTACATCGGCTGACAATCCACATTCATACTTGTACTATGTACCCGTCAAGGTGAATGAAGAACTTATGAACATACACGTGGGAAGGGCTAAACTACCTACCCTAGAAGCCTAGATTATGAGAAAGATGTACAATAAACTTAGCACCTAGACTTCTTACAAACATATAAAATTATAAATAGTTACATACAGTAAACTGTAATCATAAAAAAATTAACTGTAGTTAATAATATAAAATATTATGTATTTGATTGCAGACACTGTACTGTTCTTCCTTCAAATGTCAAATGGCACATTCTCATAACAAGTTTCCCGAGTTTCGGGACGTCCGGCTCAGAGGCAGGTATTTGGGATGAAAATGAAAGTCAATTTACTATACCCAAAAGCGGTGTTGGTGGTGAAAATAATTCAACATTTAGTTGAAAGCTCAATATCTCTCTCCCCCAGATATTTTTGAAAATTTTGGGTGTGGGACCTTGTAAAAGAATTGCAGATTACAATAAACTGTAGTTATGAGACTCAGAGGCAGGTATTTGTGGTGGAACTTATTTGTATCTTTGGTTTTGTTCTGACCAAAAGCGGTGAATTGGTGTTGAAAATAATTTATAATTTTCGGTTTTTAGCGGTGATTTTCACCATAAATACCTGCATCTAGTCTGGCTCAAACAATTTATTCTAATTAACTTAATCACTGGTAGGCTAATGAATTTCATAAAAATATTTAAAACTGTTCTTAGTGCTTGCTAGCCAGGCTGAGCACATCCTTGTCTTCCTTGCTGTCTTCTATGACAGGCATTTCAACAAGCTCTCTCTCCATTCCATTTCTTTATAATAATAATCTTAGCTCAGTTCCAGCTATATCAGGTTTTTCACTATTAAAAATGACACCTGAGCTGGAATTAGCTGAGTTTAAGGGGAATCCCTAGACCCAAATATGATTTCTTAAGAATGCAGTAAAGACGTCTGAAAAGTAAGTAGAATTTAAGAGGGGCTTAATAAATGAGCGGATTATTTTTTTGAAATTTTTTTGACGGGACATAACCTCAGAATCAACAATTGTATTCAAATTACTGGAATCAGTTGCTCAAGTTCAAAATTGAATTTTTAGCAGCGGTTTTTTGTATATTATTTCTACACCCTTTTATCTACAACCAAAATAAAGGATTTTTGGATTTATATGGTTTGTTGCGTTGCACAATTTTTTTTGCCTGCCGGGACAATTTCAAATTTTGTACCGTTAACGGAAAAAATCCGTGCAACGCCTGAAACCATATAAAACCAATAATACTTATATTAAGGTTGTAGATAAAGGAGTGTAGAAATAATATACAAAAAACCGCTGCTAAAAATTCAATTTTGAACTTGAGCAACTGATTCCAGTAATTTGAATACAATTGTTGATTCTGAGGTTATGTCCCGTCAAAAAAATTTCAAAAAAATTATCCGCTCTTTTATTAAGCCCCTCTTACATTCTACTCACTTTTCAGACGTCTTTACTGCATTCTTTAGAAATCATATTTGGGTCTAGGGATTCCCCTTAAATCAACAAGGGTTTAGCATATTTCCTACTATCATAGAAAAGTCAAAATGTGCATAGTAATTTTTGGTTTTAGCATTGTAAAAATGAGAAAACAAAATTGGTGAAAATGCTAGTACTCTAATGATCAATTTAACATTGATTCTTCAAACGATATTTGAAATATCTACACTTCTACTTTTAATAATCTCGTTCAGGTTTCCCTGACTGCCTTTTCTGCGCTGCGGTCTCGACGGAGGTGCAGAGTTTCGGGAACCTAACAAGTCCTCTTGAACACGTCTGTAGGTGCTGTAACTATCGTGCAAATCTTTTATCGGGCTTGAAATGGAATCGTTTGTTACGTGTTTTGTCTTTTGTGCTGGTGTAGGTGTAGCTGTTTTAGCTCTAAACTGTGGGGACACTTGAGTACTTTGGTTCGACTGACGCGACGACGTGGGCGTACTATATTCTACTTTGTCTTTGAACTCGTATATTCTGACGTCTTCCATGGACGTCGAGGTTTGGGTTCCGATCTCCCTGGCCTGGGAAGGGTTGATGCCGTCCCGTGGCGGGAAGTTGTGCTGGGTCCCGACGGAAACGCCCGAGTGGGAGGAGAGAACGGCCAAGCGCGAAAGTTCCGGGCAGAAAGACGTGGAACCGTCCGACACTTCTGCGTCGTCCGAGGCCTCTTTGCAGAAGACTTCTTCTTCGTCCTCGCTGTCGTACAATCGCCTTTCCCTTCTCTCCCAGCTCCGGCGCCCTTCGGATCCTGTACTTTTATTCTTCCGCGAGTCCACAGCCTTCTTCATACGCCCTGTGGAATCTTTCCTCGGCTTTAAACTTTCATTCACAGAGTTTTTCACTTTTAAACTGTCCGAGTGGGCGTGTTTACTACTGCGTTCCGCGACCTCACCACGGGTCCGAGTCGAAACTTTGCCTACCTCGCAGACAGCCTTACTGTTTCTACTCTTCTTCCTACCGCGGTTCTCCTCAATCAGCTTACTGATAAAGTCAGGTTCGTCGCTGACGTTCCCTTCATAAAGCTCTACTTCCGTACCTTGGCCGCACATGATGACGTTCATCTTCTCCAGAGATTCGTGAACTTTGTCCCCGCTGTTTTCTTCATCACTTATATCAAGGCTTTGGCATGGCAACATAAATGGTAAAGCCAGTTTTCCATCCAGCCCAGCATTGCCAGATCGCCGTTTTGTCAAGTTTGGCATCAGAGACGACATGCTGGAGTTGCCTATCGTCAATGCAGTTAAAATCTGAAATGAGAAATGGAATTAACACATAGAATCTCACTTGTAACTAAAATAAGAGATCAATTTTGTTAACAAAAAGAATACCAATCAAAATTAGTCAAGCAATTATTTTACTATTCGGTGTATATCCTCACCAAAGCAAGAGAAATATGGACTACACAGTAGTAACTGTTAGCATTTATAATACTATTAAAAAATATTGTCATCGTAGCTAAATTGTGCAAAATAAAATAAATAAATCAATAACAAGACGGACGGTAACATAAACCTGTTAAAATGGTTTCACCATCGGTAATGCTCTTTTTACTATAGGCCTACACAGGATTAAGCCCAGTTAGGCCTTATCGGTTATCTTCCATCAAACCTAGTCTAATATTAAATTACATGTAGTTGTGTCCTTTATTTTATTTTTATTTTATTTGTGACCACATAACTAGTTACAACCATACACAATGTCCAACAAGAGCACCATTAACCATTATTAAGCTAACATAATTAACATAACAATACAATTATGTAAAAATAAAATTCAACAATACAAAATGAAAACAAATACATAATAATTAATTAATAATGTACCTAAAATTATTGTCTTTCTCTTTACACATTGCAAATTCATACCAAAAGACTTGCATGACTTGCTACCGAGGTTTGAGGGCTATGGATGCATTTTTACTTTTTAGAATCCCAAGCGCATCTACATCAGGCAGGAAGCATAAGAGACCACGGACCTAGAATAGTAACTGGCGTCACTGGACCTGCAACATTATGGGGCGGTGCCTCTGCGATTCTCGTTTCCGGTTTAGGTCTTAACTTTTAGCGCCAATAACATTAAACCGCCATTTTGCCCATCAAAATGTAGTAAACATTTGTGTAAACAGACGAAAATGGCGACAGCATTTGACGAGTTTTGTTTTTCGGGGCTAGTTTCGCAGAACACGAATTAACCAAGAGATGCATATCCATGCGCCTTGTAAATCCATGATGAGATAACAGGGGTTTAACGTGTTAAATGCCTTGAGCAGGTATATGCGTTGAAGACTATTTACACTGAATCATGAATAAATATTAAATAGTTTTAAAATTCAAATATTTTGTGAAACACAAATCATGACTCAAATAATAGATAGGAGAGCTGTGCTATGCTCACCTCGTTGACTTGTGCTCCCAGCTGGCTCTCTTGTGACGTGCTGCTCCCCCTGCGGTTGAACAGCGGTCCCACCCGGCTCGTGCGGTTGTGCCCGAAGGTGCGTCTCCGCCTCCTGTGCCGCCGCCTCCCGCCCCCGCCACCAGACGGAATTGGGGTGGCGGCCGTCTTGCGTGTCGCGGTCAGCTCCGCTATGTGCACCGACACCTGTGAGTCCAGCGAGTGCCGGCGAGATTCCACGGACACTCTGCGCACGCGGAAACAAGGCGACTTAGAACATGTGAGCCCAAGGGCGTAGGATAGGGGGTGCAAGGGGTGCAGTTGCACCCGGACTCTGAGAGATTAAAGGTCCCAGGCACCCTCAAGAGAGCCCATGGCTAGAGGGCAAGGAAGCCTATTGAGCAGCCTTGCCTTTGAATTCACAGCTACGCCACTGTGTGGGCCTATTAGGATGCGGTGCCTTTCCCTGTGTCTTGATTGATACAAACCTTTGGCATGGACATACATTCTGCTATACATTTCATTTTTCATGTTAATTAAATTAGTCAAAGAAAATTTACCAAAATTGTTATTTTCATCTTTCGAACCAAATCCAAAATAATTTTGTTTGCGTTCTAGGCCTATTTTTTTTTTCTTATGACCACAATCAACATTATTCACGTCATCTATAAAAAGAGCTTATTGCTTAACAATTTAAAACGTACTAAAACTATGACCGAGGCCACTACTACTTAAAACAAATTTCGTGAAACTCCTCACCCATCATCAGGTTGATGCCAACTCATCATGCATCTCAGCAAGTTCAATCAACCTGATATGGTGAGGAAGTTTCACCCGAAAATTCGTTTTAAATAATATGTGGGCTGTCATAAGTTTTAAGTTCGTTTAATTATTCATGTCATCATGTGTTTCTACTTACCAGTAGAGATAGGTGGACTCCTTCACTTTAATCCATGCATTTGGAATTTTCCCATCACCTTGTATACTAGCCATTCAAGATGTTTCCTGTCTTGTTCGCCAGCTCTATACATCCGATCCGACAAGACACTGAAGATGCCCAAGCAAGTTACTAGTGTTCTATTCAAGCTACAGATAAGTGTGACTGATTGGTATAGAAATAAGCCTTAGTTTCTGTCTCCGTGTTATCTGTGCGTCAATAAAGCGTACATAGGATTTAAAAAATACTGCTACTGCCAATCCAAACATGTTTTGTGAACAAACAAACAAGCAGTATTAGAGTGAGAGAGTGCGTACGTACCTCCTAACGCTGTAGCTGAACTCCGAGTCCATGGAGTTGCGTCTCTGGCTGCGCTGGCTGGAGACCGAGCCGGTGGTCACCCCGATGAGGGCCCCTCTCCGAGTCATCAGCTTCGGCAGAGCGGCCGCCCACGTTGAGCTGAAGTCCTGAGACGCCAGGCTGTTCATGTCGAAGTTCAGCCCTAGAGTGAGATACATACTACAGTGCTCAGAAATAAAAGTCTGCTACTACTCCAACCCTTGAAAATCCCACTCGCACGCTCGCATTTTGCGAGTGACAATTTGGCTCTTGCGAGTAACTTTTATGGACGTGCTTCAAAATATCGTTTTTGCGA
This sequence comes from Sweltsa coloradensis, assembly GCA_024449915.1. NCBI lineage: Eukaryota > Metazoa > Arthropoda > Insecta > Plecoptera > Chloroperlidae > Sweltsa > Sweltsa coloradensis. The sequence continues at coordinate 18,028 of JAMZAV010001918.1, forward strand.
GAATTTGAATCGAGCGCCCGGATCTAGTTACTGATTGGCGCCGCTAGGTGTGGGCTTCTGTACGATCATGCAGGCAACTGCAAGTCTGCTTGGTGATTCCCGTGAGTCGTAGGAGCCGCGGAGTGTGTGTTGAGCGTGACGAAGCTATTGTGATTGCGTGTGTTCGCTGCTCGTGCATATGCCTACGGTTTTCGTCGTGTTCGTGTAGGAACAAAGAACGCGATGTTTTTCGATCGAGCCGTACGATGACTAGCGTGAGATACAACGGGAGGAGACAGCAGCAGCAAGGGTAGTGTTCAGGCCTTTGTTTGCAAGGCTATTGCGCAAGCAACACTGTCAGTCTGTCACTCAAGTTATTCTTGAAAATTGTTTCAAGAATCGAAAGACGTTGCAACATGAGACGTCGCGGAAACTTGAGTCGAGTAAACAGCCAGACACATTATTGTAAGACGCGATCGCGAACATAAGTCATTGGGCATTTTGTTGATGCGGCGCATATGATTTGTACCATCAGTGTTCTTATCTTATCTTATCTGCAAGTGGTTTACGAGTTTTCACGGTATAAATACTGAAGTTTTTCAGTACTGAATTAAGCCCGCTATGTTATCCTAAAACGCACCAAACGCTCTTTAATAAAACCTGACCTCAAAATTTTTCGCCTGCGGCGCTATTGTCCCCCCAAACCCCCCTTGCCTTCCCGCTAGAGCGAGTACTAAAAGACGAGTGCGAGTTGATTTGTTACACAATTTTCAAGGGTTGTACTACTCTGCTATGTTATTTTCCCCATGCAACTCTTAACATAATGTGAAGGGAGGGCTGGCTGGCAGACACCTTGTGCTTGGGGCACACTGCCCTTTTCTGCCAACATTCCTACAAAGCCTAATAGTTGAAAATAAATATTAACAAAATAATAAATAGTGACAATCACACATTCATACTAAACATTTTGGTGCAAACTGCAAACCACAACTCGATAGGACAAACGATAGAGCTTCCAAGTGGAATTTGCCGAAGGTGAATTTTTTTTAGTATTGCATAACGTTTGATTACCTAAAACCGAAAACGCGATTTAAAACTAATTTGTATCATTAATAAATAAGTAATAACTTGTGGAAGTAGCTAGTTAATATTGCATTGATAAATGAAAAACACTCACCAATATCTGCTGCAAGGTGCTTATAAAAAAATGATTTTTTTTCTTGGTGATCTAGGGGCCAGCATGAAATGTTTACTTGGCCGGGCGAGTGGACGACCGGTAACTGTCCACCCCTGGTCCAGACTAGACCTCTGTGTTCTGCATAAAAACCTGGTTTTCTTGAGCTCAGCCTACAGTCTTCAGGAAATAATAGCAATCCTAGTTTTATACGTAGCTAACAGCGACTTTTAAGCCTTCATACCAATGAAGCTTATAATTGTATAAAGTTGTTCAGAGCAAGCCTTTTTTTTTTGGTGCTCTGTTCCCTATTTAATATTACTGACAAAAGTTAATAGGCCCAACTACTTTTAAAGCCCTGATGAATAGTGATGATTGATGAACATTAGATAAAAAAATGTCTGATTACAGCAGCAGTCTTACTTAAAGTTGAGGCTCAAATATATCTTGCATTTTTCCAGACCCCAAACATAGTCATTCAGGATATACTATTCTGGGGCATAATATCCTCCTAATGCACCGGAGCAGTCTAAGCTACCTCAAGATGCTGAGGCATTTTTCATGTGTCCATTGTATTTTAAATTTTAATTCAATAAGTCAACCAGGACTAATAAATGCACTTATTGTAACTACTATATAACTTAAGCTTTAAATTTTGCAGTGAGGGATCTTAATTTAGTATCTTGCTTACTAACAATAAACTCTATGTTTCCTTCGTAATATACAGTATAATAATCAACGCACAATTGCCAACCAGCCACAATGTTAGCAATGCAGATCTATCAAACCATATGCTCGAGCTAGGTCGACCAGATCAGAGTGTGACGTACCCACGGGATCGTCGTGCGTGCTGTGAAAGCTGATGGACATGCGCCCGGCGTTGTTGAACGTCTTCCGCTTGGCGAACGCCTGCGCTATCACCTTGTGCTTCTTGAGCTTGACGGGGGCCTCTGGTACCGAGCGGAACTTCCTCCGCAGCCAGCGTTGCCACGCGTCCACGGTCGACGCGGTCCACACCCAGGAGGAGATGGCAACACCGGCACAGAACAAGGCCAGGAGGTGGAGCTGCAGCATCGCGACGCTCGGCCGGGACTCTAGCTTGCAGCTGGCGAGGTCGTCCGTGTTGGAGCCGCTGCGCGTGATGCGGCACCTGAGGGGAAACGAGAAGAGTCACAACTTCAAGTACTCTGTTACTAGGCACTGGTGCTGCAAGGGGATGTTTCACCCCCACCAAGATAATGCTGCTGCTACACATAACAAACACAAGTCTAGGGGTGGGACATAGCTGTCAATCACCAAGTTAAACAATTTAACCACGCAAGGTTAGATGGGGCTGAATACAGAATGAAGATATTACAGATCAAGTAGGTACTGTATAAGAAATTTCATGGTGCAAATTGAAGAGAGAAGATTAACGTGGTTCAGACAAAGGATGAAAACAGCAAGATTGCCCAGAAGAAGAATTTGATATTCCAAGTAGGAGAGCAAGAGTTAGACCACAATAACGATGGCAGGATAGTGTGGTGGAAAGAGGAAAGTGGTGGCAGGAGAGAGATGGAAATGTATATCTTCAATCGCACGCAGAGCTGGACGTGACAACAGACAATAATGATGAACGTTTAATTAAACATTAAAATGTAAACAGTATGAATGAAGAGGCACCCTGACCCAGCAACAACAGAAGGGGCAGCTTTTCTCTTGTTACCTAGGTTCCTGGTTCAAATCGAGGGTAAGTCATAGATTTTTTGTCTCCCAAGCACTAGAGATAGGAGGGGAGCCCCATTACTAGATGTGCTGACGGTGTGGCTCAGTTTGAATGGTGTGTGAAGTAACCTTGCTGATGATGACAACATACATGCAGAATTTACTTCTTGCGTGGCCCTACACAGGTTTGGTTATGTGTTGTGAGTTTTGTTTGCATGTAGTTAGCTGATTTTTAGTGGCCACCATCCGCCTGACGAGTCCCAGAAGGACGAAACGCGTCATGGATTAAGGAAACAACTTTAAATTAGCTGCAGTTGTCATCAGCAGGTGAAAAGTTTTGTTGCCCCTAGTCCTCCAGCTGGGCTTTATGTTCTCTATGCTTTCCCAACCTGTCAACCCTTCTCCAATTTAAAATATTACAGTACAATACAGGTCCTCACCCTGGTAACCTGGTTATCAAAGTTCCGATCATCCGTCTTACTCTTATGGCTTGATGTTAATATTTTTTCAAGATTGATTCAAAGTTGCTGAAAATCATTTAGGACATCCTAATTTCTGGTAATTCTAACCAGAACTTCGTGACTTTAATGATGCCCCGTACCTACTATATGACTTTTAAGTTTTAAGTTCATTATTCAACAGGCCTGGCCCCAATCACACTTTACTATACCAAAGGTAAATATGTTTACGTACACAATGTACTTGCGGAAACTCTCCTTCCACTCTTGGTGATGCTTGAACTCGTAGATGTGGCAGGCGAACGTGGCCAACACAAACAGGAATGTCATCAAACAGAACAGTCCGATGCGGAAAATAGTCTGACGTATTTTGGCACTCGCCTTTTCAGAAATTATTTCTTGACTGCTAATTCTCAGCTTCACCAATGTGATCAAACCTGGAAATTAATACATACTGTACTGTACATGAAACCAAGAACATTGTTAAGTGTGTACCACTTCCTATATAGGCCACAGTGGCCAAATATGTACTGGTAAATAATAACTAATAATGTAGGTACATATTTTATTACCTTCCTTGTTAGAATCCTATGCAGCAAAAGTAAAAACATACATGTTGAACTTGTTATTAAACATGGAAAACAGTAAACTTCTACTTACAAAGACAGGTAGAACATACGTAGTAACAAACCTCGAGAGAAGAAGTAACCACCAACCAAAACCATGGCTAGGATCGGCCCCAGTAGGAACCCGGCCCGGATCGGCTGGTTGACGTAGCCGACGAAGCAAACACCCGACATACTGTTCCCGTCGATCTCTCCCAGCGCCATGGTGGTGATGGTGAGCACCAGAGGCAGCGACCAGGCCACCAGGTGGTAGTAGGCGCCTTTCTTGTCCACACCGTCGTGAATCTTGCCTGGAACAGAGCCGAGTACAGTAAAGTAAAAACATGTAAGTTGAAAAATAGCTAGACTACTGTGGTGTTAGAAGGTATTTTAAGTATTTACCTATTTATTACTTAACTTTCCTCATCTGTGACCTTGCCACTACTTCATGTTAGTTAGTCGATTGGTCTTTTCCTATCGTTAATACTTGCATGTCACAATGACATGTTATTGAGTACGTATAGTACATGAAACCAAATTCAGTTATGTCTACCAGTACTACATGGGCAGGCAAATATTTAAGTGACAAGGACCAAGGTTTGAGACCAAGTAGTTTTTTGTTTTTCCCAAGGACTTTCAATTTTAGATAGAATAAGAAATTGTGTTTGCCCCAAACCAACTGTGTGAGAGGTCAACATTATAAAAATAAATACAATATAGAAGACAAACTTATTTTAACAAATCTTAGCGGTCAACCACACAGAAAAAAAAAAATTGTGAGGATGTCCAATGGAGGGTACACATCTGTTCAATCTGGAGTGACATCTCCAGGCCAAGGATTAAGAGTTAAGACAGAGCTCCAAATATTTAACATGTGACTAGCTTGTTATCTTCATGGCTATGGCCAATCGGAAGCACAGAGTAATGGAATGGGACTAAACTGTTGAGTTGCAGGCTAAATATTAAGTAGGCGGTCATAATACTAGGTCACTAATGTGCTAGATAATTGTGAAGGAAATGTCGGAGGGCTGTTTAAAAGGAGCATTACAACTGAAAAGAAGAAACTTTCAGTCCGACTTACTGGTGGACAGTGGCGGGATTCTAGCCCATGACCTTCAAAATAGAGTCTCACACACTATTCAAGAGCAGCAACAAATTGAAACCTACAAACACACTGTACATGTTTGTTATGAACTAGGAAAACGCTTAAGTCCCGCCGCGTTGTTGGATGAGCGTAATTGGTGCATTGAGCTGCCATGTGTTATGCGGATTTTCTGTTGTTGTGAAAAAATTATTAGCCTACTAAGTTCAAGAATTTTTTAAATTAAATTAAATTAAATAAAAAATAAACTCAAATTTTTAGTTTTTTTAAATTAATCGTACTAATTTTAAAAAAAGAAAAAAGAAAAAAATTGCGATTTTTATAAGAAATAATTATTCGATTGCGCTCAAATTTCACACAAATATATAAATTCATAAAATTAAGGTTCTGTGAAAAAATTATTACAGTAGGATATAGCAGGGAGGTGATACAAGTCAAAAAATTGTTTTAAAAAAGAAAAAACCCACAAAATTTCTATTTTCATGAAAAATAATTTTTCGATTGCGCTCAAATTTCACACAGATATCTTAATTCCTAAAACTAGGAAAACGCTAAAGTCCCGCCGCGTTGATGGATGAGCTTTTTAAAGTTTTAAGTTTGCTTGGGATATCTTTACTTTTGCAAGTGCTTTGTTTTGCTGCCTACGCATTGTAGGTGAATGTTGTCAAGTTTCTTTTGTTTCTTGTCAATTGGTATTATTAACCGTAAAAAACTTATATTAAAAGCTTTATTTCTATGGATTCTGGCTAACTTTTTCAACTTTTTCTTTCAAAAGGTACTACGTCATCACCATAACCTTAATGTCCATGTATAATATGAACGTTGAAACCCCACCCGTTTGGTCAGAATTGGCCCAAATGGCACGAAAATATCGTACAAAAAACCAAAAATCTTATATTAAAAGCTTTATTTCTATAGATTCTGGCTAACTTTTTCAACTTTTTCTTTCAAAATGTACTAAATCACCATAACCTTAATGTCCATGTATAATATGAACGTTTTAGCTTCACCCGTTTGGTCAGAATTGGCCCAAATGGCACGAAAATATCGCCCAAAAAATCGAAAAAAAATCGTAAAAGTACGATATTCATGAGAAATATTTCTTCGATTGTACCCAAAAACGTGGCAAGTCTAAGTTCAGAGATTTCGAAGGTCCTGTCAAATTTTCATCCAGATCGCATATGCCGTTTGCCCGGTAGAGAGCGAACAAACAGACAGAAAAACAAACAAAAAAAAAAAAAAAAAAAAAACACCAGAGCTAAATTTTTTTGGGGGTCGGTGAAATTGAAGTCTTCGCTTCGCTCATCCAATTAAGGTTCTGTGAAAAAATCATTAAAATCGGATAAAGCATGTAGGTGTTATAAGTAAAATAAATTTTCAAAAAAACGAAAAAAATTGTAAAATTGCGATTTTCATGAGAAATAATTTTTTGATTGCGCTCAAAAACGTGGCAGTTCTAAGTTCAGAGATTTTGAAGGCCTCCATAAAATTTCATCAGAAATGGCGTATCGGTTTAGCCGGAATCGTGCTGACAAACACACAAAAATACAGAAAAAAAAAAAACATTCCGGATTTTTTTTCCAGTGTAGTGAAATGGAATCTTTGCTACGCTCATCCAAATATGTTTCTGTTGGAGAACTCACCCAGAGCTTGGAAACTGAGATGCCACGTGTACGTGAGAATCACAAACCAAACAAGTCCGGCAATCAGGAAGTAGTAGACGAGGACAAACACAACCACACACGATAGATTCTCACCAGCACTGGAACAATGAATAGAGGTTTCATTCACAAATAAGTAATATAGCAGGTATCATGCTAACAAGGGAAGTAATTGGCAGTATACATTACCTGAGTAAATAGACTAACTTCAAATGGTTATCTAATTCAATACTAATACTCTTTGCCACATTAACCTCATTCAAAATAATATGTGAACGTACTATATACAATATTATGTTAAACCTTGTGTCGTAAGTTGTAACAAGCGACAATAAAGTGGAAGTGACTCAGGTTTTTACTGCTATTTTCTACACACTTTACGACTTACGACCACTCTCGAACAAGACAAACTCCAAAATGACTCCACGTCGATAGTTTTCAGGGCACATGCGCGCTAGTTCACTTTTCTCCACTGCATCTTACAAACATAAACTACACGACATCCCAAGGACAATATCTACGTACTATACTAACACACTTGGTTTTATAGTGGGCGACTGTGGCAACTGAAGTTAGACTGCACTGGGGATTGAACTTGGGCATGAAGACAATAGATTAAATACTGTCTACTTGTTGCTTTGTTAAAACACTATTTTTGTGGACTACACATGAGATAAACTCAATGTTGTTTTATTACTATTTTGCTTGAGTGGTGAGGAACTTAGGGATAAGAATCAGTAGGCCTACGTACGTGTATCTTGTCGAGGTTTTTATTCCAGACGAACTACAGCAACTGCCAACTACAGCACGGTGTTTACATCATCAGCCACCAGGGGCAGCACAAGGCAGAGATGTTATTTTGTTTTTGCTACTACCAACTTAACAATTTAAAAGTACAACACCTCTCCTCAAAAATACAAATAACATGTCAAAGCATGAGAAACTTAAAACTACGACAGACTTACAGATACGACTTAATGCTAATGGAAAGTGCCTTCTGAGGAACATAAAAGACACCGCCAAAACAAATACACATTACAAAGAAAATTTACACCCCGGACAGACCCATCATTTTTGCACAGTCTTGGGTCTTCCCTTTCGGTATCAGCTTAGTTAGTAAGTCAGCAGCGTTTTCGTTTGTTCCTACATATCTTATACTAACGTCACCATTCTCCACACACTCCCTCACATAGTGGTACCTCAAGCGACAGTGTTTATTTTGCTCCGTCAGCTTAATATCATTGGCCATGCTATTGGCTCCCTGGTTATCTGCAAAAACACACACTGGTCCTTCCACTGGGTGTCCCAGTTCTTCAAGCAAGTCCCTCAGCCACACTACTGCCTTGCAAGCCTCAAACAGTGAATAATATTCGGCAAGCATGGTGCTTGGGGCAGTCACCTCCTGTTTCTTACTCCGCCATAGCACAGCTGCTCCTGCCATGATTACCAACTGACCACCTATTGATACAGAGTCAGACTTATCATTTGCCCAATCAGCGTCACAGAAAACCTTAATGTCTAGATTACAATCCTTAGTAAAGACTAATTTGTACTCCGCTGTTTTCTTTAGGTAGCTGAGGACTCTCTTAACAGCATTCCACTGCACGGAAGTTGGCTTATGACAAAATTTACTCAAGCACCCTACTATGAAAGCAATATCTGGGCGGGTACATGAACTTATGTATAACAGTCTTCCTATTGCCCTACGGTACTTCTCCTGGCTGTAAGGTTCACCTACTTCACACAAATTATTACCAACTACTCCGGGGGTACTAGTGCCGCAGCAATCATTCATGTTAAATTCTACCAAGACTTCATTTATATAATTTTCTTGATCCACCTGGAGCACACTCTCAGTTGGACGTGAAAACCTGAGTCCTACAAACAGAGAAAATTGGCCCTAGTTCTTTAGTTTCCACTGCACATCTCAACCCTTTCCTTGACCATGGTAATAGATTCCCCAGTCCCACAAACAATCAAGTCGTCCACATAGGTACCAACATAACCGTCTTTATGGGTAAAAACACTAGGTCTGACTGACACCTTTTTAATTTCATCCTTTTAGAATGTCGATCAGCACTGCATTCCACACTTTTCCAGATAGCTTAAGGCCATACAGACTTTTTTTAAAAAGACAAACATCTCCAACATTGCCCTCATCCCACATCTCGGTTGTTCCATGTAAATTGTTACATCCAAGGTCCCATTCAAATACGCAGCAACTACCCCTACATGCTCAATTTGCCAGTCTTTACTCATAGCTACAGCTAATAATACTCTCATAGTCTTTTTGAATCACAGGACTGAACGTCTCCCAGTAGTCAAGACCAAATCTTTGGGTGAAACCCTGAGCGACTAGTCTAGCTTTATAAATTTTCTCCCCGTTTGGACCTATCTTAATTGGAGGAAATACCCACTTACAACCTACAACATTTACCTGGTCTGGGCGCTCCACTATCACCCACGTACCGTTTCTTTCATGGTTACCCATCTCCCTCTTCATGGCCTGGACCCACTCCTCGCTGTCCTCTCGCTCCATGGCCTCGGCTGGGGTCCTGGGGGGTTCGTGGTGGGGTCGCCGCTGGTTGTCACCTTGCAGTACCTGCAGCACGCCAGGCCGCAGGGTGGCTTGTCCCTCTTGAGTCGCCCCGACCGCCTTGGACCCGGTTCCTCTCCTCCTCGGTGTGGACCCTCAAGCTGGTGGCGCGCTCCCTGGACACGGGCGCCGTCCTCCCCTCCACCTTGTCGTCGGCCAGCATCGTCGCCGTCCTCTCCTGCATCTTGTCGTCGGCCAGCATCGTCGCCGTCCTCTCCTGCACCTTGGCGTCGGCCAGCGTCGTCGCCGTCCTCCACGACGGCGGGCTCGTCCTCCAGGAAGCACACGAAGTCCTCGTCTCGGGGGCCCTCCTCTCTCAGTGTCTCCTTCATCTTGAAGGGGAAACGGCCCTCGTGAAATACAACGTCTCTGCTGTTGTATACTCGCCTCTCAGTGATGCTCCACAGGCGGTAGCCCTTGGTGCCCTCCTCGTAGCCGAGTAGAACGCTCTCCACGGCGCGCGGGGCAAACTTGCTGGTCTGCCTCTCCTTCGGGATCCTCCCCCAGGCCAGGCAACCGAACACCCTGAGATGCTCCAGGTCGCTCTTCTGCAGCTCCCTCCCGGTCCACCTCTCCAGGGGGGTGTCGAAACCAAGCGCCCTCGACGGGCACCTGTTCCTGACGTGGCAGCCGGTCTTGACCCCCTCCGCCCAGAAGTACAGGGGCATCCCGGCTTGGATGAGCATGCACCTGGTCGTGTCGCATAGCGTCAAGTTCATCTTCTCCGCCATGCCATTCTGCTGCGGAGTGTACTCTACAGATCTACGATGCAAGATCCCGTTCTCCTCCAAGAATGCCTGGAATCTCTTTGACAGATACTCCGTTCCTCTGTCAGTCTGTAACTCCTTGATTGTAGTTCCATGCAGATTCTCCCACCGGTTCTTGATTCGCACGAAATGGTCCAGCGCTTCACTCTTCTTTGCCATGGGCACTGCATCGACATATCTTGATCCTTCGTCAATAAAGGTGATTATGAATCTCTTCCCTCCAATTGACTGGGGTGAGATGGGGCCCATAATATCTGAGTGGACCCTATCCAGGATGGCCACCTCTCCTCCTTCCTTATGGGGAAACTTCTTTCTCTTCATTTTTCCCAGTACGCATGGTTCACACGGTTCTTGTGCCCCCATTGCAGGCTCAGGTCCCAACTCCAGCACTCCTAACCTCCCCATGGATTGTAGGTTAGGGTGCCCCAGCCTAGCATGCCACATGGACTGTGAAACTCGAGAAGCTTTCTTGAAATTTTTGTTGTACTCCTCCTTTAGACCACTGATACTCACTCCTCCAATGGTTGAGACAAAGTAGAGACGACCAACCCTGTGTGCTTGGAAAATCAGGTTTCCGTCTCTCAGCACCTTGTTGATACCATCCTTAGATCTGAATTCTAGGCCTTTCTCGTCTATTTGTCCCTGAGATATTAGATTGTCCTGCAGGTTGGGGACATAAAGCACATCTGTCAGCTCCACATCCTTTCCCCCACACTCCTCGGACATTTGGATCGTAATCGAGCCAATCCCCGCAATGGCCAACGGGGTACCATCCCCTATTTCTACCTCACCTGAGTACTGCTTCATGGAGTGAAATAGGCTCCTTTTCCCCGACATGTGGTCAGAAGCTCCCCCGTCCAAGATCCACACCCCACTCTCTCCAGGTGAGAACTTCTTAGCATATAGTGCAACATGCTCCCTTGTCGCAACTTTAGCTCTTCTTGGTGGGTCTTGGCTCTTCTCTTCTCTCTCCGTCTTCTCCTTCTCTTCTGATTCTTTAGCTTTAGGGCAGTTTCTTCCGATGTGCCCTTCGCCTCCACAGGCATAACAGAAGAACTTGTACTTTCTTTCTTTGTTTTTCCTTTTCTCTCCCGCACTAGATTTCCCTTCTTCCTTTTCATGGTAGCTTCTCTGAGGTCGCTGTCTCTCGTTGGCCTTGTTTGCCTTGAGTGCCAAGTGAACACTTTCAGACTTTGCTGCGATCTCCTTCTCACACTCGATCAAGATCTGCTTGATCGTGGAGATCTTCACCTTGTCCGGTTGCGCACATAGGGTTTTCACGGTAACCTCATATTCCGGCGGGAGTCCAGATAAACAAAGATAGGCTAGCTGCCGGTCTCCTATCTGCAGCTCGCTCATCTGAAGCATCCTGTTCATATTTACCATCTGGTTGATGTAGTCTGTTACGCTCTTCTCGCCCTTCACCATCGTGGCGAGCTCCCTTAGTTTGAGCATGCCGCCATACTCACTGTTCTGGTGGCATTGTTCCTCCAAAGTCTTCCACGCCTCCGACGCAATCTCGGTGTCGAGAATGTCGTTCATTAAGTCGTCTCCAGTTGATTTCATGATTAGGGCGAGCGCAGCATAGTTTTTCTGGCGCCTTGCCCTCACCTCGGTGGCATTGGGGACATAGTCGGGCTCGTCGTTGTACCCGATAACCGCTTCCCAGCATTCTTGTTTCAGCATTTCTGCTTTTATTCTTGCCTTCCATGCTGAGAAGTTGTTTCTGTTGAGTCGTGGAACGTGGTGATGATTGTCTTCTCCCGATGGCAACATCTTGACCGTCTTAACCTCACTTCGCGAACGTGTCTAGGGCCCTAGGCCTAGGCTAGGCCTACTTGTCCAGTTGGTCTCCCGTATCTCCAAAACGTGACTGGATTTCTGCGGTGATTCTTTTCCCCTTTGTGCCTCTTGCGTTCCTGGGTACCATAACCTGTTGTTTTATTACTATTTTGCTTGAGTGGTGAGGAACTTAGGGATAAGAATCAGTAGGCCTACGTACGTGTATCTTGTCGAGGTTTTTATTCCAGACGAACTACAGCAACTGCCAACTACAGCACGGTGTTTACATCATCAGCCACCAGGGGCAGCACAAGGCAGAGATGTTATTTTGTTTTTGCTACTACCAACTTAACAATTTAAAAGTACAAAACTCAAGAAGTACAAACCATCTCTGTAATAACCCTAAATATACAAGTGAATATATTATGATATCTTGTTTGGGGTTACCTTGGTTCCGACATGCGCAGCGTGCCATCCTTCCGACACACGATGTCGTCCCTAGCCCCCGGTAGGAACTGCACCAGCCAGCCAACGCACGACACCAGGAAGCAGATGTTCATGTAGAAGATGACCAGAGGCGGATATTTGTTTGCCGAGCGCCAGTCGATGAAGAACGTTGCAACGGTGAAGAGATTGAAGAGAAGCGATATTGTCCCACCTAACACAATGTACACAGTTATTAAATTATGTTAAATGAACATTAACTTATCTTACATAATATGGAGCATGAAGTCACAAGCAAACTAAATACATGCCGCAGATACGGTATCAGTAGTAGGGTGTGGCCATTATGTTCTGTAAGTGCCAATTATTTGGCGCACATAAGTAGGAAGACAAGAATAAACCGTATTCATGCGAATATAGGCCTCAGGTCTATTATTTTGTAATATCAAGTTCAAAAATAGGTTCGTCAAGTGTTTATAATGAATTGTTTTTATTTTTTAATAATTTTAGCTGTCAATAAAATAGGGGTACAGCCTTTACATGATTACGGCCTTATAATTGAGTAGACACGGAACGTATGTTGTATAATCATTAATCACATACAATATAATAAAAAAAATCCACCTGTAACCTCTTCTCCAAAGCAACCAGTATTAAAGAGGCATGCATTTTATCAATTAACAATACAATACATCTTATATCCAATAGGCCTATATCTCTAATATATCCAATCAATTACAATATATCTTGGTATTTTAAACTTATGATAAACATTTCCAAAACAGTTTTTGAAGTGCGTGTGATTGAACCAGTGTTACTACAACTTCCAAACTAATACCGTAAATGTTTTCGTAGAGAATATATAGAGAATTTAGGGCTGCCCAACGATATTGATAATTCAATACGATGTCGATATGAAGAAAAAAATTCGATATCGATATGGAAATGTACCTATATTTTTATTTTTTTGTGGAGAGAGAAATCAGTTCGATTCTATCTCTTCGCAAGGCCGCCGCAAGTATTGTTCTTCATATCCACTATTATCCTCACCCGTCAATCATCTGTCTCTTTAACAATAACATGTCTGTTGTCATGTCTGCATTGCCGCTTAGCTGTGCCCGAAGAAAGTTAAAAAAAAAAGCAAAAGCAAAATTCCACTTGAAAAGTTTGATATCGAATCAGGATATCGATAGATATATCCCCTCTCGATATCGATATGATTTTTTTTATCGTTGGGCAGCCCTAATAGAGAATAGAGATTGAAGTTAATACGTTGGGAGAGTATATCCGTACATATACGTAGGTCATATTGTATCAGTAGTACCTTCAGACGCAGCAAAGTTTTTTAATAATTTCAAAACCACCAAGTGCTGCTATATTTTTTACTAGGCCCTACACTTTAAAAGGTTTTAGGTTTTGTTGGTCTAGTGATCCCATCATTATTTTGTCTAAAACGATGCTGCGTGTGGAGGGATTACAAATCAAGTGTTTTCAAGGATGGTACATTTGTGGAGTGAGAAACTTGTCAAGAAACTACTTAATTTTTAATATCCTCAATTTGTCACAACAGGTTAACCATCTACACCCATACTTGCGACATTACGAATCTCCTAGAAAGACGTACATACCCCAAGCGATGAGCTGCCGGATCTGCCTATGTTCGTCGAGAGTAAAGAGAGGATCGTGACACTGGACTCCGCATCCGTCCACGCCGTCGTAGAACGCGTGAGCATTGTCTGTCGGAACTAGGGGGGCCTGGCATCGGGCGGTCGTGTTGAAACGGAGCTCGCGGACGTCATTCTAGAAGCAACGACACAAATCTAACTAACAACCACTGCACTTCATCGTGTTTGATAGTCTTGTCTGGAAGCAGTGGCGTATCCAGAAAAAAAGAAACATAAGTAATTGAGGAGATTTGGGCTTGCAAATTTCCAGGTAAACTACAAGAATATCTTGTATGTCTGTGACAATGTATATTGATTATGAAATCATAATATTTATCATCACCATCTGTTGCTACGTCCAACTCTAGAGGCTCAACATGGAAGATAAGCAGCTCTATTGTCATATGTGCTGCCACGACTCTCTCCTCTCCACCACATTCCAGTCTCCTCCTCACGCATTCCTGCCATCATTGGCTAATGGCTTGGTCTCTTCCTTGCTCTCCTATCTCAAAGTTCCAATTTATTTACTTTTTATGTAATTTTGGGAGAACAACAAGGGTAGCACGACAGAAACAAAATACCAGCATACAAATTTGGAACCAAATGATTTTCTGCTAGCAGTATAAAATTCTTTAAAATGATAAAATATTGATAGGGTAATTGGATGAGCGAAGTAAAGATTACATTTCACTACACTGGAGAAAAAAATCCGGAATTTTTTTTCCTTCTTTTTTCTGTTTATATGTATTTTTGTGTGTTCGTTAACACGATTCCGGCTAAACCGATACTCCAATTGCGATGAAATTTTCTGGAGGTCTTCGAAATCTCTGAACTTAGAACTGCCACGTTTTTTAACGCAATCGAAAAATTATTTTTCATGAAAATCACAATTTTACGATTTGTTCAATTAAAAAAAAATCAACTTGTAGCATGTACATGATTTTATCCTATTGTAATGATTTTTTCACAGAACCTAAATTTTATAAATGAATATATTCGTGTGAAATTTGAGCGCAATCGAAAAATTAGTTCGAAAATCACAATTTTACGCTTTTTTGTTTTTAAAAGAATTTATTCGACTTATAACACATACATGCTCTATCCAATTGTAATGATGTTTTTACAGAACCTTAATTTTATGAATTCATATATTCAAAGTGAAATTTGAGCGCAATCGAAAAATTATTTCTCATTAAAATCACAATTTTACGCTTTTTTCGTTTAAAAAGAATTACGCTTATCCTACAACGTGCCTGAAAAAGCGTTTGCAATGCTTCTTAGTAATAAATAATAAACTTTATTTTATAACATGGCAAAACTTAAGACCATAGAGAAATTTCTCCTGCTGAACCAAGCACAATACAATATCAATATAAAATTATTAACAATATACCGTACATTACACAAGTAAAAGTAACATGCCAAGAAAGCAAATCACACTAAAAATTAATTCAAAAATAATTTTAAAAAGTTTACTAAAAAAAGGTTGAAAAGATTAAGTGCTAAAAAATGCTTTTTTTTCAATTTTCCCACGTAATTTGATTTCCGTCCTAGGACCCAAAGTTACCATCAGATATTATTTGGATGGTGTTTTTGTGAAAGAGTGGTCTATTTCTGATATTTCCACTACAGGAAATCTGTTGTCACAATTTCCATCCAATCATCAAAATCTTTTCAGTTTGTACAGCCCTGGGGTCCAAAGGTAACCAACCATAAGATCTTTTATATGTGTTTAGGCCCTATATGGCAGAGTAGTAAATTTCCAATTTCTCCATCAAAGGCTCTTTTTACAGTTTGCACTGGTCAGTGGTCATATTATGCTAATCCATTAAATTTAGAATGTTGTTGTTTGGACAACCCTGGGGCCTAAAGTTACCATCGGATATTTTTAGAGAGCGCTACATTATCAAAGAGCTGAAATCTCCCATTAGCAAGATGATTTTTCTATGAGCATGCAAAATTTTGGTTTCCCTCCCACTTTGGATAGCCCTGGGGGCCAAAGTACCGACAGATTTTTTTGAGACCATCGAAAGTGAAAAGAGGAGTCTATTTCCTATAAGGCTGCCAAAAAAATATTAGACAGGTAGGCCAAAATTAAAATATGTAAGCAAAGATTTTATTCCAAAAGCCACAACAACAACAACGACACTTCAATACTCCGGACGGCGGTGATTGCTTTCTAGGCCAAGTTTACAAGGCAGTGTAATCAAAGAAGAAGGAAAAGATCACCATCAGTCACCTGACACTTTTAGCAGCAACCTAGATTTTCCAACTCAAATTCTACTAAATTTCCGTTTCTTTGGCCTGAAATAGTTGCAATGGCACTTCATTCTGCAGTAAAAGGTAAATTGCTTGCAGTTATAGGTGACGAAGACACATGTGTTGGATTCCTCCTCGGCGGAATCGGAGAAATCAACAAGAACAGACACCCCAATTTCATGGTCGTTGACAAAAATACAAGTGTCAGTGAGATTGAAGAATGCTTTAAGCGGTTCTTAAAGCGAGACGACGTCGATATAATCCTGATCAATCAAAATGTTGCCGAAATGATTCGCCACGTCATCGATAGCCATACACAGCCCCTTCCAGCTGTGCTGGAAATTCCATCCAAGGACCATCCATATGATGCAAGCAAGGATTCCATACTGCGCAGAGCAAGAGGCATGTTCAACCCCGATGACTTGAAGGCTTAAAAATGTTGTGTATTGTGTAGGCTACATAGCCCTAGATGTTATTATCTGTATGTATTATTATAGGCCCTAGGCCTTATTTATAAAATGTTGATACAAGGACAAGGCAAACCTAGGCCTAGGGCCTAGCTAGGGCCTATCCCTATCTGAACTCTTGTCTTCGTAGTTCGGTGGTGGTGAATTAATAACTTGCCTAGGCTAGGCGTTGGGCCTAGGCTAGGCCTAGCTAGGTAAAACTATCGTGTAGAGTACCCCGCTTCGTGCGCAAATTTTCAACGAATGTTGCCAACCGCGTAACAACAAGTATCCCCAACCTCATTTTTAACGAAAAGGATTTCGGGTGCGCTCTTATCGATTATATCCTAGAACTAGCGAGGCGTACTACAACTAGGCGGAAAGGTCAACTAACCTAACGAAAGTAGACCTTTAACATAAGTAGTAACAAGGCAAATTAATGTAGTTACTATCGCATTGTGTAAGTTGGCTGCATTGGAGGTGCGCGCGCACGTCGGTTTGAACCGGGGTACCCTATACAATAGTATTACCTAGCTGAGTGAAATCATTCCATTTTAAAATCATTGTTAAGCCTATTCATTGGCTGTGGCTGTGTTCATTAGGGCCTAGGCTATATCATCGGTTTGCAAGATTTCTAGGCCACATTAAATGTACAATTTTAATTCGTACTTCCTTATAGAAGAGCACACAAGCCAAACTACCAATCGTATGCCTACATAAAAACTATTAACCAATACCGGCAGTTCAGTCTACAAACAATGATTATGGATTAGGTACCGGTATGTACGAAAACCAGATTTTCAACTGAAGTTTGTAGACGGTCGCGCATTTGTTGGCATGATCGGTAGGTAGCCTACGTCTTGTTTACGTGTTTTGTGCTAATTGGGCCCTATTTTATTTATAGATGTAAAGGTGTGCTGTAATCCAATAAACCATATATTATTCCATGCTTGGTCTGTTATAGAATGTCTAGTACCGGTACCAGTATGGAACATAAAGTACCTACCTATCCTTCCACTGTCATAATAAAAATGTATATCACCAGGCACTACCATAGGCCTACCTAGTAGGGTTGCCAAGCTGCCGGTTTTTGACCCCCTTGGCCGGTTGCCGGTCAGACCCTTCGACCGGCAATAGTGTTTCCAGTACGTAAATTAGCCATAATACGAAAAATATTACTGGCCACATAGGCCTAGGCTACATAAACAAATAACAAAAATAAATATTAAAAAATCAAACTACTCATCGCTTCGTTCCCAAATCCCAACTAATGAGTCAACATTGCTTTTCTCCGCTTCCCCATGAGCCATGACGTAACCGGCCAACCCCCACCCCCTCTCTAGTCTCTCTACCTATAGCCGAACTCGACACGACAGTGTTCAAGCCAAGCAAGGCTGAAGACTGCTACTAGTTCGCTGTCAATGAGTGATCCCACGTGAACTCACTTCTTTCTGGTGGTTTTCCAGTTTTGACTGCACAAAAACTACATTGTTTCGGTATTGCATTCAGCCCACCACTTTATTCTAAAACGCACTCTAAAAAGCTGAGTTTTGACATTTTTGCCTGTGGCACAATAGTTTTTCCCATGAATTTACATGGGAGTCCGTTTTTCCTGGTCAGAGTTGGCAACCCTACTACCTAGTTTTTTATCATCCTCACGCACCCAATAGGCCTACTCGAATGTATTCTAAGTCTGTAAATTACAATGATTTATTATAATTGCTCGTTATCGACACACTCGTAAGTCTCTACAACATCAAAGCTCATCACTGGGTTTAAGACAGTGGAATGGTAACAATTTAATTAATTTCAGTCTGATGGATAGGGCAATGGTCAAACAAATCTCCAACCAGAGCGCAGAACGATCGGGGTTTGGTCACTTTCTGGACGGTAATAACATTGGCAGTACATTATTGTTGTGGTGTGACAGATTTCCCACCAGAGTGAAGAACGATCAACGTTTGGTCACCGCCATGTGTAAGTTCCGCTGGAACCACAATGTAAAGAGTTCTATGACCAAACCCCGATCATGCGAAACTGGCAGAGAATCAGGGCGAACCAGCTCGACATTGCCCTATGGAGATGGCAAAAATATCTTGGCTACCAGTACCTAAAACCATTTGTCTTAAGTTAAATGTGGTAGTATATCGGGTCTGCTCGACAAATGATACTGGCCTAGAACTGAGACCACTAGCCCAATGAGACCTTGTGTAAGAAAGTTCTAAATAAATGATCTCTGATAACCTTGCACTTATCAAGCCAACATGGACAATTTTAACTCTACTGACATTGCCATATTTGGGCATGTTATGCGATTACAAAAGATTTTTGACTGGTTGGTCAGTAGTGTATCGAGGAATTCATAGGGGGGGGGGGGGGGATTTTCTCATTCAAGGTCATTTTGGCAAAAATCTGTGTGTTTTAAAGCATCACAATGAACAACTTTTTATCTACTAAAATCCTGTTTTTAATCCAAAAGTTTTCTCTTTCAAGATCATTTTTGGTGAAAATCTGTGCGTTTGAAAGCATCACAATAAGCAACTTTGTATCTACTACTAAATCCTCTTTTGGTCAGATGGTAATTTGCCTTTAGTATTGCAATAAAACAATTATTCTATATATTTTAATCGAAAAGTTAAAGTGCACTTTCACACTTGTTTTTGGGGGGGTTTTGGGCGCGGAGACGAGTTTAGGCGGTCAGCTTTCTGTTTTTCCGGGTAAACGGTTTACAACACCGTTATCAAATTTCACACTCACGTTATAAAGAATAAATCTATGCTATCCAGTAGACGTATTCCTAAATTAACTCGTTGATTTTGAATTAAAAATTAGTGAAATCACAAAAATTTACTCCATTTTGGTCAACTTCGGGAATTTATTCCAAGTGTACATTTTTTTAACTCAACTTTGCATACTGGATATCAACGTTTAAATCAATGTGAACGCTAGGTTAATTTGGTTTTATTGTAAAATGAACGGTTTGGGCGGAATTTCCAGAATTGGAATCCATGTTTTGGATTTCCCATTTTTTTTACGTTTTGAACTTATGTCTCGCAATGGATCTTTAAACCTTAATTTTTGCAACCAAGTGCGGATGTCAATATAAAAGTACTTTACTAACATGCATGCAAAATTTGGTAATGATATAATGAACCGTTCAGAAGAAATTAACACCCCACGTGCACGCATTTGAGTTGGGCCAAGCTCAGCATCCCCTCTTAACCACTAGCCATACTACCACGTCTGCCAGGCGGGCGTCGGTGGTGTTGCTTTGCCAATAGTGGATAGCATGTGAAACAATGATTTGGAAGGGGAATCAAATTTTGCATATATTGTGTTTTTTTAATATTAAGAATTTGGAGTTATTTATTTTTCAGAAACATGTTTGGGGGGAAGTGATCCTGGGAAAAAGTGACCAGGGGTGGGGGGGAAGCAAATGTCAAAATAGGATTAGAACCTATCAAATTACCTGAAAGGCCAAGTTAAATAGGTATATATTTTTTTCTTTTAGAATTACAACCAAACAATTGGGGGAGGAAGGAGGTGGGGGATGGAGGGGAGGGGGCGGGAGAGGGAGAGTGAGTGGGGTGGGAGTAATGATTTTGGTTGGTGGTCGTAGGTGGCTAAATGTCAATATCAGATAACATTCAAACAAATAACCTAAAAGGTAAATAATTTTTTGGGGGTAGTTAGGCATGGGGGAGGGGGTAGTTGGGTAAGGGTAGTGGGGAAGCCTGTAAGGAGTCGGTGATGTCAAAGTTGAAAAGGATCTGACAAAATTAACAGTGTGGGAAATAATTTTTAATTTTCATTTGTTTAGTTTTTTGAATGATAAAAATGTGGGGGGTGGAATTCCAAAGAATGAATGAGAGTGACTTGGGGAAGGGGGGGGGGAGGAGAGCAGTAGTGGAGGCTTAATATTTATATTTTTTTACATATCGTTTTCGGATGAAATATCTACAAAAGTACCATTTAGGGAAAAATAAATTATTGAACTTGGGCGTAGTTTCTTTAGAATTCTAAAAATTTCACGAAATGCTGTGGGGGGGGGGGGGGGGAAACAAAATAGGTGGGAGCTTAAATGTCAAATGTGGGATAACATCCGATAAAATTTCCGAAAAGGGGAAGAAAATTTAGAGGTTTTGTATTTTTCCACACAATTTGATTTTAAATAGTATTTAAAGCTAATAAGAGAGCAAGCATGTACACACAATAAGGTACTTTAGAATTTTAGATGTTTTCACTCAACACGATTAATTTGGGCTCAGAAGTTGGACGATAAGCGGCATTGCCAAAAATGTCTATAATGTGACATTTTCTGTTGTTTTGCAATGTTTTTGCAATATTATCTATCTATCTAAATCTAAAGTTTTATTTATTTTATTTTATTTTTATAGTCTTTATTTTTGGCTTGGCACTCGTCACACATTCAACGGAACTCGATCGCTTGGCGCTTGTTATTTAGATTTGCTCAGTTCACATGAAAATTATTAAAAAAGAAAAATGTGTTGATGTTGGAAGATAGTTCAATCCAGGTTGAAGGTTGTTGATAATTTTCAACGGTCTAACATGTGAACTAAAACGAAAAACATCTTCCGTACCATGCAACGGAAAAACATGGAAAATTCGTTTTTGTGGTTCCAAAATATGTTGTTATGTTTTAGTTTACAGACCGTTAAAATTATCAACAACCTTCAATGTGGATTGAACTATGTTCAACATTAACACATTTTTCATACTGTTAATATTGTTATGTGAACTGAGGAAATCTAAATAACACGCGCCAAGCGCTCGAGTTCCGTAGAATGTGTGACGAATAGGTAGGCTACTCTTAATAAACTCCACATCAACAGAATAAATAAACAAATAAATAATTATAAAAATTGAATTCCAGTGAGGTTACAGGGACACTTCTGCCATCTAGGAAAATTGGTGGACTTCAATAGCATAGGGCCCGATTCTATTTTTGGCTATCGATTGATGCGTTACAACAATGAAATTTTGGACAAACATAGAATTACTTTGGACAAACAAAAGCAAGTGACAGCTATCAAGCAAGACCTATATTTCTGTCATCTATCCATTAAACTGTTCCGTGAAAAGCCGTGACATTCGAGTCAGGTACAAAGTTAAAATCAATAGACCTATTTGATTTTATTGTAAGAATGGTTGCAGTAATTTTGCTCAAATTTGTTCAGTATGTCCCTTTTAATTACGATAAACATCAGTGTTTACATCCAGTTCCTCAGCAAAACTTGTCTCAAAACTAATGATAACACCAGCGCCAGTGCTGCTCTTCCACAGCAGGCATTTAAAAAACGTCACTTCCGCTCCAACCGGGTCCTATTCTATTCTTTTGTATAATCATCTAGATGGCTCTGTATTTTTCTTTTCTTTGCAGTGTCCAACTTCTTTGAGATGCTTTTGTTGCTCTCATGATGGTTAATAAAATCTTGAAAGTATCGTCATACAAAACGGAGAATTTAAAAAATCACTAGGGGCCTATTTAACTAGAATAAATACTTTAGATAATGATACCCGTATATCTCTTCGATATCTTGCACATACTGGAGAGAAGAATCTCGAAAAATTGATGATAAAAAGGGTTAAAATAAAATTTTATTTATATAAGTGCGTGAAAATGTCCTCACTGCCTTAAAATAATATGGTAATGGTTTGGCCAAGGTGTCCATAGAGAAATAACCGGGGAAGAGTGGAAACACAATGTTAAATAGCGGGAACCGCAAAAATTAGTTTAGAAGTTCGGAAGATTAATTCATAGAAAGCAGCCCCAAAACATCTTTAGTGTCGCGATCTATGAATGACTCTTCCAACTATCAAGTAACAACTAGCGCAACCTAGTGAATACTGCTTGGACTATCTAGGCTTTTCGTGGCGCCGGTGGGGGGGATTTCCGTTTTTTTTCATGGTTTTGTGCATGTAATTGAAAGAAATGGTAAAAGTGCGTGAAGAGAGTATCCACTAACACTTTTATTATTTCTTTCAACGACTGCTGGGACTTTGGAGACCTATATGGGACATTAAATGTTCATCAATATCGATATTGCAAACACCACCACTAGGCCTAGGTCTAGGCCAAGGCCTGATTGCTGGAGCCAGTTCTTTTATCAGTACACACGCGTTTTATTCTGAACTAACGAGTATTAACGAATGCACTTGGCGCTGCAAGAGTGGTTTTAGAAACTCAAAACTTTGATTTTGGCACTAAAAAAACGAGAAACAACACAAATAGCAAAGACTGACAGCAGGCTGGAACTGAACCGAAAAAAGAAATGCCTATCACTGCCTTCTCGGCGCTCGCGGTAAACATCACCGTTACCATGGTTACAGTCTTCGATGGTGCTGCGTTCTGTGAATTAAGCTTCCGACACTTCTTGGTAAACACGGTAGCTCGATGGTTCCCGCTCGGCTATGCTTGTTACCACCCCGTGAAGGTGTCTATGAGACAGAGGTGGCAGAAGGCATTTCTACCACCAGTATTAAAACAGAGAAATTACCGTTTTGACTTTTGGCTCTTTGGGTAAAACTTCATAAAAGAAAATTAGTTTTCGAGAATGTATTATTTTCATGAGTGCTTTCCCCAACAGTAGATGCTTGCGCAAGGATGCAGCGCATAAAGCTAGGCGCACAATTGGTATAGCATAAGCGCAACACAAGCGTAGCGCAGTAGTTAAAGTGGATTCGGAATAGTAACGATATGCACTTATGCTGAAGAAAGTATTGAAGTGGGGGGTCTGGGGGGCGCTGCCCTCCATTTTTGCCCCGAAGGGAATTTTTTTAGGGCGTGTTATCAGAAACGTTTTAAAATCACTTTGGAGACCGGTCTACGTTTGTTTTTGTTTGCCAATATTGGGGTAGTATTTAGGATCGTACGCCTATATTTTACTAATTTTATATTATTCAACAAAATTCAACTATGTGCATAAAATCTATCACAAACTAGTCCCCGTATGGCATACCGTCCGTAACTTTTAACAGTATGCATACCGGCTCATACCGCCCCACTTTAACCACTGGCGTAGCGTAAGAAATATAAACAAGTGCACCTGGCTGCTTGAACACCCAATTCATGTAAGCATAGCGAAAGCGCAGCACAGGAAATTGGTTATATTTTATCTCTTGTGCCGTGCTTGTGTTGCGCTGTGCTCATCCTTTGCCAATTGTGCGCCGCACTTAAAGGTGGCCCAGAAATGAGGTGGATGTGCAGAGAGAAGAGAACAAACAGAAATTATTGAACTGAGAACTGAATTGAAACAAACAGTTTGGAGAAAATAGGTAAGGCTACATAAACACACAAAACAGCCTCAAAGGCTGGGTGCACCCGACATCAGAAGTAAATCAAGGGGTACAATACCCAGCCATTGATTTACTTCTGACCTTCCTAGTCACCTGCTGATGATGAGTGAAGCTTATTTCAAGTAACGGTCGGTACCTTCATCCACATCGCATTATTTTCACTTCTGGGACTTTTCACACAGATAGATTACACACAAACACAATTCAGTATTCACCATCCATTTCATAACTAGGGAAACGCCAAAGTCGTTGTTAGACGAGTGAGTGAGCCATGTGTTGAGTACCCGGTAACATTTCTTTTCTTCCCCTTACCTTAGGCCTCCCTATAGCCTATCATAGGCTACAGTGGAGCATTTTGGCCTAAACTATGGCCTAAACTTTTACACAACTCCCGGACCAACAATCTACCATTAAGCAAGACCCGGCAGTCACACGGAATATTCAGTTGAAGACTGCCAACAACAGCAAACTCCGGCACAGTGATTTCCACCAATACCCTATTATTTATACGAATATAATTATCAAACTTAAATGCAAATGTTCCCGGGTACCCACCACATGACTCGCTCACTCGTCTAACTACGACTTTGGCGTTTTCCCTAGTCTAGTTGGCTAAAGCGCCCTTGTAGCCGAAATGTGGGAGACGTGGGTTCAATCCCCTGGTCGGAAAAGATTTTGTAATTTCTAGATTGTATTTTAAAAAATAATTAAACATGTTTTGAAATGCATATAACGCAGTGTAGTCCATCACTGTGGCAATAGGGCCTACTATGGTTAACATAGCCAGTACGAAATACGTGAAAATATTGCAAGGTTTACTCAAGCTACGAGCGGAATTTGGGGGTACCTTGACGTCCAACATTCGACAGACCTTGCATGGGCACGGCATTACACGGCCAGGCGAAAAACAAACAAAAAATATATATTTTCAAAATCTAAAACATTGTGGTTAAAATAATTTCTAAACATTGGAAGTCTATTTTTCAGTTTATCATTTCTTGTAGGTTTAAATCGCAATGAATCTTGCTGATTTTGTTAGCAGTTCTCAATAAACTCGTACCGGATGTCTGTTTAAAATTTCAGCGCAATGTGTTCAGCGATTCGGCTGATTTTCAACGTACACACACACACACACGCACGCACGCAGAAAAACAATTAAGGCCGTTTAAGTCGAATGGAAATCACTACGTTCGCTACGCTCACTCGTTCAATTATTACATTTGACTCTGCCGGAAAAATAGTCACTGTTTTTTTTTTTTTGGTTGTATGTCTCTCCATAACGTTCGAACGGAGGTTCGGATCGAGTTGAAATTTGGACCATCCGCAAGCTTTGAATGCCATTAGTTTTGTGGCAAAATCGTTCATAAAGTTACAAAGTTAGGCCTACATTAAGTTAATCCAAAGTTTTTTTTTCAAACTAAACGTCGACAAAATCTGAGGTGGCCAAATCATTTAGAATGTCCATCCGGTCACGAATATGTTAATTTGTTTTGATCCGATAAGTAGTGTAGATGGAAATTACATTTTAACAAAAGTAACGTTACCATGGCAGCGAAAAGTCGCACGAGGTTTCTGGCCACTATGCACTGCCACCTAGAAGTAATCAATATACTATCGAGGAAGCAGTGTATTATTTGTTACCAAAGAGTTAAAATAGTTTTCCCCAGGAAATGATGTCAAAGTCCTCTAGATGGCGGTGGATTTTATCCACAAAGTAAAGGTTTACCCACGGGTTTACCCAAATACCTTGGCAACAATAAATATTGGAAACATGGCCCCGTGGACAGCGAACGTCGCAAATTTTAAAATTTAAAAAAATGTGCAATGTGGGTCTAGCTATAGCACGTGCTCGCTTATCAACGCGTCCAACTGAGCGTTTCCTAGTAACCAAACATACAACTAGGCCTACCACTGTAGCGGTAAGTAATACTAAATCTTAACTCTACATTGCATTATGGGGATTGAGGAAGCTAGGTTATTACAGGCGGACCTGGGGGTAATGAAGGAATGGGTCATGCACATAATATGAGTTTGAAGTTTAGGAAAATGTAAGGTGGTTGGATTCTTGCAAAGAATAACTAGGAAGCTTCGCAAACGCTTTTTCAGGCGCGTTGTTGGATGAGCGAATTGTTTAAAAACGGAAAAAAGCGTAAAATTGCCATTTTCATAAGAAATAATTATTCGATTACGCTCAAATTTCACATGTACATGTTATTTCATAAAATTAAGGTTCTGTGAAAAAATTATTACAATCAGATAAAGCATGTAGGCTTCGGTGTTATAAGTCGAAGAAATTAAAATTAAAAAAATTAAAAAAATTGTGATTGTCATGAAAAATTATTTTTCGATTGCGCTCAAATTTCACACGAATATATTAATTGATAAAATTAAGGTTCTGATAAAGCATGTAGGTGTTATAAGGCGAAGAAATTTTAAAAATCGAAAAAAATCGTAAAATTGCAATTTTTTTATAGAAATAATTTTTCGATTGAGCTCAAATTTCAAATGAATATATTAATTCATAAAATTAAGGTTATGTGAAAAAATCATTACAATCAAAAAAGCATGTGGGTGTTAAAAGTAAAAGATTTTTTTTTATCGAAAAAAATCGTAAAATTGAGATTTTCATGAGAAATAATTTTTCGATTGCTCTAAAAAAACATGGCAGTTCTAAGTTCAGAGATTTCGAAGGCCTCCACAAAATTTCATCACAATTGGAGTATCGGTTTAGCCGGAATCGTGTTAACAAACAGCAAAAAATACCAAAAAAAAAATGGATTTTTTTCTCCAGTGTAGTGAAATGGAATCTTTGCTACGCTTATCCAATAAAATAAAGTGATGGGGGTCGTTATGGAGAATGTAAGACCTTATAAAGTACTTGGGATTGTTGTTGGCAGAGGATTTGAGTTGAGGGGAGCAGGTGAAGGAAGTGATTAGGAAGGTTAATTGGGTCCTGGGCTTGTTGGAGCAACTGCACGCGCCCAGGTGTTCAGGACTGTATCTCTTTATGTCATTCACATAAACTGAATTGTTAGGTAAGTATTTCAATTTTCAATAGTTACCTACTCCACAAGTTCACACTCAACAGAAACAGAAACAGTCACTCTTAGGGATTGGTGAGGGAGATACGTAATACAAGTGTAAAGGTATAAGTATTCGTAACAAGAGCCCAAACCGGGAACTGAACCCCGGATCTTTTTCATTGGAATCTGAATTAAACAGGAAATTTTTAATTTAATTTATAAGCTATACGGTACTTCTTTTAAATCTACCTCGCCGGCCTATAGATCTATAAGCAGCATCTGGCACATTTCCAATCAGTTACCCTACCCAATTACTAAATTATTAATTTTGTACGTACCTTACACATTGGTGGGAAACGTGTTATGTCATCACATTTGAGAAACGAGGGAAAGTTTTTGTCTGTGTACAAAATACGACATGGTCCCATTGTCATTTTGCACATTTCTTGAGATGGAAGATCGACTTCTTCCCCCTCACACTTTGGCATGTAAACAGCACACAAGAAAGGCTGAATTACAGCCCAACATTTGGGAATGTGTCGTAAACCTTGCCACAGCTGCAGCTTTTCCTAGAGCACAGAATACGTAGGTATTACTTACTAATTTGAAATAGGTAGGTACCTGAAAATATTGTTTGGTATGCCTCAGTACTCCAAAACAAGTGGCCTAAATGGTAGACGAAGGCATACTTTACAATTTACATTAATTTTGCAGTTAAGGTAGCACATTATAATTTGGAAAGAAGAGTTCTGAAAATTGTAAAATCCTATGCACGAGGAAATTGTATTTTTCGGGACTGACTACCTACTTAAGTGGCGTAAAATGGCTCACACGCCCATAAACATTAATATTAATATTAATATACTGTATCATCATCATCATCATCATCACCAGGACTAAGCCTACTTACTTCAACACTTACATGTCTTGCACAAAAAGTCAACAAGTACGGTAAGGTTAAAAATTGTTGGGGTTTCTTGCAAAACATGATGGTTTTGATTTTTTCCTCTTAAATTGAAAGTTAAATAAAAATAAAAAAAACACAGTGCTTTGCGTAACACCCTATAAAAATAAATAAATAAAAATAAAAAAAACACAGTGCTTTGCGTAACACCCTATAACCTTTTTCTTAAAATTGGAACTAGGCATTCCTTAGTTCCTTACAAAGGATAAAAAGTTGGCCGCCTCTATTTGCACCTTGGAGGTGCGCTGAGTAATTTTTTATTTTTAAATATCTTCACCAAAGTTTTGAGCATGCGCCGGTGCTTCCAATAAACAAATATGCTATTTGCACCGAAACGAAACCTAACTAACCTAACCTAAAGTAGATTTGATCCCTATTTTATTTTTTTTTTAAATAAAAAAATATAGGGTACGGTATACAAAACCTTTAACGTTTTGAGCTGTAGGCCCCTACAAGTCAAAGATAGCGTCCTTGGAATGTTGTTTATTTTATCTTCGTATGCCGCAGTGGCGAGTTGGACTTGTTCAAGAGTACCTAGTCGTGTTTTGATAATGTGTATAAATTAACAATAAAAACTTGATTTCTTTATTAAATTCTCTGCAAGCAAGCTACCAGTGCTGCCATGAAGGGTCTGGCAAGAAAATCCAGAATGTGAGCAATCACTCAGCAAGCCACCATATGTGACGCACAGAATAGTAGGACAAGAAGTAGGCCTACTGAGAGCGAGTAGGCTACTGCGAGCCACAGCACACGAGTCCCTCCGAATTGAACTTGATTATGATGTTGGTGACAATAGCTGGGCTATGTATTTTAAATGAATTTCACTTACCTGAACCTGTTCTTGTGTGCTGGAGTCTCCGACTAATTTGAGAGTAGTTGACGAGTAAGGAAGCTTTACACCCATACACGTTGTAAAATTAAGTGGTTCGCATATTGCTGGAATACGGCAATAATGATTTTTACCGTTGGGCGGTAACAGTGTATCTCTTGGTGAGAACAAAAATACGGGAGATCCATCATAGCCGATTGGCTTTTCTTTTAGGCGATGTCTCGGTGCTTCGGTTGAAATTTTGCTGCCAACCGTGCTAACATTAGGCCTAGCAACAACTGGTGTGGCACTCGAAGTAAACTGTGTCTGTGTTGGCCTGTTAGTGGCATGTGAAGGATTTGTTTCGAATCCACAAGATAAATGCAACGATAGTATCATGTAGAAAAGAGCCTCGGATTTCTGCATCTGGAAATGAAGTTGAACTTTAGGTCACTTCTTGAGGAACAGTCGGGAAGTATGACTCGAAAATTTGCAATTGTTTTTGTGTAAGTGACCTTGGTTAATTGTTTTTAAGTGTGTGTTCTTGTTCTACTTTGTTCCGGGTCAATAAGCTTTCTGTTATCGTCTAAGTTCGATTTTTGGATGAGCGTATGTTTTTTCCCCTTTTTTCTGTATGTATTTTTGTGTGTTGTTAACACGATTCCGGCTAAACCGATACTCCAATTGCGATGAAATTTTTTGGAGGCCTTCGAAATCTCTGAACTTAGAACTGCCACGTTTTTTAGCGCAATCCGAAAATTATTTCTCATGAAAATTGCAATTTTACAATTTTTTTTTATTTTAAAAAAATTCTTCGACTTATAACACCTAGGCCTACATGCTTAACCCGATGTTATTGATTTTTTTCACAGAACCTTAATTTCATGAATTAAGATATTCGTGCGAAATTTGAGCGCAATCGAAATATTATTTCTCATGAAAATCAAAATTTTACAGATTTTTTCTTTTTTAAAACAATTCTTTGACTTATAGGCCTAACACCTACATGCTTTATCCTAAATTGTAATGATTTTTTCACAGAACCTTAATTTTATGAATTAATATATTTGTGTAAAATTTGAGCGCATTCCAATAATTATTTCTTATGAAAATCGCAATTGTACGATTTAATTTTTTAAATTTAATTAATAAAAATATAGGCCTAAAGTTAATTTTTTATTCAATTTAATTTAATTTAAAAAAATTCTTCGACTTTGTAATAATTTTTTCACAGAACAACAGAAAATCTGCATAACAGATGGCAGCTCAATGCACTAATTACGCTCATCCAACAACGCGGCGGGACTTAAGCGTTTTCCTAGTATTTTAAGTTTGGGAAACTGAAATGCCACCAATTTTTGGGAAGCATTTTTATCTTTGAATGTAGCCTAAAGACGGCGCACAATTGGCATAGCATAAGCGTAGACACAACGCAAGCGCAACACAAGCGCAACACAAGGAATGTAGGCGTGCACAATTGCCATAACGGAAGAGTGGCGTAAAGAAACTACATGGCTGTGCAAAGTTTTAGAAGGCTCGTGATCAGATGACTGCATGTCACTTTGCGTTTGACATTTCGTCTTTGAAACCATTTGCAGTAGCCTATTATTGTCATAGAGATGCGGATATTGCCTAAAATACGTAATTAGCAGCTCGTCGCTAGACGTCGACTCAACTTCATACTCGATAATGACGTCGTCTTCTGTGAGTTCGTCCATGATTAATAATTTTACACTGACACAAAACAACAATAGTTGTGAATTGATTTAACTGAAAATGGGCGTTATTGTGTTGAGTCGTGTTGTTTCTGGATTCCTATTGGTCAAACGCAAGCGCAAGCATAAGAAATATAAAATAAACCATCTCTTGCGCTGTGCTTCCGCGCCTACGCTATGCATACGTGAATTGTGTGTTCAAGCAGCCAGGTGCACTTGTTATATTTCTTGCGTTGTGCTTGCGTTGCGCTACGCTTATGCTATGCAATTGTGCGCAGCAAAAAGTCTTCTAATCTAAGTTGATTTTTGTATCAGTTATAAATATTATTAAGAAGTTTGTAGGTGGTTACGAGGGTGATCGATATTTGGGCCCCTATTGGTGGCATAGCCAAGTTAACAATTTGCACCCAAAAAGGACTTTTGTCAAAAAACACTCTTCTAGCCCCCTACACAAACTCCTTTTCTAAGCTCCTTTGTCACCACTGACCACATTGGTTAACTGTAGGAAAACAAAAAAAAACAACAACAACAACAACAACAACAATGTTCGTAGGTATCGTCATCTCATAGGCTAATCGTCAAGGGAGGGGAAGGGTTCCCGACAAAGACTGCCACAGCTCGCCTCTAGTTTAGTAGTAGGCCTACTACCAAAGATTAGACATGACTAATCTTTGGTACTACCTAGCCCTAGAGGCACTGTTGCCTCTTCACCCCTTGTACAGAACGGTAGAGGAATAGGCTAGGCCTAGGCCTATACCTTGCGCCTATTCTTACCTCAGCTAGGCATGGGCATTGGCCCCAGCAAGACGGAGACTGGAGATGAATATTAGAATAAATGGTACTCCTGTACTTGGCGGGTCCCAACTTTTATACACTAACGGAAAGGATTTCGGATGCGCTCTTTTCGAAAATATCCTAGAACTAACGCGGCGCACTGTAGCCAGCGGAAAATTCGGCTATCCTAACGAAAGTAGTTTTGTAAGGCCGCGTTCCCATAACTTTGGTTTAGTCTTAAGAAATTGTTATTGGTTGTTATGGTAACAAGAAATACGATATCCTGATTGGTTAGTAATGTTTCAGTGGCCTGTCATAATGAAGTTACTCCTTTTCATTGGTAGTCGTATAAATAACAAAACGTCTGATTGGTCCGTCATAAGAATTATGGTTTTGTTATAACAATTTCTTAGGACAAAAACATAAACAATTTAACACGTATTTCCTATCCCCTTATAACTAAACCAATTTGTGGGAACGCGGCCTAACGGAAAGGATTTTGGGTGCGTATGTTTTCATTGAAAAAAAAGTTGGGACCCGCCAACTAGGCTACAGGAGTGCCGAATAAATTAGGGTAGGGTAGGCCTAGGGATTAGCCTCTGGCCCTAGACCTTAAAGACCACCGGTTAAGGCAATGTCTTCAAAGGGGTAGGCCTAGGCCTAGGCCTAGCCCTAGGCCTATGTCTAGCCTATACAGAGACAATGCAGGCTTCAGATCTTTGCTCAGCTAAACCGGTGTGACTGACGACGATCTCTCGAACGGGAAATCGGAGCTGAGTCATGTAGGCCCTAGCCCTAAGGCTAAAAAATTCCCCTTTGCCCAATTGGTGCGCCGAAACTTTTAAGGGTGGGGCCCCAAAAAAAGGGGGATGGGGGCCCAAAAAGGGGGAAGAGAAAAAAAAACAAAAAATTTTTTGAACTAAAAAACTAAATTGAAACAAACATTTTGGGAGAAAATGGGTAAGGCTACATTTCCACACCAAAACAGCCTCAAAGGTGGGTGCACCCGACACCCCAGAAGTAAAAAAGGGGTTTAAAAATTTTACCCAGCCTTTGTTTTATTTGGGAACCTTCCTAGTCACCTCTGATGATGGGGGAAAAGCTTTTTTAAAGTAACGGTGGGGGACCTTCATCCCAATCGTTTATTTTCACTTCGGGGGATTTTTCCCACACAATAGATTACCACAAACACAATTCAGTATTCCCCAATCCATTTCAAACTGGGGGGAAAACCCCAAAAGCGTTGTTGGGACGAGTGAGTGAGCCATTTTTTGGTACCCGGTAAAAAATTTTTTTTTTCCCCTTTAAACCTTGGGGCCTCCCTATCCCTTACCCATAGGTACAGTGGAGAATTTTGGCCAAAAACTATCCCCAAACTTTTTACACAACTCCCGGCCCAACAATCTACCTTAAGCAAGACCCGGCGGGTCCCCACGGAATATTCAGTTGAGACTGCCAAACAAAAAGAAAACTCCGGCACAGTGATTTCCCCAATACCCTATTATTTTTTACGAAAAAAATTATCAAATTTAAAATGCAAATTTTCCCCGGGAAACCCCACCACATGACTCGCCCCACTCGTCTAACTACGATTTTGGGCCCTTTCCCCTAGTTTAGTTGGCTAAAGCGCCCTTTAGCCGAAATTGGGAGACGTGGGTTCAATCCCCGGGGCGGAAAAGATTTTGAAAATTTTTTAGTTTTGTTTTTAAAAAAATTTAAACATTTTTTGAAATGCTATAACGCAGGGGTAGCCAAATCATCTGTGGCAATGGGGCCCTTACTAGGGTTTAAACATAGCCAGTACGAAATACTGAAAAATTGAAAGGGTTTTTACTCAATCTAGGGAGGGGGAATTTGGGGGGTTTTATTTTGAGAAAAACCATTCGAAGACCTTCCCATGGGCACGGCATTACCGGCCAGGCAAAAAACCCAAAACAAAAAATATATTTTCAAAATCTAAAACTTTGGGGTTTAAAAAATAATTTCTAAAAAAATTGGAAAGTCTTTTTTTCATTTTATCATTTCTTGTAGGTTTAAATCGCAATGAATTTGTGATTTTTTTAGCAGTTTCAATAAATTTCGTCCGGAGGGTCTTTTTAAAAAATTTCACCCGCAATGTGTTAGCGATTCGGCTGTTTTTCAAGTACACACACACACACACGCACGCACGCAGAAAAAAAAATTAAAGGCCTTTTTTAAGTGGGAATGGAAATCACTACGTTCGCTACGCTCACTCGTTCAATTTTTACTTTTGACTCTCCCGGGAAAAATAGTCACTTTTTTTTTTTTTTTTGGGGTATGCCCTTCCATAACTTTGGAACGGAGGTTGGGAAACGAGTTAAAATTTTGGGGCCCACCCGAAAAGTTTTGAAGCCATTGTTTTGGGGAAAAAATCGTTCATAAAGTTACAAAGTTGGGCCCTACTTTAAAGGGTTAAACCCAAAGTTTTTTTTTTAAAAACAAAACGTCGAAAAAACTGGGGTTTCCCAAAATCTTTTAGAATGTCCATCGGTCAGGGAATTTTGTTAATTTGTTTTGACCCGATAAGTAGTGTAGATGGAAATTTAAAATTTTTTAAAAAAAGTAACTTTTACCTTTGGAAAGCAAAAAAGGCGCACGGGGTTTTCGGGCCCCACTATGCACTCCCAACCTAAAAGAAATCAATATACTATCGA
The DNA here is from genome assembly GCA_024449915.1 of Sweltsa coloradensis. Classification (NCBI taxonomy): domain Eukaryota; kingdom Metazoa; phylum Arthropoda; class Insecta; order Plecoptera; family Chloroperlidae; genus Sweltsa; species Sweltsa coloradensis. Next base: position 51,945 of record JAMZAV010001918.1, read on the forward strand.
GGGAAGCGGGTTTATTATTTTTTTACCAAAGAGTTAAAATATTTTTTCCCCAGGACATGATGTCAAAGTTCCTCTAGATGGCGGGGAGGGTTACCCAAAAAGAAAAGGGTTTTAACCCACGGGTTTTCCCCAAATCCCCGGGCAACAAAAAAAATTTTGGAAACAGGGCCCCCGTGGACAGCAAAACGTCGCAAATTTTAAAATTTTTAAAAAATGTGCAATGTGGGTCAAAGCTATAGCCCCCGGGGTTTCGCTTATCAACGCGCCCAAAACTGAGGTTTCCTAGTAAACCAAAATAAAAAACTGGCCCTTTCCCCACTGTAGGGTAAGAAAATACAAAAATCTTAACCTACATTGCATTATGGGGTTTGAGGAAGCTAGGTTATTCAGGGGGGACCTGGGGGAAAGAAGGAAGGGGGCCTGAACAAAATTTGATTTTTAAAGGGTTTAGGAAAATTTTAAGGTGGTTGGATTCTTCCCAAAGAATAACTAGGAAGTTCCCCAAACGTTTTTCCCAGGAGCTTTGTTGGATGAGCGAATTTTTTTAAAAAACGGAAAAAAAGCGTAAAATTGCCTTTTAAAAAGAAATAATTTTTCAATTCCGGTACCCCAAAAAAAAAATTTAAACCATGTTTATTTTTTTTTTCAAAAAAAATTTTAAGGGTTTTCTTTTGAAAAAATTATTAAAAATCAGATAAAAGAATGTGGGCTTCGGTGTTATAAGTCGAAAAAAATTTTAAAAAATTAAAAAAATTAAAAAAATTGGGTTTTCCATGAAAAAATTTTTTTTTCGTTTTGCGCTAAAATTTCACACGAATATTTTTTAATTTGGGATAAAATTAAGGTTCTGTTTAAAAGCATGTAGGTGTATAAGGGGGAAAAAAAAATTTTAAAAAATCAAAAAAAAAATCGTAAAAATTAAATTTTTTTTTATAGAAAAAAAATTTTTTCCGATTGAGTTTAAAATTTTCCCAAATGAATATTTTAAAATTCAAAAAAATTAAGGTTCTGTGAAAAAATCATTACAATCAAAAAAGCAATGTGGGTTTTTAAAAGTAAAAAAAATTTTTTTTTTATCAAAAAAAAAAAACCCGTAAAATTGAGATTTTCAATTTTGGGGGAAAAATTAATTTTTCGATTGCTCAAAAAAAAAAATTGGAGTTCAATTCAGAGATTTCGAAGGCCCCACAAAATTTCATCAAAATTTTGGAGAAAGGTTTAGGGGGAATCGTTTTAAAAAAACACCCAAAAAAATCCCAAAAAAAAAAAAAATTGGTTTTTTTTCTCCAGTTAGTGAAAAAAAAATTCCTTTGCTACGCTTTTTCCAAATAAAAAAAGTGAGGGGGGCGTTATGGAAATGTAAGCCCTTTTTAAAAGAAACTTGGGATTGTTTGGAAAGAGGTTTTGGGGTGGGGGGAGCAGGTAAAGGGGAAGTGTTTTGGGGAAGGGTTTTAATTGGGTTTCCGGGGCCCTTGTTGGAGCAATGCACGCGCCCAGGTTTTCGGGAAATGTATCCCCTTTTGTCATTCACATAAATAAATTTGTTGGGTTAAAAGATTTAAATTTTTCAATAGTTACCTACTCCACAAGTTCCCCACTCAACAAAAAAGGAAAAAACGGGTCACTCTTGGGGTTTGGGTGAGGGGGGATACGTAATACAATGAAAAGGGTTATAAGTTTTCGTAACAAGCCCCCAAAAACCCGGGGGAAACTGAACCCCGGATCTTTTTAAATTGGAATCTAATTTAAAAAACGGGAAAATTTTTTTAATTTAATTTTAAGCTATACGGTACTTTTTTTAAATTTTACTCGCCTAAAAATCTATAAGCAGCACTGGCACTTTTTCCAATCATAAAATCATTTCCCCCTACCCAATTTTTAATTTGTTTTCCCTTTACACTTTGGTGGGAAACTTTTATGTAAATCACATTTGGGGAAACGGGGAAAAAAATTTTTTGTTTTTGTGTCCCAAAAATTAGGGACAGGGTTTCCCATGGTCTTTTTGCACATTTCTTGAGAGGGAAAGATCGATTCCCCCCCCTCACCCCTTGGCATGTAAAAAAGCACACAAAAAAGGGTGAATTACAGCCCAACATTTGGGAATGTTTTCGAAAACCCTTTGCCACAGCTGCACCCTTTTCCCTGGGAGCACAAAATTTCGAGGAAATTACTTACAAATTTTAAAAATAGGTGGGTAACCTAAAAAATTTTTTTTTTGGTATGCCTCAGTACTCCAAAACAAGGGGCCCTTAAATGGTAGACGAAGGCAACTTTACAATTTACATTAATTTGCATTTAAGGTGGGCACATTAAAATTTGGAAAGAAGATTTTCGGGAAAATTGTAAAACCTTTTGGCACGGGGAAAAATTTGTTTTTGGGGAAATGACTACCTATTAAAGTGGCTTTTAAAGTGGCTCAACGCCCATAAAAAATTAATATTTAAATTTTTAAATTTATACGGAAATCATCATCATCTATCATCATCACCAGGACAACCCTATTTAAATTAAAAACATTTTACATGTTTTGCAAAAAAGTCAAACAAGTACGGAAAGGGTTTAAAAAATTTTTGGGGGTTCTTGAAAAAACCCTGTTTGGTTTTGTTTTTTTTCCCCTTTAAATTAAAAAGTTAAATAAAAATAAAAAAACACAGTGCTTTGCGTAACACCCTTTTAACCCTTTTTTCTTAAAATTAAAAACTGGGCCCAATTCCCAATTAGACCCCCTTACAAAGGATAAAAAGTTGGCCCCGCCTCTTTTTGCCCTTGGGGGGGGGCGCTGAGTGTTTTTTTTTTTTAAAAAATCTTCCCCAAAAAAGGGTTTTGAGCATGCCCCCCCGGGGCCTTCCAAAAAAACAAATAGGTTTTGCCCGAAAAAAAAACCTAACTAAACCAAAACCTAAAGTGGGATTTGTTTTCCCATTTTTTTTTTTAAAAAAAATAAAAAAAAAATAGGGTACGGTATAAAAAACCCTTTAACTTTTGAGCGTGGGCCCCTACAATTTCAAAGATAGGCCCTTTGGAATGTTTTTTATTTATTTTTCGTAAGCCGCAGGGGAAAAATTTTGGACTTTTTTCGAGTTTCCCTAGTTGTGTTTTGATAATGTGTTAAAAAATTAAAAAAAAAAAATTTGATTTTTTAAATTTAAATTTCCTGAAAGCAAGTCCCCGTGCTGCCATAAAGGGGTTTCTGGCAAAAAAAAATCCAAATTTGTACCCCCCAACCCACTCAGAAGCCCCCCTTTAGGGTGAGCACAAAATTAGTAGGAAAAGAAGTGGGCCCTACTGAGAGCGATAGGCTCCCTGCAAAGCCACAAAAAAACGAGCCCCTTCCGAATTGAACTTGATTTATGAGGGTTGGTAAACAATAGCGGGGGCCAAAGTATTTTAAAATAAATTTTTCACTACCTAAACCCCGTTTTTGTGTGCTGGATTTCCCCGGACTAATTTGAGATAGTGACGAGGAAAGGGGAAGCTTTAAAACCCAACACGTTGAAAAATTTAAATTTGGGCGCATTTTGCTGGAATAGGCAATAATGATTTTTACCGTTGGGCGGAACAGTGTATCTCTTGGTGAGAAAAAAAAATACGGGAGATCCATCTGGGCCGATTGGTTTTTCTTTTAGGCGATTTTTCCCCCGGTCCCCTCTCGGTTGAAATTTTGCTGAAAAACCCTTTGTTACATTAGGCCTGGGCAAAAAACTGGTGTGGAAATCGAAGAAAAACTTTTTGGTCTGTTTTGGGGCCTTTTTTAGTGGCGGGAAAGGTTTTGTTTAAAATTTCCAAACAAGAAAAAATGCAAGATAGTATCATGTAGAAAAGAGCCTGGGAAATTTCGGGCATCGGAAAATAAAGTTAAACTTTAGGCCCATTTCTTGAGGAACAGTCAGGAAGTATACTCAAAAATTTTGAAATTTGGGTTTTTGTGTAAGTGACCTTGGTTAATTTTTTTTTAAGTGGGGTTGTTTTGGGTTCAAATTTTTTCCCGGGTCAAAAGCTTTCGTTATCGTTAAGTTCGTTTTTTGGGATGAGCGTACCCGAGCAAAAGCAAAAGTTTTTCCTTTTTCACTCACGGGAAAAAAAAATCCGGAATTTTTTTTCCCCTTTTTCTGATTTTTTTTTTTGTGTGTTTTTTAAAAACCCCCGATTCCGGTTTTAAAACCCGATACCCAATTGCAAGAAAATTTTTGGGGGCCTTCAAAAATCTTTTAAAATTAAAGAACGGGCCACGTTTTTTAGAAACAAGGGAAAAAATTATTTTCATGAAAATTGAAAATTTTTAAAAATTTTTTTTGAATTTAAAAAAATTCTTTGACTTATAAACCCTGGGCCCCTACATGTTTTAAAACCCCCCCCCCCGGATTTTATTGTTTTTTTTCACAAAAAAACCTTAATTTCATAAATTTAAGATATTGTGTAAAAATTTGAGCGCAATCAAAAAAAAATTATTTTTTCATGAAAATCAAAATTTTTCCCGATTTTTTCTTTTTAAAAAAAATTTTTAAATTTATAACACCTACATGCTTTACCCTATTGTAAGATTTTTTCACAGAACCAAATTTTTATGAAAAAAATTATTTGGAAAAAATTTGAGCGCATTCGAATAATTATTTTCTTATGAAAATCGAAAATTGTACGATTTTTTTATTTTTTTTTTTTTTAATTAATAAAAATATAAAGTAAATATTTTATTAAATTTTAAATTTTAAATTTTTAAAAAAAAATTTCTTCGACTTTGAATAATTTTTTAAACAGAACAACAAAAAAATTTTGCATAACAAGGGGCAGCTAAATGCACAAATTTAAGCTACCCAACAAGGGGCGGGATTTAAATTTTTTTTCCCTAGTTTTTTAAAGGGGGGGGGGAAAACTGAAATGCCCCAAAATTTTTGGGGAAAGATTTTTTTTTTTTGGGAAAGAAAGGGTCTTCTAATCTAAGTTGATTTTTGAAATCATTATAAATGCATTTTTAAGAATTTTGTAGGGGGGTTACGAGGGTGACGATTTTTGGGGCCCCCCTTTTTGGTGGCAAGCTAGAGGGGACCAAAACTTTCCCAAAAAAATGGGGGACAGTCCCAAATTTTGACACAATTGTCCCGGCCCCCAAAAATATTAAATTTCGGGACGCCTTTTGTCCCAAAAAATTGGGGTAAATTTTCACAATTTTATTTTATTTGTTTTCAAAAAAATTCAAAAATTAAAGAAATTTAAATTTAGAAAAAAAAACAAAAAAAGCAATTACGAGACGAGAAACTTTTCGGCATTTAAATTTTGTAATCTTTTGCCCCGCCACAACTGCCCAGTTGTTGGAAAAATACGTCGTTTTAGCTTAGCGCCCCAACCAGCGGGCGGCAACTGGGGGACGCGGCAATCGGCGGGGCACAAAAGAAACGGCAGGTGTGTGGATTTTTTTTTACTTCGATGTTGGGCCCCCTTTTATTATTATAATGTTTATGTTTATTTAAATTTATTAATTATAAAAAATTTATAGTAAGTTTTTTTTGTAAAAAAACTGTTATTGAATTTATATTTTGGGAATAAAAAACCTTTACTTGAAACCAATTTCCCAAAATTTTTCCAAGCCCCAAAAACTCAATCCCTTAAAAAAATTCTCCCCCAGCTTTCGTTTTGGTTTTGGGTTTTTCGGGATTTTTAAATTTTTACTTAAAGACGGGTTTTTCCCAGATTTAAATTTCAGTTCGAAAATTTTTTTTGAAACGCTCAAAAAATCACTCAAAAACCCCGTTTTTTAAAAAAAATTCGCCTGGGGCCCTTTTTTGTTGGGGGGCCCCCCCCCAAAACCCCCCCTTGCTTTTTTCGCCGGGGAAGAGTGTCCCAAAATTCACTCCTGGCCACCCTTGGTCACCCTGGGGTGCCTAGTTAACAATTTGCCCCCAAAAAAGGGACTTTTGTAAAAAAAACACTCTCCAAACCCCCCTAAAACAAACCCCTTTTCAAAGCTCCTTTGCACCCTGCCCCCCTTGGTTAACTGTAGGAAAACAAAAAAACAACAACAACCAAAAAATGTTCGTTTGGTATCGTTATTCATAGGCTAACCGTCCCAAGGGGGGGGAAGGGTTCCCGGGCAAAGGGCTGCCACAGCTTGCCTCTAGTTTTTGTAGTAGGCCACTACCAAAGATTAGACCATGGGCTAATCTTTGGTACTACCTAGGCCCAGAGGCATGTTTTTCCTCTTCCCCCCCTTGTACCGAACGGTAGAGGGGGAAAAGGGTAGGCCCATACCCCTTGGCCCTTTCTTTCCTCAGCTTTGGGGTGGGCATTTGGGCCCCCGCAAGACAGAGAAGGAGATGAATATTTGAATAAAAAGGTACTCCTGTACTTGGCGGGTTTTTTTACACAAAGGAAAAAGGGTTTCGGATGCGCCCTTTTTGAAAATATCCTAGAAAAAACGCGGCGCACCCGTAAGCCAGCGGAAAATTGGCTATCCTAAACGAAAGTAGTTTTTTTAAACGGGAAAGGGTTTTGGGTGCGGGATGTTTTCGGGGTGTAAAGAGGGGTGTCAGTGATTACGGGGTTTAAGAGGCAATGGTTCCCAAAAGGCACCAACCCGTCTTTGGGGATGGGTTTTTGTCTTTTATTGTTTGAGATGAAAAATGAGCTGTTTGTTGTATAAAATGTTGGGTTTTTTTTTTTATTTAAAAGATTTTGTTTAATTTAAAAATTAAAAAAAGGTTTTTTATATTTGATTATGTTACAAAGGGAGACTAACTACCATACGTAAAAATTTTTGGGGGGACGAGGATTAGTGATTTAAATTTACGCATTTACGAGCACAGGTCCACCTTTTTTCAGGCTAGGCCCCAAATATAGACAAAACTTAGAGATGGGAAAAATTTGGAGTGATGGGGCAAATTTGACGCAGAGGGAAAGGGAAGGGCCCCAAAAGGGATCATGGGGAAATCTATGAAGAAAAGCCTTTATTTTTATTTCGAAGAAATAAAAATAAAACCCTGATAAGAGGGGAAAAAGGGGCCCCCGTGGGTGTTTTCCGTTTGTGGCCTGCTTTCTTATGCGGGCAATACGCTCAAATCGGTTCCAGCATTAACCCAAAAAAAAAAGTTTTTACAAGGACTTCTAACCCCCTGGAAAAATACATTTCAAACCCCACTCCAACTGAAAATTTTCCCGCGATTTAAATTCCAAAAAAAGGGGTCCAGCCGGGGGCACAGGAGTGTATATCAGAAAACATAGCTGAATGCGGGCACCCTTTGGGAGGGGCATTGTAATTTTGGAACCAATTTGGATTTCCCTGCTGCGGGGACCGTCTTGGGCTGTGGGTTCAAAGGGCGAAAAAGCGGGAAAAGCCCAAGTTCCCGTCAAACCCCATTTTTTTCTTTTGAGTTGCACAGAAGTATGCACTGGCAGCAGAGGCTGCTAAAGCTCCAAACGCAAAAAATTACGTACCAGCCAGGGAGGAATAATTCTACTAGTTTTAAAAACTACGGTTAATCAAGTTAAACAACGCCCGAAGTCTACAAGTTCTGAAAAAGGGGGAAGGCCATGTTTCCCCTTTGGGGACAAAACCCTCCAGAAAAAATTGCCCTTTTTTCCAGGCTGTCTGGCGGGTTTTTAAAGGGGAAAAATGGGACACATTAAAAGTGTTTTTACATTAAGGCCAAGGGTTTTTAACCCCCAAAAAAGTCCCGCCAGGTTTAAACTAAAGCCAGTTTTAGAGGGGGAGGGAAAGGAAAAGGGAAACAGGACTGGTTTACGGGGGCATAACCCCCACTCCATTTTGGAAAACCATGCGAAGAAGTAGATCGATAAGTGAGGTAGAAAGTTTACATTTTGAAAACAAGTGTTTTTTTCCTTTAGGGCAGGAGACACTACAAAAAGTTCAGTTTTTACTTAATGACAAGCCAAATCCAAAGGAGATAGACTCAAAGGGGCTGCATGCTCTATCATTTTGGTTTTTTGCGCATTTTGAATTATTTCCCAAAATACTGTTTAAAATCGACCTTTTTGAAGGGCCTGCGCACGTTTGGGCCAAACAACAGTACATTTTTAAAGGTAGTGTAGGGAAAAAGCTGTTTAAAAGGTCATAAGGGTGACCCACCAAATCACTGTTGTGGGTGGCAAAAGGGGAGGTTTCCCCTTTTTGGGGGTGATGGTTCCCCCACCCGGGAATTCAAATCGCCCCTTAATGGAGTTCACCAGACAAGAGTTGGAAAATTTAACGGGAAAAACTTAAAACAGTACGAGGAAGTTTTTTTTTCCCAGGACATTTGGTTTAGTACAAGGACCTGGGGGTACCCATTTTTGGGAGATCCAACGGGTTTTTCCTAAAAATTTTACAAAAACTTTGACCCCGTACCCTTTGGGAAATTACGACCCCAAGGGTTTTAATTTAAAACTTTAGATAAAAATGGAAAGTAAGGAATTCTACGACCAGTGCCCACGTCATTCACGCTGGGCAACCCCCCTTTTTTCCGGTTTTTAAAAAGAATGGGATATACGGGGAATTTGTGGTGACTTAAAAAGGGGCTACAGGAAAAAATACCCTTTACAAAACAAAGTGGAGGCTTTTAAGGGGAAAAAAACCTGCACCTACCAACAAGACAGAATTTGGGTCCTCCACGGGCGTGGGGGCGTTCGGAAAAAAACCCTTTGGGCTCGCCCTATTTTATTTTGGGGGGCCCCTTCCAGGGAAAAACATTCCTTATTGTGGTGTATTCAAAGTTTAAAAACCCCCCGCTTTTCTTTCCCCCCACATTTTTCAAGGGGTTTTTAAAAGGGGTTTTTGGCTCGTTCCTTCTGACAAAACTTTATGCCCCAAATCATGTTTTGTGATTTTTGTACAACGTTTTTTAAATGAGGGTTTTAAAACTTACCCGATTTAAACAAAGGGATGATTATTACGAGCCTTTCCTACAAACCCAAAATTTAAAAACAAAAACTGGCGACGAAGTATGGATTTGGTAAGGTAGATTTTCAAATTTCAGTTTAAAAATGCCTGAAAAATAGGCCCAGTCGGGGGGGGGGGGTTTCTCAACCCCCCGGTAATGCAAGTGGGCCCAGTTGGGTTCGATCCCGGGCCGTTTTGGCCCGGGGAAAAAGGGCCCTGGGGGTTTTTTTGTCGAAAGGATCGAAATTTCATTTTGCACGCGTTCGATTGGGGGGCCGGGAAACTAAGAAGAAGAATGTGTTTTTTCTGTGTTTGGGGAAACGAAACATTTTTGGTGCTAAGCAACCTTTGGGTACACCAAGGGGACTCACTGATTTTTTGTCGTTTACAGAGGCAAAGGACCTTTCACAAGAGGGACAGCCCTAAGCCTAGCAAACGTACCCAAAAAGGTTTTTTTGATTTCGCAAGCGTTACAGCTAAAAAACGAAAATTTTACTCGATTACCTAAGGAGCCCCAGAAGGCTCAGTAAGCATGCGAGTTCACAAACCTGATGAGAAAACTGTAGGACCCAATTTATTGCAAAGGGAAATTCGGGGCAAGATTTTTCAAACCAAGCTGCTGGCGGAGGGGAGGGTGCCCTTTTCCTTCCAGAGAGCAGTCGAGATTGTACGGCAGCGGAGAGTCGCAGCGAGAAGGGCCAAGTCTTACGCGGAAATGCAGGGGGGAGGCGGCCAAAATACACAAGGGCGGGCTACCCAAGGTACATCGTACAAGGCAGCAGAGGTTAAAGCCTAAGAATAATTTTGATTCTAGGGCCCAGGCCTTTTCAGAGGCAAATTCTGCCCAAAAAGGGATGTGCTATCGCTGTGGCAATGCAAAACCCCAAAGGCCGGATTTCCATTTTCAGTGTTTAAAAAACCCGACATTTTTCCAAAAATGTTGGAAAAAGAAAACAGGCCAAAATTTCAAGGGGATGCTGGCCAAAATCTGGGAACAATACCAAGTTAGGGCCAAGACCTCGGGTACCAAACTGCTTACATCAGAGGGGGAAGGGCTTCCCTATTTGTTTTGTTTTCAAGGTTTGGGGAAAGATAGACATGGGGCTCTTTCAAGGTGCGTTGAGTTGAATGGAAATAGACTTAAAATGGAAGGGACACAAAGGGTCAAAAAATTCAAAACATTTGGCATAGGGGCGCGTTTTTGACCCTTTTATAGGCCTACCGATTTCCCCCCCGCCACTAGCGCCATCAAAGTTCAAAAAATGCGAAAAACCCGGTTTCCCAAAAGGGGTTACAGTACTGGGAAATTTGGGAACGGTAAAACCCTGCAGTTGGGAAAAAAAATTATGCCCCGGGTTTCCACTATACGTGAATTTCAACAGATGGGCCCAGCCTACTCGGCAGAGGACTGGTTTTACCCATTGGGGCTGGCGTGACCAGCTTTAACCAGTTAGGGGTAAGTGATGGCAATCTTCCTAAAAAATTGCATGGGCCCAGAAAAACGTTTTTGGGAGGGGTTTTAAAGGGTTTTTAAAAAAGGGGAAAAGGTTTTACGGGAAAAAAAAATCCAAAAAAGCTTAACCTGTCTTTCGCAAACATCGGAGCCCACCCCACGCATTTAAAGAGAAGTTGGGCCAGGCCCCAGAACCCAAAAGCAACGTGAAGGGGGTAGTTTGAGGGCTTATTTGCACCCAAAGGGGGAAAGGGGGACACCTGCTGTTTTTGTTGCCAAGGCGACAAAAACTGTGCGAATTTGTGGTGAATTTTTCGGGGACAGTCAAACCCCGTGTTGAAGGTTGATATTTAAACCTTACCTACAAATACAGAAAGTGTTTACACACCCCTTTTTGGGGGATGCTTTTTCACACGGTTGGGGCCTCGTTTGGGTTACACCAAAATACGAGTGGGGTGAGATTTATCACGGGTACTTTCACTGAATACCCCAGCAAAGGCCTTTCACGAATGCTGCGTTTCCATTTGGGCTGGCGTCCGCAAAAAGCATTTCTTTCAAAAAAACTGATGGAAAATCTTTTTTAAAGGACTAGAAAAGGGGTAGTAATTTTTCCCTTTATGACCCTTTTCGTTTTTTAGGAAAAAACAAAAGGAGGAATTTCTGGGCGGGGAACGAGAGCTGTGTTGGGGGGGGATTGATAATGCTTTTGGTTTTGTCCAAACTGTTTTAAAGCGAAAATTTTTTTTGCCATCAGTAGGTTTTAGGGTTTTTGATTGATAGCAAAGGGGAAACCCCCCTACGGAGGATAAAAATACAGGCTATTTTGATCGGCCCCCCGCACCTACAAATCTGCAGCAGTTGGGTCATTCCTGGGTTTCTTACAAATTTTCGGGGCGTTTCATTTCCGGGAAAATGGCTACCAAAATTTTCGCCCCCTCTACGAAACTTTTTCACGCAAGGGGGAGCAAAAAGGGACCTGGACCAGAAGCTATGAGCAGTGTTTTTAAACGATGCCCAAAAAGCCCAAATCACATCTGATCAGGGACTGGTTCATTACAGTTTGGGCTAAACCATTAGTAATGTCTTGTGAGCACGCCGTACGGGGGTTTGGGGCCGGGGGGACTGTCACATTCCGAGCCCGGGTGGTTTCCCCAAAACCCCCAATCGCCTTCAAGTCTCGGACGTACAAACGGCAGAGAAAAAATTTTTTTTTCCCTTTTTAGCTAGATAAAAGGGAAATTTTTTAATCCTGTTTGGGTTTTTTAAAAAAATTTTCCCCCGTTTTATTTTTTGGTTTGAAAATTTGTCATATATACTGACCATAAACCAAATTTGTAGGGGCTGGGTTCGGCCAGGGCTGAGGTTACCCCGGGTGGATTACCCACGTATGATGCGTTTGGGAAAATTTAACCCTTTTGGATGTTAAACTGTATGATATCAAGTTAAACCCTCCAGGTAAAGAGAATTTAAATGCAGATTTTGCAGCCCAAATTTCCGATCCCAGGGGCCGGAACAAAAGATTTCCCGGAAAAACCCCGGGGTGGTGGTTACTACAAGGGAAAAGCCCTGCAAAATTCCAAACTCGGCTGACCCCAAGTCTGGAGACGAAAAAGGGCATCATTCCTTTTTTAAAGGTTTTAGCTGGTGTGTTTCAATTTGGGTGGGGGAAAAAAACGAAGTTTTCCCGGTTTAGTTTTTTAAACCCCCCCTTTGGGAAAAACAACGGGGGTTTTCGGTGGAAAAGGGGGGTGCTTTCTATGAAACAAGTAGTGATTCCGAGAAATCTACGAGTCGATGTTTTTGAAAAAAGTTTCCCTGCAGTTCATCAGGGGGAAACGTTGCGGGCAAAGGCAAAAGGGCCCGGGGGTTATGTTTTGGGGGCCCAAAAATGGACCGGGGCAATCGAAAAAAATATTGGCCCAGTGTACATTTTTGGCTGCAAACAAGCGGGCCAAACCCCAACACGAACGTGATTCCCTGGAGGGGTCCCCAAATCGGGGCCCATGTCGCGTATACCCCATTGACTTTTTCAAAGGGGTACGGAAGGACAAAACATTTTTCATAGCTGTGGAGCCTTTCTCTAAGTGGCCCCGTTTTGAAGAAACCCCCCGGGGGCACTTTCGGCAAAGACAGCGTTTGGGCGTTCTCCGAGAAAATGTTCACGGATCCCGGGGTTCCGATGAGATCGTTTAAAAAATGGGGGCCGCATTTAAAAGGGAGGAAATTTTTAAGACTTTTTTTAAAAAATCAGATTAAACACATAACCTCGCACCTTACTCGCCCTGCATCTAACGGTTGGAAACGTTTTGTTCAGACGGTTTTAAAAAACACTTACGAAAGGTTTACGGCGGAAAAAGTGGCGTTTGGAGTTGGGAAACATTTTGGGGGGCTCTGAGGACTACACCCATTTCCCCGTATGGGGGGACTCCGGCAGAAATGCTTTAAAGGGCCCAAAAAATCCACACAATGCTCGTAAAATTTTAAACCCAACAAAAAAGAATTCTGTTTGGGAGGGGAAAAGGGGGGCTGGTTTAAGTCAACAAACAGACTTCCTAGCCGACAATTTGCAGAAGAGGACTCAGTGATGTAAAAGCAAAAAATGGTCCTGGGGCCAAAGTGGGTGCCCGGGAAAAAAATCGGGGAAATACACGGGCCCCGGAACTTCACCCTCGAAGATGCCAGGGGAGCAGTACGACGCGTACACTAGGACCAAGTTCTACGAAAAAGTTCGGTTTGGGAAAATGGTAGAAGGCTACAACAGTATCAGTGTTACTTAATGACAAGCCAGTCCAAATGGAGATAGACTCCAGGGTCTGCATGCTCTATCATTGGTTTTAGCGCATTTGTTGAATTATTCCAAGATACTGTTGAAATCCGACCCTTTCGAAGACACTGCGCACGTGGTCCAAAACAACAGCTACATGTTAAAGGTATGTGTACTGTAACAAGCTGTTTCAACGGTCATAAGGTGCCCTTTACCACTCACTGTTGTGATGGCAATGGCAGTCCAATTTGGGTCGTGACTGGTTCCCACACCGGGAATTCAAATCGCTCTTAATGGAGTTCACCAGACACGAGTTGAAGTTTAACCGAAATACTTAAACAGTACGAGGAAGTATTTTCCGAGGACATTGGTCAGTACAATGGCCTGGGGTTTCCCACATTGATGTAGATCCAACGGTTTTACCAAAGTTCTACAAAAGCTCGCCCAGTACCATTTTGCATTACGCCCAAGGGTTGGATGAAGCTTTAGATAAACTGGAAATGTAAGGACATTCTACGACCAGTAGCCCTAGGGTCATTCACGCTGGGCAACCCTATTTTTTCCGGTTATTAAACAGAATGGGATATACGAATTTTGTGGTGACTATAAAGGAGCTACAGGAGAATACCCTTTACAAAACAAAGTGGAGGCTTTTGAAGAAAGCACCTCCCACCTACCAAAAAGGGACAGAATGGCTCCTCCACGTTCGTGGGGGCGTTCGGAAAAACCCTTTGGTCTCGCCCCCATATTGATTTTGCGGGCCCCTTCCAGGGAAAGACTTCCTTATTGTGGTGTATTCAAAGTTCAAACCTCCCGCTTACTTGCCTCGCCACATTTACAAGGGGGTGTATAAAAGAGTATGGCGTCGCTTCCTTCTGACAATCTCATGCACAATATCATGTAGTAGATTTAGTACAACGTTTATATAAATGATGCTTTAAAGCTTACCAATAATCATGGTTTATGCATTATTACGAGCCTTACCTACACCCACATACATACATAACAAAACTGGCGACGAAGATATGGATTTGGTAAGGTAGATTTACATTACAGTTTACAATGCCTGAAACTAGCCTAGTCGGAGCGTTTCTCACCACGTGGTAATGCAAGGGGGGCTAGTTGCTTCGATCGGACCGTTTGGGCCCCGGGGGAAAAGAGCCAGGGGACGTTTACGTCGAAAGGATCGAAATTTGCATTCGACGCTTTTCGATGGTTGGCTGAAGCTAAGAAGAAGAATGTGTTTTCTCTGTGCTTGGAAGCGAAAAAATTTGTGGTGCTACGCCAACTTGGCTACCCCAAGGGCACTCACTGATCTGTCGTTCACAGAGGCAAAGGACCTGCTTACAATAGGTACGGGCCCTAAGCCTAGCAAACGTACACAAAGGTTTTTAGATTTCCGCAAGCGTCTACAGCTAGAGAACGAAACTATAACTCGATACCTACAGAGCCAGAAGCTCAGTAAGCTTTGCGAGTTCACAAGACCTGAGAAATCTGCTAGACCAACTCTTTGCAGGAGTTCGGGAAACAAGATTTGCAAACCAAGCTGCTGGCGGGAGGGAGATCCCATACCTTCCAGAGAGCAGTCGAGATTGTTCTACGGCAGCGGAGACGTCGCAGCGAAAATGTCCAAGTCTTAGCGGAAAGCAGGGGTAGGCGGCCAAGTACACAAGGTCGTGGCTACCCAAGGTACATCGTACAAGGCGGGCAGAGGAAAAGGCCTAAGAATAATTTTGATTCTAGCCTGGGCCCTACTACAGAGGCAAATTCTGCCAAAGGCATTGTTGCTATCGCTGTGGCAATGCAAACCACAAGGCCGATGCTGCAGTGCTAAGAACCTGACATGTCCACAAATGTCAGAAGAAAAACAGGCCATATTTCAAAGGGTATGCATGTCCAAGTCTGGGAAAAATACCAAGTTAGGGCCTAAAAACCTCGGGTACCAATCTGCTTACATCAGAGGTGGAAGACTCATATCTGTTTTCTGTCTTCAAGGTGGAGAAAATAGACATGGGGCTCTTTAAAGGTGGCTGTTGAGTTGAATGGAGTAGGACTTTAACAATGGAAGGGACACAGGAT
This sequence comes from Sweltsa coloradensis, assembly GCA_024449915.1. Classification (NCBI taxonomy): domain Eukaryota; kingdom Metazoa; phylum Arthropoda; class Insecta; order Plecoptera; family Chloroperlidae; genus Sweltsa; species Sweltsa coloradensis. The sequence continues at coordinate 67,107 of JAMZAV010001918.1, forward strand.
CAAAAAAATTCAATCCTGGTTTCATAGGGACGCGTTTAGACTTCTATGGCCTACCGATCCCTCCGCCACTAGCGCCATCAAGTTCAAACTGCGAACCTGGTCACAACAGGAGTTAGCAGTACTGGGGTGGCAACGGTAACCGTCCCCCCAGTATGGAAAAAATTATGCCAGTTAACCACTATCGTGATGCAACAGATGGGCCTAGCCTACTCGGCAGAGACTGGTTCACCACTTGGGGCTGGCTGTGACCAGCGTGGAACCAGTTAGGTGTAATGATGGCAATCTTCCTAAAGAATTGCATGCCTAGAAAACGTTTTTGCAGGGGTTTAGGTTGTTACAAAGGGGAAAACCGTTCACTGAACTAGATCCAAATGCTACACCTGTCTTTCGCAAACATCGGAGCCCACCCTACGCATTGAAGAGAAGTTGACCAGGCCCCAGAACAAAATGCAACGTGAGGGTAGTCGAGACTATAGCACAAGGGAATGGGGTACACCTGCTGTTTTTGTTGCCAAGGCGACAAACACTGTGCGAATTTGTGGTGATTATTCGGGGACAGTCAACCCTGTGTTGAAGGTTGATATTTAATCCTTACCTACAAATTACAGAAGTGTTTTACACACTCTCTGGAGGGATGCTTTTTCACACGGTTGGGACCTCGATAGGGCTTACACCCAAGTACGAGTGGATGACGAGTCATCACGGGTACTTGCACTGAATACACAGCAAGGCCTACTACGAATGCTGCGTCTTCCATTTGGGCTGGCGTCCGCACCAGCATACTTTCAAAGACTGATGGAAAATCTTCTTAAAGGACTAGAAGGTGTAGTAATTATTCCTTTATGACTTACTCGTTTCAGGAAAGACAAAGGAGGAATGCTGGGCGAGAACGAGAGCTGTGTTGGAAAGATTTGATACTGCTGGTTTACGTCTCAAACTGTCTAAATGCGAATTTATTTTGCCATCAGTAGAGTTTCTAGGGTTTTTGATTGATAGCAAAGGAATCACCCCACGGAGGATAAAGTACAGGCTATTCGATCGGCACCCGCACCTACAAATCTGCAGCAGTTGGAGTCATTCCTGGGATTTCTTACATTCTCGAGCGCTACATTCCGAATAAAGGCTACCAAACTTACGCCACTCTACGAGCTTTCACGCAAGGGGCAGCAATGGACCTGGAGCCAGAAGCTGAGCAGTGTTTCAACGATGCCAAACAGCAAGTCACATCTGATCAGGTACTGGTTCATTACAGTTTGACTAAACCATTAGTAATGTCTTGTGAGCATCGCCGTACGGGGGTTGGGCGGTACTGTCACATTCCGAGCCGGATGGTTCCGAACCTCCAATCGCCTTCAAGTCTCGTACGCTACAAAAGGCAGAGAAAAATTATTCTCAGCTAGATAAGGAATTTTATCAATCATGTTCGGGTTTAAAGAAATTCCACCGTTTTATTATGGTCGAAAATTTTTCATATATATGACCATAAACCATTAGTAGGTCTGCTTCGGCCCGGGCGAGTGTTACCTGATGTATTATCCCCCCGTATGATGCGTTGGAAATTGACTTTAGGATGTTATCTGTATGATATCAAGTACCGTCCAGGTAAAGAGAATTTAAATGCAGACTTGTGCAGCCGATTACCGATCCCAGGACCGGATACACCAGAGTACCCGGAACCAAAGGGTGTGTGGTTACTACAAGGACAGCCTGCAGAACTTCCAACTCGGCTGACACCATACGTCTGGAGACGAAAAAGGACATCATTCTTTCTAAAGTTGTAGCTGGTGTGCTACATGGCTGGGAACCATCGAAGTTACCGGTTTAGTTTCAACCCACCTTCGGAATACAACGGGGTTATCGGTGGAAGGTGGGTGTCTTCTCTATGCCAAAAGAGTAGTGATTCCCGAGAGTCTACGAGTCGATGTTCTGAAAATGTTACATGCAGTTCATCAGGGGAAACGTTGCGACAAAGGCAAAGGCCAGGAGTTATGTTTTGTGGCCAAAAATGGACCGAGCAATCGCAGAAATGATTGGCCAGTGTACATCTTGTGCTGCAAACAAGCGTGCAACCCACAACACGACGTGATTTCCATGGAGTGTCCCAGTCGACCGATGTCGCGTATACACATTGACTTTGCAGGGCCTACGGAAGGACATACATTCTTCATAGCTGTGGACGCTTTCTCTAAGTGGCCAGTTGTGAAGAAACCCCCCGGGGGTCACTTACGGCAAAGACAGCGATTGACGTTCTCCGAGACATGTTCACGGACTACGGGATTCCCGATGAGATCGTTTCAGATAATGCGGCAGCATTCAAAGGAGAGGAAATTTCAAGACTTTCTTTACAAAAATCAGATTAAACACATAACCTCAGCACCTTACTCGCCTGCATCTAACGGTTTGGCAGAACGTATGTTCAGACGGTTTAAACAACACTTTCGAAAGTTCACCGGCGGATAAGTGGCGTTTGGAGTTGGGAAACATTTTGTTAGCTCTGAGGACTACACCCAGTACCAGTATGGGGTGACTCCGGCAGAAATGCTAATGGGCCGAAAAATCCACACAATGCTCGATAAATTACATCCCAACAACAAGACTTCTGTGGAGAGGGAGAGTGTGGCTGTTCAAGCTCAACAATCAGACTTCCTAGCCGACAATTTGCAGAAGAGGACTCAGTGATGTACGCAACTATGGTCCTGGACCAAAGGGCTGCCTGGGAAAATATCGGAAGTACACGGGCCCAGGAACTTCACCGTCGAAGATGCCAGTGGAGCAGTACGACGCGTACATCTAGACCAAGTTCTACGCAGAAGTTCGGTGGTACCATGGTAGCAAGGGCGACTCTTCCCGAAGCTTCCCAAGTTCCGAATAGTGCTGTGATGCCACCAGATGCTGGCAACTCCAGTGCTGTTATACAAAATGATAATTCTGTACAAGAACGTTGTACAGATTCCCAGGAACTATCTACGTTTAGGGTTCAGTCTCCTGTTGAGTTGACACCTTCAAAATCACTAATGTGGACTGAGTAACTCAAACTCAACTAGTCGTCACTCTTCAAGGGCTACAAAGCCACCATCCTATTTGAAGGATTATCATTGTTAGTTTTTGGATCATGATGCTTTTGTTGATTCAATTATTAAATCTTTAAGTTTTAGGTTAATTTCATTCCAGTTTTACAAGGTTGCATAGTATGTTCCTAAAAAAACTGATTCCTGTATTACAATCTTAGTTAGTTACTGTTTTGGAATATTGTGCTACAAGTACCAAATCATTTCATTATTTTCATTTCATTATTGGTACCTAAGCTCACGTATGACTTTGCAATCTACTTTTATGCATTGTAGGTATACTGTTGAGGGGGAGAATTGTGGTGTATTCAAAGTTCAAACCCTCCCGCGTACTTGCCTCGCCACATTTACAAGGCGGTGTATAAAAGAGTATGGCGTCGCTTCCTTCTGACAATCTCATGCACAATATCATGTAGTAGATTTAGTACAACGTTTTATAATAATGATGCTTTAAAGCTTACCAGATAATCATGGCTATGCATTATTACGAGCCTTACCTACACCCACATACATACATAACACTTATTGTGGTAGATTCCAATACAAGTGGTTGGAGGTCATTCCTGTTAATTCCATGGCTGCAACAACGGTTATTAACAAGCTTGCGAGCCTATTTGCGACTCATGGTTTACCCGACATAATCGTTTCTGACAACAAGGCATCGTTCACAGCAAATGAATTCCAGCAGTTCTGCTCAGACAACGGAATTAAAAGCATACGAGTCGCTCCGTATCATCCCGCATCAAATGGTCAGGCCGAACGTATGGTGCAGTCCGCCAAGGGAGCCTTGAAGACTATTGTAGTGGGCAGCTGGAAATCAGACTGGCACGATATTTGTTAAACCAACATCTGACTCCACTTTCAACAACAGGTGTTAGCCCTGCAGAAGCTCTAATGCACAGGAGACCTCGTTCACAGTTAGACCGTCTACATCCTGATTCACTTGATGTGTCCCGTACCAGCAGGTAGAAACAGAAAACAATTTACAAGCGGAATTTGGGGCAAGAAGTTTCGGAACTGGAGATCTTGTCTACATGAGAAATTACTCCAAGGACCAAAATGGATTCCAGCCGTGATAACAGAGCGCACTGGACCGGTATCATATGCAGTCGGCACAGAAGATGGTGTATCCAGACGTCATGTGGATCAACTACGAGCCCGAGTTCAAAACTCTACTTCAGTGGACGTTTCCGCAAACGGCTCTGAAAACTTCACACGACAACCCAGTACCCAACTGTGGCATTGCCACCAACAATTGCAGACACTGTTGATAACAGTGAAACCCCAACTGAAGATATTCCCACTTTCCGGCAACTGCCATTACCGACATCACCTACAGCACTTAAGTCTACTGCAACCCGGCCTCAACGAGAGACACGCCGCTCTGCATATTAAACATATTATTGTTAAACTAATCTTAGTGGGGAGAAATGTTGTGTACTGAGTGTGCAGTGATTACGGTGTTCTAAGAGGCAGTGGTTCCAAATGACACCAACAGTCTTGGTGATGGCTTTTTGTCTTATATTGTTGTGAGATGAAGTGAGCTGTTTGAATTGTATAAAGTGTTGTTTTTATCTTATTAAAATGATTAGTAATTAAATATAAAGAAGTGTATTTATATTGATTATGTTACAAGGTAGACTAACTACCATACGTAACATTTTCATTGAAAAAAAAGTTGGGACCCGCCAACTACAGGAGTGCCGAATAAATTAGGGTAGGGTAGGCCTAGGGATTAGCCTCTGGCCCTAGACCTTAAAGACCACCGGTTAAGGCAATGTCTTCAAAGGGGTAGGCCTAGGCCTAGCCCCTAGGCCTATGTCTAGGCCTATACAGAGACAATATGCAGGCTTCAAGCATCTTTGCTTCAAGCTAAGGCCTCGGGGCTAGGCTACTCATGCAGAAAACTCGGCCTAGGGCCTAGCACTCTGGCGTAACCCTAGGCTAGGCTTAACGTATAAATTTTTAGGTCTAGGCCTAGGGCCTAGGCCTTTATATAGACCCCCCTATGAAATATTCCAAAACCCAAAGGTCTAGGCTAGGGGTAGGGTAGGCCTAGGCCAGGCCCTAGCCTAGGGCGCCAAGCCACTTGTCAGAGTGAAACGAGTTAGGCTATTTATATTATTATGATAAATGACAATGTTTAATTAATCGTACCTTCACCATCAGTATGGCACAATGTCATGTATGATTCACTTCATTCCTTAGCTTCCTCCTTAAATAACCATTTTTAAAGTCTGCGTCTTTTCCTTCCCATCACAACTGGACAAAGCATTGGGCGGCGGACCACACACGTTTGAAAACAGACCACCCACGTTGAGCCGACCACTCACGGCAAAGTATGAATAGAAACTGGCTAGTTCAAAATATTTCCGATCGAGAGCAGCACTCGCTAAATAACCACTGCACGTATGATCTCTTGATTCTAGTGGCCGTGACATATTTCTCCACGCTCTCTGTTGGTAGAATTTCGAAACGATCATTCTTGTTTTGACTCTTGTTGACGCATGTCACACACGATAAAAATGCAATGATTGAGCATTATTTTCGCGTATTAAATCACGATTCAACACCATTTTTGTAATTTTATTACATTTTCAACATCTTCAAGTAAGTAACCATTAATATAAAAAGGCTAAGTATAAATGAGAAACTTGTTATTATTCTGAATGGGACAAGCTGGGGCCTAGGCTAGGCTTGCTACAGCTGTCACTCATTTCATCTGTTACGCCCCTATTTGCCTTGGTCTACCTTGTTATTTTGATAAGCCTGATGCTAATTTATTATTCATAGCACTATCTTGCAGGTGGAAAACCACCTGCCACAAATCGAATAATTCAATACGTTGTCTGGTTGATTAAAGTCCGACATCTGGGCCTTGCTCTAGCACTAGGGTTAGGCCTATACCAGTCCACTGCACACAACATTGCTTGACTTAATTATAAGCAAAGACTAATTAATTTTATCTTTCCTTGCAGAAATTCACAATGTTTTATCACTGTTATAAAGGAAGTAGCCGGAGTGTTATCACTGTTGGCTTATTCATTTCCGTGTGGGCGTCCTGGGTCGTTATTTGTCGAGGTCAAAGCTATGATTTGGATGCACAGTGGAGATATGTGTGCCCTCGTATCTACTTGACTGTTTTTGTGGGGTTCGCCCCCAAAGGAAACGAATCGGCAGGAATATACACAAAGAAGGATGACATTAATTTGCTTCAAGATTGCATAGAATCTTGTTGCAACGGCAACGGAGATGACATATGCAATGTCGTGTTTATGCATGATGCAACGTGCTTTCAAGTATGTAGATGTTTCAATAAGTTATTCTGTGTATTTGTTGAGTTATCAATGGAATTGGAATCACGTAACATAGCGTAGCCTGTCACTAAGATAGGCCTTACAGCATGGAAAATATCTTGTTGTTGTTATTTATCACTTCTGCAGTTGACTTTCTAGTCGGTGGCAGACTTAATCCTGTTCGCTACTATTCTTCTTACTCCATGCTCCCTCTTGCCTCAATCCTCATCTTCCATGCTTGCCTCCTGCTCCTCCCTTTGGTTTCCTCTTTCCTCATCCATTCCAGGTATGTCCATAGGCAATGATTTTGATTTTAATTTCAGCACAAAGCCCTTTAAGTCCTTTTGCCCCACAACCCCCTCCGCCAGACCATTCCACTCGATTCGACGACGACGGCAAGTAGGAAAACCTTCCCAAATCCGTGCCCCATATTCCCCTTTCAAGCTTCCACCCATGGTCCCCTCTTGCAATGTAGTTTGCCTTTCTCAGGTCTCTGTGCAGTTCCTGCCATCCTTCATGCTCTCTGGATACCCTATACATCTTGCTTAGCCTATCCTATCTTCTCCTATCTTCAAGTTTCTCCCATCCTAAATCCCTCACCATCCCTCCCACACTCTCATAGATCCTCCCTTTGTTACCATTTTCATCCATCACTTCCCTCCATATCCTTCTCACTTTAAGACCCTCCTGGCTGCCCTCCTCTGGACTGCTTCTATAGGCCTACTCGCTATCTCACCAGCTTTGTACGGGTCCCATACCGCTGCTCCATACTCGATCGTGGGCCCAACTAGGGTTTTATACGCCTGACCCCGGAGTTCTTTCCCTGCCCCTTTGAGAGTCCTCATTACGAAATTTAAACACCTGAATCCCTTTTTTATCACTGTATTTATATGGTCATTCCATTTGAGCTGACAATGGAACCATATGCCAAGGTATTTTATTATTTCTACCCTTTCTAGGGGTTTCCCCATGATTGAGTACCCTCCTCCCTTTTCACCATTGTTTTTCCTTCTGGTGAATCGGATCCACTTGCATTTATCTATCTTAGTTGGTCTATGCTTTGTTAATTAAAGTTAGTAAATCCTATTAAGTTTTTTGGCATTCCTTTTATAGGTTGCATGCAACAACAGTGATTCGTGCGCTCCGATATATCGACCGGAACCAAAGTTTAATTCACACGTCAGCATGGTTCTTGTACAACCACCAAATGGTGAAGAGTGGGGAGACGTTCCGGTTATTGACTTGTCACATATTGACAGCAACTTTTTAGAGTGAGTACTGGTTACTCAATTATTGGCCTATAGACCTAGTAGCTAGGCCTACTGTGATATTTTACACAATATGCACTCTAAGGCCTTTAGCCTACACTTCTTTCTTAGGCAATATCTTAACTGTAGGATGCCTATACTGCATGTTTGTTTTTTTTAGTGGTGTGGAAGAAATGTCAATGGCAGAAAGTCAGGATTATTCTTTTTCTGGTCAACGTTCCTGTGAAGTTGGCGTGATCATTGACTGCCCATTGCACGAGGTTTGCAAACCTGCTACAAATCACTCTCACAATGGAATGTGTGCTTGCGAAGATAAATTCTCAAGAAACATCACTTCAGGAAAATGCATTCCTTTAGGTGAGATAAAAGAAGCAGAAACCATATTCTTGTGTAGGCCTCCAACATCTTTGTTGTGCACCTACAATAATTGATTTTGTATTTGAAATGCAACTGGTATTTAGCCTAAATAATGATTTGGTATTTCTTTGGTTGAGGGAGTCTAAATATTTGTCATAAATTGTTTGATGCATCATAATCAATCAACCAACAATGATCCTGTAGGCTTATAGACACCCCTCACCAAAACCTTTCTGAACTAAACCATATTCTTCAGCTGGCCCCTCTACCAAAGCATGTATCTAAACTGAAAATGTTTTGCCTAGTCTCTCACAAAATTCTGCCAGAAGCTGGACTAAACCATATTCTTGTGTTGGCCTCTGCTAAGATGTTATCAAAGTGTAGGTTTAAGTGCAAAACAGGGGCCTATACTAAGTAGGCCCTACATCTCCACCATATTTGGCAACCAAAGTGATTTGTACCCCCCCCCCCCCCCCCTCTAACTTTTAGAAATCTAATATTACAAACTTGTTGTGCCAGGTTTACTAAACAACAGCTCGATTCTCCAACCAGTGAGCTTGCCATCAACACCCGACCCGCTGCTACCAACCAAGCTCTACTCCGAGGGGGATCTGGGCGGTAAGACCGAGGCCGCTGTGGTTGAAGTCTCGTCGAGCAAGCCGGTGAAACAACTCGTCGTGTCGGCAATATCGAAAGAGGTGCGGCTACCGGAGGACGAGGTAACGCTGTCCGCGTACACCGTCCCGGCAGCGCAGCCCGGCGAACGCTACAACTACGAGTGGAAGCTGCTGTCGCACCCGGAGGGGGGGAACAGTGGCACGATGAACGACCAAAACGGAGGAACTCTGAAACTCAGCCATCTGATCGAGGGTCTCTACACGTTTAAAGTCGGCGTGTCCACCCCAGATGCGTATGGAGAGACCTACGCTAATGTGACCGTGCTGCCCCGTAAGTATGGTCTATGCTAAAAACTTTTTAATACCTAGGTCTAATTGGCTTGTGCATTCAATTTACCAGTACACACAACCGTAGCTCTGTACCCAGTAGGCTACTGGATAAGTTTAGTCGGAATGATGGTCTTTGGCCTAATAATACAAAAATGCAGGCATTTGAAAAGAAAAAGTTTATTAGGCCCTACCTTTTTGCCTATTGGTCTACCCATACAATGTGGGAGTAGACATGTTTGTTACCAGTTAGCTTTGCCCTAGCATTTAAGAAGCAACTTGTAGACAACTGAAGATTTGTACCCGAGATTTACTGGTTCTAATTACCCTAATCAGTCCAATCTCAATATGATATATTTAAAAGTAACAAACACTTGTAGCCTATAATAAATAATAAGTAAATCATTTCAAAAATGCTTATACAAATTCTGCGGCCTCCGACCATGCAACACGCGATCTTATTAGATTGTCAGAATTGTTCACAAAGTTAATTGTCTTAACATTGTTGTTGAGATAATGTTTGTGTCACATCTCCCATAGTCTTACTGCTTGACCTGATTACACTGCTCGTGTACCTCCTTGTTTGTCCCCCAGCGAAGCGCATCAACCAGCCGCCGGTGGCTGTGATCACTCCTCCCTCCCAGACGGTGAAAGCTCCCGAACACCGGCGCCGTGCTGGACGGTTCAACCAGCAAGGACGACGACACCATCATCAGCTGGCACTGGGAGCTGCAGCAGGGTCCGATCGGCTACCAGCCCCACCTCGTCGACACCTCCACGCTTCAACTGGACAACCTGCGGCTGCCCGGCAACTACACTTTCAAGTATGTGGACTGTCCGTCATCTTTGTCTTAGCTCAACCTCTTGTGGATATGGAGGGTGGCAATCATTGACATCAAGCAGAGATACCTAGTGCTATGGAAATTCATATCATTACTTTACAATAAACTCAAAATTGAATATCATATACAAAACAATTAAAACATACCTACTAAGTCTACTATGTTTGAGAGACATTGTCAGAACGCTTGACTCCAGATGGGAACGAACTTGCATTCTCCTTGCTGTATACCAATTTATTTATTGGTAGGCCTACCGGCAACACTCAAAATATAGCATTGCTGCCATTGTACATCAAGGTACCGATAGGTAATACAAATTCAAAAACATTCCTGACAAGTTTGTTCTATTCGGGCTACAGGGTGAGCCTTTACCACATTGCTGTTTATTTATTTATTTGTTTATTTATTGGAGGTCTTAATGTCGTTTTAATTTTAATGTGATTGTAGTGCTCCATCTATAGTGCTAGTAAATTGTAAAGAACTGCTGAAACAAAACTTATTGCCATGTAGACTGTAGAAACATCGAAAGGCTCAAACTGGTTACTTGCAGATGTTGTATTGGATATTGTTGTTTTCTACGGTATACAAACAACATTAAGTTTATCATTCTAATTAACAGGCTGACAATAGAAGACTCTGATCATGCAACTAACTCCACTACAGCCAACATAACGGTGTTGAAAGTGACCGATTATCCCCCGGAAGCCAATGCAGGCCAAGACATCATTGTTTACCTACCTCGTAATAACCTGACCTTGAACGGCAACCTGAGCACTGACGACAGAGGCATTGCCAGCTGGGAGTGGACCAAGAGCCCTTCCGACCAAGACAAGGCCGTGGACATGCAGGTAAAACACGTTGAATTAATCATTGTGCTCATCATGCTGTAACTAATGAATACTGCTGTCGTGAAATGTTACAACAAAAATGTTTTCTTACTACATGTTATCTAGTTTGCAAGGGGAGAGACATAAAGTGCCAGCTGGCATCTTCCAGTTACATTCCTCACATTACCAATGGAATATATTATCACTCAAATTTGGTTTACACCAGTAGGGTAGATTGGCCTACTTACTTGCAATGGGCAGTGCTTTAAGCTAGCAGAGACCTTCTTTTTCTGTACAACGTAATTATCAAGTTACTATATTATCTTTGAGTTTTCTTGGATGGGTTTATACTTTACAGTCAAAGTTGATGCTGATCAAATTGATTGTAGCTCAGCTATCACTCCTTGCTAGTCCATCTTTGATCAACACTTTGCTTAAAATGAAACCTCGATTCTCAACGTTACCTTTTCCTAAAAAAAAAATGTTCATCTGCTTCGGTTCTAATAATAGTTTATTTTTTAAAGAACACCCGGACCCCGTATCTCCAGCTGTCGAACCTCGAAGAGGGGATGTACACGTTTGCTCTCAAGGTCACCGACAACTCTGGCCAGTCATCGTCGGCCGAGGTTCACGTCTTCGTCAAACCACCGACGAACAAACCTCCAGTTGGTAAGAGATGCCATTGTTTGTAATGGCTTTTTATCTTGCATCTGATACGGGTAGTGATTATTTTCATAGTATAATAATAAACTAACCAATTAATTGTATTTTAGCAAATGCTGGTCCAAACATTACCATTGCTCTGCCCCAAACCTGGGCAACTCTGGACGGTTCGCTGAGTTCGGATGACATCAAAATTGTGGCGTGGTATTGGGAGTTATTAAAGTAAGTTGATCACACTAGGCATACCGACCCACCTATGAATTTAAGTACTGTAAGTTGTAACATTTCCTTGTCATGGAATATATGGGCTACGTACCTGTAATCACGGACTACTCCCGTCATTGAGAGATTTGCTTCTTTCTATTGCCCAGTCACATCTTTGTTAGAATGCAATGCAACAATTACAAATTATAATTGAATATTTGTATGCATATCCCCTAAACCGGATCTAGTATCTAATGATCTACACTCGATGTTGTTTCAGGGGCCCTAGCAAAGTAGTGTTTGTCAACAGCAACACGTCTCGCACAAATGTCAGCGAGCTGACAAAAGGCCAGTATGAATTTCAACTGACTGTTGTGGATGAGCACAGCAACAAGGCCAGCGACTCCATGATGGTAGTAGTGACTCAAAGTAAGTAGGCCTATCTCACATACTTAACATAACCTACAAACTAAGAAACCATCTGAATTGATTTCCATATAGAATTTAGGCCCTATCCGTTTAATTTGTTCATTGATTGAAATATTTTAAGTATTGCATTAGATTGTGGTTATTAGCTAGCAAAATGTTAAAACGTGAATAGTAAATCTTGGTTAACTAGGTTTTTATTTTCGTGCTATTCCATCCATTCAAATATCTTATCCTATCCCTCTTAGATACAAATGCGAGGCCAAAGGCAAACGGCGGTGGGGACCAGACCATCTTCCTCCCAGTTAGCGTCATTACGTTGAACGGCTCTCAGTCTAGCGACGATCTTCGCATCGCCAAGTGGGAGTGGCTTCGGGAGCCCAGCAGCATCGCCATGGGCAAGATCATAAACAACACTGATCACACGCCCATACTAATGGTGAGGGACTGTACCACGTTTTTGAGTTGGTCTAGAGTAAAGTGAAATGTTTTCATTGGACCAAGAAAGACTAGCAATGAGTTGAGGCATATGAACATTGGTACATACTTAAAGTGATGACATCAATCATTTTGACCTAAGAATATATTTGAAATTGATTCCCAAGAGAAAAAATTCCCCCCAAAACACCTTGATTAAAGTGGGGCTGTTCAGCGCACAATTATTAACCATCGATCTTCCGAAGGTCGTCGCACCTAAGGTGAAATGTAAGAGGCTCACGAGGTGACTTGTTTCAGCTAACGGACGTTGTACACGGCCGGTATCTCTTCCGACTCCGCGTGACGGACGAACAGGGAGTCGCCGACGAAGACACCGTTTCCATCATCGTCAAACAAGGTAAGATCTACATCCTACTACGTATTACTAGTCATCCATGCGTGTGTGTTGTGTGGCTTACATTATCTTTGTTTAATGTTTATCCTTACCATCATGTAACATCTCTAAATCGTTGTTAAGCTCCCGGACTTGGGTGTTGTGTGCTGCCTGCATACAATGTCAAACGATGCTGAAACAAAATGAGTTTTGTTAGTTGCATGGCTGTCGGATTTGTGTCGACTATTACATAATAAAAATAAAATCCATGTTCTTTTGGTCCTAGGGCTATATATACAAGTGCAGTTTATATTTATATAATGTTTTCAGGAAGTTCAATATTTTTTTTAAATTGAATCTATACCTACTTAATTGTTTTAGAAATAATACACTTTTCATCCATTATAATTTATAACTATGATTTGTCCCCACTTATTACTACCTACATCATCTGTGATACTAACCAGTTGTTGTTGTTGTGCCTGCCAACTCGCAGACCCTCACCTCAACCACCTGGTCGAGCTAACGCTGAACATCGAGGCGCAGATGTTGACGAAGACTCAGCAGGACTCGATCGAGATGAAGCTTGCGCTGTTGCTGCGCGACAAGGCGGTGATCCACGTGCAAGACTTGCGCACCGAGGACCACACCGGGCGAGCGGTCGTCGTCTTCTACGTCGGACGAGGCGCGGATGTGTTGCCAGGTGAGGTTGAATGTTCATTAAACCCGACACAATTCAAACATAGGATAGAGAGAGCAAGTTACAAAATTAACAGCCAGTCCGTTATTCATTTATGTTTTGTCAAAAGACAGAATTTGCATATTTTTTCCTGGTCTCACAACTTGCACCAGCAGAACGCACACTAATACCATTTAGGGAAATCTTACTGGGGCTGTTTGCAGTTTTAAAACAAGGGAAAAATGTTCCAACTTTGAAGGTTTCAAATTTTTTCCTGTCCTCAAGTACTGCGATGTACAGTCATGCGTCTGCCAAGACGGTTCAATCCCTTGCTAAGTTCATGCTGCTCAAAGGTTACCGACTTACCAACCAACATTTAGTATAGAACTTGACTGAAACTTACTTTATTAAAAAATAACTTCCTTCATTAGAAATTTATAACTAAATATCTTAGTTAATTACTTAATTAATAAAAGAACTTGAAAAATGATGTTGATACGTAGTTGAGTACCTAGTTAACTTGAGCCCGAGTGTGAGAGATGACTTGTGTCGGTCTAGGTCCGGTTGTTGTCGGTCGACTGCGAGAGAAACTCCAGCGGGACTCTGGCCTACTGGAGCTGTCGGTGGCCAACATCCAGACGGCGATCTGTCAGAACAACTGCTCCGGCCACGGGCAGTGCGACCAGGCCACGCGACAGTGTCTGTGCGAGGCTTTCTGGATGCAGGACCTCATCGGGAAACACATGGGGAACGGAGATTCAAACTGTGGTACGCATACGCGGGCCTACGCCATATTAGTCATTATACGGCCTACCTTCATTTTATAATTTGTTTAACAACTTTTGTTTTTTAAAAAACTAGGATATAACATTATTGATATTTAAATAGTAGTTATAAATAAGAAACTAGTAGTTCAAGAGGTAATTTGATTTTGACACAATTTTTTAGACACAATATATTATCTAAGAACAGTGTTTGTCCAAATAATTTCCTTTTGATAATTGACATCTAGTTGTCTCAACTCTCGAATGCTATTCTCATTTTGGTCGTTAGTTGGGAAGGGTCCATAGAAAATAAAACAGAGCTATTTTATGTACGGCTGTTAACTTTGAATATTATAAAAATAACTTTTAAAAACGCCTAATGAAATTCAAAAATTCTTTCCACTGCAAGAAAATTATGAATTTGTAATATTAGCAACTGAATCAATTCCATTACGGTTTGAACTACATGGCATTGTTCCAATACCACCTAAACAAAACATAAGAAAATACTAACAGAAAGGATTAAAAATAAATTGGCTCTTCTTAGTCTTTGGCACTAATAAGTTAATAACATTTCTGTTGGGTGTCCTTTAGCTGTGTTCAATATATCTTGGCTCACTCCACTTAAATGAAAGTGACCAGATGTGAAACGTCGCCACATTTCAGACTGGAGTATCCTGTACGTGGTGATAGTCTTCTTCACGTCGATACTGCTGACGGTGGGCAGCGTGTGGGCGGTGGTGTGTTTCTGTCAGCGAGCTTGTGCCCGTCGACCGAGGAAACGTCAGCGATACGCTCCATTAGACGACGGTGAGGACGACGCCATGATTCCCAGACGTAAGGCGCTGATGGGACCGATAAAGTTTACTTCTTGCCCTTCCCGTGTCCTCCCCCATATCAGGGATGACCACATGTACCAGGTTCCTAACAGACTCCGGATCATGGTCTTCCTGGTTCTCAGTCACATCAGAATCATCCTAATATGCGGCACTAAACTTGTAGAGCATGCTCCGAGGTCATACTTTAAGTGCTCCATCTTCTTGAAACATGGAGAAATTCAAATATGAAAACTTTCCAATTTTGGAAATGGAACAATAGAGCCTGTAAAATTAACGTAGATGCTGAAAAATAAAATTAGATAAGTATACTTGATACTAGTACAATGTATGTTATCAAGCTGGAATCTATCAATTCATCAAAAATATATGATGGAGCTCTTGTCACCGAGTTGGCGCAAAATCACGGAAATCGTAACAAACTAGTTTGTGAGACTATTCCTACACGGTTATAATTAATAATCATTGATAACACCTGGACCTACTTGTTCTCCATTGCTTTGCAAATAAACTACGAGAGTATTTTATATTTCGTCCTATGCTTTATCCCACAAATATATCCCTACTGTCGGCTATCTTATCACAGCTTAAATCAGCACATGACAGCCATTAAATGCCCTTTCTCCCGTAATGCTTTGCGCATGCGATATAGAGTGCACTGACTATTTTGAAAATCGTCTATTACATTTGGTCTGTATCTGTAACCTGAAAATACCTCTGAAATGCTCCAAAATGGCAATAGCTCACTCCAGTCTTGTTCAATCTAGAGTGTTTGGTAGGGATGAGCAAATGTTTGAAATTTGAACTTGAACTTAAAAAAAGTTTGAGTGAAAAAAAGTTCAAAGTTAATTTTTTTAAAAAAAAAAAAGGTTCTCAGTTTACAGGTACAAATTTAAAAACAAAAAATTGGTTGATTGAAGGGTCGTCCAGAAGTTACATACTTTCTTAGTGGAGGTGCTGGTCCTGACTTATCATAACTGTTTCATATCCCTTTAAGTTCGGTTTGGTCTATTAGATTAGTTCTAAGTAAAAACAGTGGGTTTGCTCAACCCTAGTGTTTGGAGACTGTTGCGGACCGTACCAATAAGTGATTGCTGTTTGACCATTAATGTCTCGCCATTTGGTCAATATGAATACCTAGGTAATAAAAACACTAAATTTCAAAGCCTCCAGAGCCAACTCCACAAAGTTTACTGTGCAATGTCACCCTTCCATTTTATTCACTACTCTCACTACTATAGTGCATGAGCGTGCCCCCTTTTCATTTCAGAGTCATTGGTTTGTTTGATTGGGCAGATTGCCTTGGGAATCTTTATAGCACGCATGTGCAAGCATTTTGTTTGAGCTTAAAACAATTATTTTGCATACTGTGAATTTATTTAAGCCCAACGCTCAACCTCCCAACACTTTAAAATAAATTATTTTGAGAAAGTTATAATCAAGTAGGGCCTACTCGTCAATTAAATTATATCAAATTACATTAAAATATGTTATGCCACAATCTGCAAGAGGTTAATACGGCTATTAGTATTGAAGTGTTGACAAATAAAAGTAAAGTACGTCTTCAAAATAGCTTGAGTAAATATATCTCGTCAACGAGTCCCAAGACATTTTCAAATTTGTGTTTTACTAGAATTCTGTTCAATGCTTTTGATGATTTTGTTCTCTCATTCCAGTTATGCACGAGAAGATATCAATATCAGAGTCCGACTCGGATTCAGACGTACTTTTCGAGAACCGCAAGTCGAAACTAAATGGAAGTGTAAGAAATGGCCACAGCAAACCAAAGAATGGTTTTACTAAGATGGGTAGAAAAATAAAAACATGAGAACGAAAGGATTGTTTTGATGTAGCCTTAAAATTAAGTCATGGACGTCCAACTTGTGCAAGTTCTCAAGGTTCCACAGCAAATCCTTCTATGTACGAAGCATTTGCATGCTAACTGTATTAGGCTACGATGCTATTGTGAACTTTGGCTTGGGCTAATTATCTGTCTGTCTGGCAAAGTCTTAATCTTTGAGAACCCAGGTACTGCTATATTAAGAAGACCCCATTTACTTCTACGTATTGATTGGTAGTACAAGAAAATACACCTACTTTTGGCTAACGAGGCCTTCAGTGTTTTAATTTTTGAAACTGTGATACTGAATCATTATTGGTCCGATCACAATGTGCTGGCATGTCACCAGAACGTGGCCGCAGAACAAATATGTTTGTTTAGTTTAACTTCACGGGAATGCTGTGTACCGATCACAATGTAGACATAGCTTTTGACAATGACGTGACAACGGTTGTTTCAAACTTCTTAGTTACGGTTATGGTTTCAACCAATCGTAGAAAAGTATTTTTACACGACGACATTAAGTTTTGGGTTTTCCAGAAGGCTCCGTACTATAATTTGCGAGTCTTTTTAATGTGCCCACTTTTTTGGGCTTTTTACTTAGTTACGTATTAATGAGTGTTTTGGTTTTATATTTGCACTATTTTTTTTATTGACATAAGAATTGCTACGGATTAAAAATGATTGTTAATTGGTGCATAATTGTTGAAAATGCCATCGTTTGCATTTGATTAATAATTAGAGGTAGTGAAAAATGGTGATAAACGAAATTCGCGATTTTTTTTAAATATCCTTTTTATTGCCTAAAATTTAATATTGTCGACGAATTACATCATTTAGAGATGGAAAAAACACATTTTGAAATCGCGAATTTCGCGAAATCTCGTGTATATATCGCGAAATAACGAACGAAATTGTATAAACTGGTCAAAACGCGGATTAACTCGCGAAATTAAACATTTAAGTGCTCAAAATGTGGGGGGATGGTGGAGGTGCCGGTCCAGAATTTTTTTGAATTTTGGTGGAGGTGCCGGTCTAGACCGAACATTACGCGCGCAGCGGGTGGTACATGGTTTCGTGACGTCACGGGCTCCACGGAAATAGACCGCCAAAATAACGACGCGTATCACGGACTCCGCGGCAATAGTCCACCAAAATAATGGTGCGTACAACTATTTATTTTTGCTTGGGAATCGATTCTGAATAGATTTGTGGGTCACAATGATCGATTTGGAATTGATGTCATCCCTACTTAAAGGGCTCCTTTTTTCAAAATTTTGATTTAATTTTTTTTTTTTTTTTTAAGATATGTTTTTGACCATTTAAATGAAATCGCAAAAACGCGAAATTTGGGTTTTATAAAACGAAATTTGGGTTTTTATATCACCATTTCTCACTACCTCTATTAATAATTGCTGTACTTAAAAGAGTCTTCTGTGGTAAAATGCTGCTAGTAATGTGAAGAAGATGTATGTTAGGCCTAATGCAGGACACAAAAGCATTGAGAATGGCAGACATCAATGAAACATTAAGCACCACTACTCCATGACTAAGGCTTGTTCCGGTGACATACAATGTGAACGGCACATAATCTTGGCATTCCAAGTTCAGAAGGTCTATACAGAGGCCTATTGTAAAGTATTGTAAAGAAGACCGGTAAAATGTCTATCAAATATGTATTCTAAGCTAATTGTGCGTATTGGATTGTTGCCAATTCCCATACCTTGTGATTTGTATTTAGTCAACTTGTGATGAATGTACCTAGAAAATTACTATTAAAGAGACGCCATTGTTGATATACGTTTGATAGTACGTAGGAGCCATCAAGAGAAATGGAGCTAGACTGCATGTACTAGTTACTAGTACCAGAAGTCAGTACATAGTTACTAGTTAATATATCTGTTGGTTGTAATGACAGAGGAGAACAGATAGCTCAATTGTTGGGTCATTTGGAGATATTAATATTATAGATGCGTACCTATGGTGGACCGTATGACAAGCGCTGCGAGAAGTGTAGTTCAATAAAAAGATTTAAGGATTGAATTCACAGTCTGCCCCTTAATTCGTGCATGAAATTATGTTGTTGTGCAAATAAATAAGGCAATGGGACGGCTAAATCACAACCCCATGTGCGAAGCGTTGACTGGACTGCCTACTGTCCAAGCATTCTTTTCTTTTTAGTAAACTTATTTCTAAACTGATTTTTCCCTCTGCTAGTTTTTTATCTCGTGAATGGTGAGAGCTTGGGCAAAACTGTTGGTTATTTGGGATCACTGGGGCACCCTCTATAAAACCCCATGATGCACTGATTTTTCCCTCTGCTAGTTTCTTTTTTCACATTTATCTCGTGCTGATTGTTTAAATTGTAGCACACATCTGCATCTGCATTTGCATCTGTTATTTTACTATAAAACATGTATTTGTATTATAATATCAGTTTCTGTTACAATATTGAATTGTGAGACGGCAATTCGGACACAAGCGTCGCTGTTTTAAGTAAATGTGTGGTAAGTGAACGTGATCGCTCGCAGCGCTTTCTTTCTATCATTTGGTCTCCCATAGATACAATACCTAAATTATATTGTTACTAGTCACAAAATATTCAGTTTATGCATTTATGTCTCTATTCAATAAACAAATTAAAGAAGCTGCTAGTCTCCTTTCTCCGATCATTACAACTAACTCAACCGACTGGACTAATTTCTGCTAAATACTAATAGAAATGTATTTGACAGTTCATATGTGTTTAAACCTTAAACTTCTACCAACTCAAGGCAAAGACAGTGGAAGTGCTGGTACTATGTACGAAATTGTTTTACTTGCCTTCACGCATTAAATGGTCAAAAGAAGATTTGTTTTGGCTTAATTGCCATATCATTTTAATGTTCATATTAGGTAAATGGTTAAAAGTAGGTGTTGCACTATTGTCTAAGTATGATAACTTAGTTGACCATATTTCAGTTCCCACGCCCAACTACACAAACTGTATTTTAACTTTTTTTAGTTGTTTAATTTTGTTGCAAGCTGCTTTAACTTAGTGCTTAAGACTTTTGTCTTTGGAAAGGATTCTTGCCATTATTTTATTATTATTTACTGCAGTAGTAGATGTAGTAAAAAGAATATCCAAGTAATAGTTGACCATTTGTATATATGAAATACATAACAACAACTCGAGTATTTTATAATGTTCATATTTGATAACTAATTCTAACAATAGGCAAAATAATAGTGCCATTGATCCTTTGAATTTAGTTTAGGTTAGTTGGTAGACCTTTTCCTTATTGCTTGTGCAAGATATAAGTAGTATTCTGTCTTAAATTTATAAAACGGGCAGAGTTCTAGAATGCATATTATATTATGTAAACACAATCATATTTTTGTAGAAGTGGACCCAAATTCAATTGTTTATAAAACCTGTGCAGAACTAGCACTGTAAATATTTCAAAGCAAATTCCATACATAACCAATTTTTAACGCTAAACTAATAACATTGTAATTAGGAATGTCGTAGGGTACGCGGGTACCCGGGTTACCCGAATCCATATACTACCCGAATCCATTTTAAGGATTCAAATCTTTCTCGAATAATTTTATTTGTTTGATAAAAATGACCACCACTTCTTTCCACGGAGCGACATTACATACTTGCTCGCTGCTGGTGGCAATAACCACTCAATCGAGCACTCAAAATGCATTTTAGGCGATTAATCATAATGCAGAGCCTGAAGAAATCTTTGCCTATGTCAAATATGCCTCCAGCGACTGACCCCAGTTACCAGCAACCTCGTTGCAAATTCAGGTTACCCGGTTTACGTAACGTTTGAAAACAAATCCAGATTTTGTTACCCAGTGACATCCCTAATTATAATTGGCATTAATTAGTTTGGTATGTATGGTTATAATGTTGTATTATAAAAGTAGGTGTTAAAATGTGGCATGGAAAAGTCCATGTGAACATGTGACTACTAACATTTAGGCGTAGTAGTCAATTTAAATTCGCACAATGCAAATAATTGTTATCAATATTAATTGAAATTGTTTTAAAGCTTCAATCGTTGAAACTAATTTTATATCAACTTGTTACTCAATGTGTTTTTAGCATTCATGAGACCATGTTTTTCTACGTCTTTATAACGGCACTAAATGTTGTTTAAATGTTGCTGGTTGAGACTGTGACAACTAAAGCAGTTAATAATTTTATCACTGGGCACTAAATAATGCATAATTAGCTTGAGTTTTGCCTGTAGTGGTAGGTTATGAGCCATGTTTAAATTGTGCAAAACCTAAGAATTTTTATATCTAGTCATTTTTGTTCCAGTAAAAAAATAAGGGTGAGAGTGAAGTTAACTAATGAAATGTTACCAATATTTAAATCATGTTATTAGATTACATTAGTTTGAGGTAATGGTGCTGAGATATTGCTCAGTACGTACGAAGTCCAATCAAGTAAAATGAAGTGAGTACCAGTACTGTTGTCCGTTTCACATATGCCATAATGTGGCACAGTGTACTAAGAGGCTAGGACTATAATATCAAAAGAATGTGGAAAAGAGTGTGTCATCTCATAACTACATTTTATGATGTGCATCTAGTGTTAGTAAATAAATGTTTTATAGGTACGTCATACAAAACATGGGACTTATTTATTCACAAAATTAACTTTCATTTCCAATCTGATCCTTAGTTCACAAATGGTTCACATTTGTTTGACATGCACTATGGAGACGGCTAACCATGCAATTGGTGTAATGTTAAGACGAGGGAGCGCAGCGACAGGAGTCTTGCAACGGAACTCGAAAAACGGGACTGTCGTGTATTTGTGACGTCGTTCGATAAAAAACGGACGTATTGCTGAACAAATTTAGGTGAAATTTTAAACAGGCAACCGGGAACAAATTTGTGTGCTGTTCACATTTTCAGCAAACTCCGTTACAATTATTCAAACGTACAAGAAATCATAAATTGAAAATGTGTTATCATTTAATTTAACAAAAATGGCATTTGTTCTTCATTTTTATCAAATCATGTTTTGAATATCGCACGAATCACAGGGCCTTGACCAAGTTGCACGGAATTTCCACGATCAAGGTTCAACAAAGTTATTCTTGTATATTCAGTAGGTATTGCAATTGCCATCTTTTCTCTTTCTTTATACAGGCGGTGTTTTTTATTGTATTCTATGCATTTTTGTGAAAAAGTAAAAGCATTTTTAATTTGGACCAACTCCAATGTAGAACGAAACAATTCAATCCTACCTACAAGAAATAAAAAAAATACAATTAATTAATTGGATTGACTGATTACACATTTTGTTCAAATAAAAAAAACAGACTAATATCAATCAAGTCAAATGCAAATGTTACCGGGTACTAAACACATGGCTCGCTCAATCATCTAACAACGACTTTGGTGTTTTCTAGTTATTTTGCTTCTGGCCTAGGATACATGAAACTAAATAGTAAATACACTTTTTATTTTATTTATTTATTTAACGTCTATCCTATTCAGTTATAAAAACTGATTTACAAAGGAGGACAACTAAATAAATCTAATTACATAGATGCAGAAACAACAATAAACTACATTTTCGTAAATATTTGAAATAGTAGCATTACAACAACAATGCATGTAACCTACCAGTACTAGGCCTACTCTTGTACGTAAATATTGGGCAAAAATTTATATTGGAATTATGGCTACAGCAATTAGTTTGACATTGAACTTAATTCTCATGATGAATTAAAATACAATATCTCTGCAAGTAATTGGAAAATAGAAAATACGTAGGCCTATTCCCCCCCCCCCCCCCCCCCCCCCCATAAGGTAAGTAAAACAAAACAAGAATAAGAATAAGAGAACGAACATAATGTAACACACACCTGCAAACAAGTAATAGAAAAGAAAACATTACAAAATAATAATATAGAAAATCAAATTTCGCTGGTATATTTCCATACTGTTCTAAATCCATTTTTTGAAAAAATCGAGTTAGGCATTCCCAAACTTGTTCTATGTACATTTATCTAACATTTTAGCAAAAAAAAAAGTAAAAAAACTTATTTAAAGGGTCATACTGACGATTCCATTTTGTTCTAATTACACAAAAGCACTATTCCTCCGATCCATAGTGTTCCATATCCGTTTATACCGCAAAACGCTAACATAATTAATTCCAGGTTGTTCTATATCCACGAACCAATAAAATGTTAGCTTTGTCACTCGCCGCCCAATAAGCGGTGCGTTTGTATCACCTGTTGCAATACTATACCCGCGGAAGTATTTCAAACTTACGTGCGTTGATCATATTAAATTTGAGATTGTGATTTGTGAAATGACGTGTGAAGTGAGTGGGACGTCAAAATGTTTGAAGCAGGTGCGGATACATCTGCAGAGGGTGATGCCGAAGAAGATGTATTATCATTATTTGATGGTGGCAGCTCAGATGAGGATTTTATTGACCCCACTCCAACAAAAAATATGCCGCAAAAAGTGTGTCAAATACCTCAAATTGATTGAGTTGCTCCTCTATGATAGAAACTCTAGAACAAAGTTTTGGACAAGAAGGTCTAGGCCAAGGAAAATGCAATGACGTAATGTTTTATTTAATTAAACCTGCAGACTGGCACTCACTTCATTAATTAATGAATATGTGAAGGCATTTTAAATGTCATTGTCAAATAATAGACCTAAAAGTTCACTGGTTAAGACGTACTAGAAACCTTTGCCTACTTGTAAACCTATAGATTAGCTTAGACTTAGGGTACTATAGAAACCAATGCCTTCCCACAGAGCAAATGGTGGAAACAGGGATCAATGTTATTTGCTGGCGTGTCGCATATTGGGTACAGCCAAGATGAACAGGCACGCACACCTGCATGCGCTCAACTGGGTCGCGTTGTGTTCGCAACAGGCGGCGACTGATTGCAACATTGTCGGCAATTTACAAAGCTGTTACAAATCAAACAATACCGATTCACTGCTTACTAAAATTTAATGATCACTGTTTTAAAGCAATTGTGCTGTGTTTTATTTACATAGTATGTTTGTGTAAAAATTGAGAAACTGCAAATAACATTCGGAGAATTACTGTCTCAATAACACTTGGCACTGGCTGTTCTAGGCATAGCTGTATAATCATTATTTTTAAATAAAAAATAAAAAATGGATTGCACATAATATAAATCTCAATTGCCTCCCTGATGGTATAATCTACCTATCCTAAATAGGAAAGTCATTAATTAAGTCTGGCATACTAAAACATAAATTCATTATGGAACTATAAATGGCTAGGACATAAGCGCCACAGATGAGATTTTAGATTAAAATTGTACGGGACGTCACTCCAAGCTATTGTTATGCATACGGGAGTAATAATAAAAATGTGGACATAGAACACAGCACCTTCATTGAACAGTTCCAACCGCTGTTCATTGTTCCATATCAATGCGAAAAAACTTTTAAAAACTTTTTGTATTAAAACTGTACAATTTTTTCTACTTTTTAAGTGGGTTATCATAACTGCATGTCAAAAGGTGTCTTCTGTGAAATTTTCAGACTCTAATTTTAGGGGCATGGGAAACAACTGGACCTTTAGACGCCTTTATCTCCGAATGACACCGAACGGATATAGAACAGTCTGGAAATAAATGTGGATATAGAACAAAGCGCGTTCACTGAACAGTCCCAGCCGCTGTCCATTTGTTCCATATCCAATGCGAAAAAACTTAAAAAAATTCCTGTATTAAAACTGTGTCATTTTTTCTACTTTTTAAAGTGGGTTACCATAACTGCATGTCGAAAGGTGTCTTCTGTGAAATTTTCAGCCACTAATCTTTGATAGGGGCATGGGAAAAAATACTGAACCTTTAGACGCCTTTATCTCTGAATGACACGGAACGGATATAGAACAGTCTGGAAATATGCCAGCGATTTGTTAGTCAATCCAACTAACACATATGACTGCCAGCTAAAAACTACAAAACTCCAAGGGAATAGACGACTTCGTAAAGACTCTGCGCATGCGCGAACTTCGCAAGGGATTCTGGGTACTGTGTATCAAGCACAGCTCTCTTGATTGTACATGACATGGTCCATTTTTTACCCATTTACAATCCAGAAGGTAGTCATTGCAAGACTGGCCCTGACAGCTCCAAATTTACATTGAACTGTGTTCTTGCAGTATTTTCGCATTGTACTCGCTCGTCTTAAAAACGCAAACAAGGGTAGGAGTAAGGTCTACAAAATAATGCAAACACTCCGTGTCTAGGGACTTAAGGCTGAGCAAGACTTAAACAAGTTTTCAACTAATTTATACCCCAATGCTATTTTAAAATGCTAACGTAATCAATAACATTAATAAAACAATATTGATTTCATATGTGCAGTATAATATATTATTAGAGTTCCAATATGTTCAATATTATACGTATGTTCTAATTTTGAAAAAAATAATTAATTAAAAAGTAAATTTGTATTTAGAGTCTTCAGTCTACCCACTCTTATCACATTATTATGTAACTGATTTTCAAAGCAGACCAAGCAAACCCTGTAGGCGCCGACACCATCGACAAGCGGACAAATACCATCTAGAGACCGGATTTTCACCGATTAAACAAGCTGGAACTGTTTGATCCGCAGGTAGCGAGCTCTAGAATCAACAAGGTAATTTCGGAACCACCTCAGAAATGATTATGTGCCTCGTTGCTAAGATGGCTCCAAAGTCACAATTTACTCATTCCTAAGCCAAGAATTTTCTGTCTATAGCATGATTTGAACCCTAGACCTTCTGCATTGGAAGCAGATACTCTTGACCACAGGACAAACGAGCCACACAAATAATATATACCTAATCCAAACGGACACAAACTTGAAAATTACATTCGCCAATTGAAGCAAGGAGATTGTTTAAATTGGAGAATCCGCAACTGTCTAGAGGCTACATACAAGGTACCCAGTCGGCTGTGGGAGACTCACAACTACCAGCTTGCAATGCGCACATGACCCAGAGTGCACTGATGGTTTACGAGATCGTCTATTTCTTCAGACTATCGTGGAAAGAATTACCGTAATCTAATAGAGCGCGATCCTCATTCTTGTGTTCTAATCTTGACGCTATCTTGACCGAATCAGACAACATTGGTTCCTGTGGTCGTCCCGTGCAACAGGACCGAGACGGCGGTTCTAGTTTGTGAAACATTTGGTGAAAGAAATACTGGGACAATGCACTGGTTGGCCAAAATTATTTCTCTTCTGGACGCTAATAAAAACAAAAAAAACATTGTTTATGGAAAATATCAGGGTTTTCTTAAATAGAAACTTGGTCAAATTATTTTTTTTTTCATTAAGAAGCAATTGCAGGTTAATAAAAACATAACTGCAACTGAAGAGATTGGGGTTTGAAAATTCACCCAAACACAATTTTCATAGCGGGTTTGAGCATACATAATATATTAGTGAAGATGTGAATGCATGAAGAGGATCTCATGAAAAGACTTTGCACTTGGCAGTAGCATAGGGGGGAAAAAGTTTGGGGTGGCCAAGATAATGAAGGAGACATTGAAGATGCAAGATGGATTGTGAGAGCACCCAGCAAGAGTGAAGCCATAAGAAGATAGCAATGAGAAAAGTGAATATGTTGAGACGCAGGAGAAAGATGGTAAGAAAGAAACGTAAAGTCTACCAAGTTACCATAGTAAATAACAGTTTCACGTCCAAGAACAACTCAACCAGACATAGGCCTACTTACAGTAGTTGTAACAAAACAAACAAAGTGAAAAGGTTTTATGTACATGTATTTTATACTATTAAAAAGTAAAAACCACTTAGATGCATAAAACAATTTTTGTATGTTTGAGGTAGGCCTATAATATGTAAAAAGGAGACAGCTGACAAGAGGAAATTAGGTACCTAGTAGAGATAAGATTGGCAAGGAAACCCCGAAGATGGTGGAGAGCTATGAAGTGGAATTTTAGCTGCTTACCCCCTCAGCCCTCATGCATCTAGTTAAAAATGGCAAACTCAGGCAAATCCGTATGTTAAATCATAGGGCTATAAAAACCGTATACACAAAGGTAGTTGCATTAGCAGACTTGCGTCCAAAAGTCGCTAGATGCGTCGGTAAAGCTGGGGCTACTCTGGATGTGACACAAATGTCGACCCTCGTTTTTTTTGTATCAGAAAATGAATATTTAAAATAAAATTTTTGTACTAACATACAGTAAAACAGGCAAGAAACGTGAAATAATGAGTAAAAAATTGCAAAAACGTTTATAAAAATTGAGTGAAATTTGAACTCGCGACCTTTGGCATAGAAATGCCTCTAGCTACCACTACTTTAAGTGGATGGTAAATATTGTGACTTTTCCTTCCTTTTCCTTTTGTTTCAATACACAAAATTTAATGAATGTTTGATGTTTTCTATCTAGAAATGCTCTAGAATAATTTATTTGTCATTTTGGACTGGTCTTTGCTTGCATTTCGTTTCCTTTGATCTACAAACATTATCACGAGAGTCAATTCCACCATCTTCGCCATTATTTGCGTCCGCAACTTTACTGACGCAAGTCTTTGTGCATGTTCAGCAAACTAATGACAAGTGAGCAAGTAAAAGGGTAAAGGGAAAAAAAAACAAAAGAGATCAACAACAATCAAAGAGTCCAGTAGGTTAGTGTCTCACTAGTTGGAAAGGCCTGATCTTGGCTCGGGAGTTTAAAATTTAGTCAACACTGACACTGTAAACAACCACCTACTTTGTACATATGTAAGCAGCCGCAACTTCGACGCATGGAAGGAAACAATAACATTTTCGTAGGGCGGAGATTGCTCGCTGGTACCGATACACGGAAGGCAGTGATCCATAACACAAGTGTAAGTGCCTAGTCAGAGAGTTAATGCGACACTGCGGTTTTCTCAATGGTTTGACAGCGTTTGTACTACTATTTGGTGGTTTAAATCTATTAAATTAACTAAAACTATCTAGACATGAGTGTGAAAGACGACCATGAAGAGTAAACAAACACTGCTTCTGCGGGATTCTGAAGCACATCCCGTAGCATGATCACAACTCGACCATTAGGTAAACGGTGTAGGCAAGAAAGTGACAGATACATGAGAAGTTTGGACCATTGATTTGATTTTTGTTGTTTAACGTCTCTATCAATGTACTAAAACTATTCTAGACGATGAGTGGTGATAGACGACGATGAAGGATGTTTACAAACCACCCATGCCTTCTGCGGGATTCGAACGCACATCCTCGTAGAGCCATCCGTTTCAGACCAGCGCCCTAAACGTATGGCACCGCGGACAGCGGCAGAACGAATGACGAATGTTTATGGATCCCAGGAGAATATATGAAAGAGGAATAAAGAAGGAAGAAGACAAAGGGTTGTCTGAGGAAGAGATGGAAGGCAGGAAGAGGGGAGAGCTGGGAAGATGTAGAAGAGATGCAATGCAATGGTGGGAAAGATTCGCTTGAGAAACCCAGGCCGACCCTCTATCAGAAGCAGGGAACACGATGATATGTGGATCAAGTGAAGCCCATACAGGTTGTACACTTACAGTTCCAATCAAATCCCACCTTAAAACAAAACTTATATTTTATTTCAACAACCATAAACTAATACCATTTACATCCACCATCAACTAGGCCTACACATATTGCCACATAAATAATCTTAGTGTCTTGTCATTACATATATTTACAATGCCTAGAAATGCTATACATAGTTGTCTAATATCATACCATTTGTTATTTAGTAACCATTTAAGAAGGGAATATTGCAGTTTACATATACTTTTTAGTTTTTACATGTTTACGTTGTTAACACATAGGCATACACATTTTTTTTTTACAGCTTACAATAATCATAATAATGACGTAAAATATAAGGGTTGCCATTTCAGGTTTTTCTTTAGTTTGTTGAAATAAGCAAAATCTCTTATTGAATATTTATTTCATAACTAACGGGGACTAACGGGGACACATAACTCTGCACTTGTGCATCTCACGTGTGTCTTTGTGTGATGACGACGATGAGGAAGGGAATCCTGAGAGATTGTTCTCTGTAGAGTGTAAGCGCATCACAAAGCTCCCATTTGCCGTAGTTGACAAACCTAGTTTAACTAATTTAACGATGACATCTGAGAAGCACGTGGCAGTGGAGCTGTGTGTGGATGGAACTCATACCCAGAGTGCCCAAGAGTAGCGTGTAATAACTTACAACCTTCAAGCATGACATTTATATTTTTTAGAAATTTTGAAAGGAAGACCCTACATACATTAAACAATCAAATATTATATTGTTGCAAATAATCTGTGGCAACCCTACAAAATACTGTTCAAGAATACAAGAGTATTTTTATTGTACATGTAGTAGCCTACAAAGAGTGCAATGTGAGCTAACGGAATGTCAAAAATAAGAACCAACGTGTACTGTACAGTTAAGAAATGAGTTTATCATTTATCTCGAAACATTAAGAATTCAATATAAATGTAATATACTACACTTGCTACAAGTTTAAAATAATTAAATTAAAGTTAAGTCTTCACAGCTGTTCCAGGTTTTGTGATCTGCGTCTGTTCTTTCTCGAGTTGCCTGCCCAGGTATTCCCTAAAACATACAAAGAAAACCACACATACAGTAAATACATAAAGTAAAATAGGGAGAGCCTTTGTACAGAAGACCATTTAGAATGTTCCTCGTGGTATAATAATTAACATTTTTCAAGTTGCTGTGCCTACCATGTAAATTGCAAATGAACTGGGCCAAATAACCAAGGATCATGGGATTTGGCAAACAGCATTCAGCAATGCTTGTACACAACAACATTGTACACACAACATTGCTTGTAAAAAAAAAGAAGTTGTTTTGTTTTTAAACGTTGGTCGGAGGCTTCATCTCTCATTTTGAAATGGGATTATATGCCCAGTCAACTTTTATATGTAAATAGAAAATAAAATGGTTTTACTGTTTTATTAGTTGCCTTCATAAAAGCTATTCATTACACAAATTGCATTCAAAGAGCACAAAATGGAAATTTTTCTTACTTCACACACAACGCTCAGTTTATTTAGTGTCGATGACTCACCAGTTGTGCACCATGAGCTTCTGCACGGCGAGCAGGGCCTCGTATCTGACGTTGGGGTCGTCGTGTCCCAGCAACTGCATCACCAGCTGCTTCCCGCCCAGCTGCTCGATGACGTGCTTGCCGCGCGGATAGTGGCGCACGTACTCCCCGATGTCGAAGCTCGCCACGCTCAGGACCAGCGGGTCCTTGCTCGTCTCCAACAGGTGGATCAGGATCCGCAGCAGCTCGTAGTTCTTCTCGTTCAGACGGGGGGCGTTCTCGCGCCAGAACTTGGCCGACTTGTGGACCGGGCTCCACTCGAGGCGGCCAGACTTCACCTGACACAACACACAATGTACAGGTTCTGATACAGACAATCATCAACATTAGATTATTAATCAATTAAAAATTAATTGTTCAATGTACCATATTACCCAAATATAAGACAATATTTATTTCCATTTTTGATAGTTAAGAAATTGGGGGACATCTTAAATTCTCATATCAAGAAAATCCTAGCGAGTACAATGTTAGTATCTACAGTTTCATGCCCTATACAAGTGGTGGAAAACCACTACTCAACCCGACATAGTTAGAACACAGTTATGATGATTATTGTTACCTTTTATAAGTACCTTTAGTAGTACCTTTTAAACAATTGGTCAAGCTGCTGATACCCAGAAGCAAGTTATATAAAACGTACTTATCAAGTTAGCCGCTGTTAGGGGAATCTTGTTGTTTCTGTATGCCAATGCATTGATGTCCGTTCGTCATGCAAGTCATATTTCAATGAACTTTAGTTCGAACTCGTTTAGAGTTGAAACACTTGTCAAAACATAAACGTTAATAATTTCAAGTGATCTGCAAGACAATGAGAACGAACCTCTGTGCCGTACTCGTCAAACGAGCTCAGGTCCTGCAACGACGCCTGAAAAACCTAATGTTAATCTGCAAGACAATGAGAACGAACCTCTGTGCCGTACTCGTCGAACGAGCTCAGGTCCTGCACCGATGCCTGGAGTTTCTCGTTGAGGAAGTCGATGTCGGCAACAATGTCCTCGTCGTCGAACTTGCGCTGTTCGAGGATGCTCAGCTGTTTGAGCACCTTGCTCTGGACCATCTCGATGCAGTGCTCCTTGCACACTTCAATCGTCCGCTTTCGATAAATTCTGCAAATATTAACGCACTTAACTTTGCTGTTCAAATGCTATTAAATTTTGCTCTGAAAACAAACTGGGGATATTTTCCTGATACTTCATAATATGATCTAGTATTTAAAATTTTAAATGTTGAAAATTTTAAATTTTAAATTCAGTTTATAACCTAATTGAACAAAAGAAAATCAATTTGAAGACTTTTTTGTTATTTGTGTGCGTGTGTTTTAACTACAAGACAATTACAGAATTTTTTATTTCAATTCCATACCATGCATAGACTTTGTGGGAAAATAATCTTTAAAAATCAATTTTGGGGGAATTTGTAACTTATACTATTCTTTATTTTTTACTTTATTATTAACTAGTGACTTATCCATATATGGAACACTATAAGTTTGGTTTGGAATCTGGATGTTCAGTGTTTTGAATCTCTGATTATTTGGATGAGCGTAGCGAGCGGAGCGAAGATTCCATTCTACTACACTGGAGAAAAAAATCCGGAATGTTTTTTTTTTTTTCTTTTTGTATTTTTGTCTGTTTGTCCGCACGATTCCGGCTAAACCGATACTCCGATTGAGATGAAATTTTATGGAGGCCTTCGAAATCTCTGAACTTAGAACTGCCACGTTTTTGAGCGCAATCGGAAAATTATTTCTCATGAAAATCGCAATTTTACGATTTTTTTCGATTTTTAAAAAATTTCATTGACTTATAACACCTACATGCTTTATCCGATTTTAATGATTTTTGCACAGAACCTTATTTTATGAATTAAGATATTCTTGTGAAATTTGAGCGCAATTGAAAAAATATTTATCATAAAAATCGAAATTTTACGGTGTTTTTCTTTTTTTAACAATTCTTTGAATTATAACACCTACATGCTTTATCCGATGTAATGATTTTTCGCAGAACCTTAATTTTATGATTTTATATATTAGTGTTAAATTTGAGCGCAATCGAGAAATTATTTCTTATAAAATCGCAATTTACGATTTTTTTTAACAATTACGATTAATAAATTAAAAAACTTAAGTTAATTTTTAATTTAATTTAATTTAATTTAATTAAATTTTAAAAGAATTCAACTTAGTAATGATTTTTCCACAGAACAACAGAAAATTCGCATAACACATGGCAGCTCAATGCACCAATTACGCTCATCCAACAACGCGGCGGGACTTAAGCGTTTTCCTAGTTACCTAATAATTTTGTCTACCATGCCATCAGGCACTACTGTATATTGTATACCTACCTATGTACCTAGTTATAAGTTAGTTTTTAGTTTGTAGCCTATATGGGATAACTTTCAATACTCTAATGTCTTAATGACATTATTATGAGTGCAATAAGAAAGTCTTATAAATAATGTAACATGCTCAAATGTTAATATAAGAATGCAAATAAAAAATAAAATAAATAACAAAATAAAAAAACTATATTGTGCAAAGCAAATGAATAGCAGTACCAACTTGCGGCCAAAGCGGAAAGCATGATTCGCACCTTTTCTCGAGTTCATGCATCGGTCGCTGTGTAAGCACAACATTATCAAGAGGAGCACGGTCTTGTCTTGTAATAAGACTGTTATTACGGCGCTGCAGGACATCGACTGATTTCTGAACCCGAGAAAAGGTGAGTAAACTACAACTACAATTACCTCAATTTGTCTGGATACTGATGGTTTTCTCTTGGCCTAGGCCTACGCTGGTTTTGCAAATGGAAAACAACTGGGTAGGCTATCTCGATTAATTATTTATTGACTCGCGGTTGTCCTCAGTAGAATGTCACAATTTCACTTCATCAACTACGTTCACAATAACACATTATAAACCACTTCATTTAAACACAAACAATTGTTGTTCTTCACATTTCATATCTTCTTCAGATTTATCTCTTTAAAAGTTCAGTTCACTGTTAAGATAAAAAAGTTGATTCATTCCCGTACGACTATTATTATGGGGAGGGGGCAGTCTCTCACATATATATAAGTTGCAATACAATTACAATTACCTTGTCCAAATCAGTGTATTTTGCATATGTCCAGTCTATACTAAGCTATGGAGTGATTTTTTTGGGGTAGCGCTAGCAACTCATTAAAAAATTTTAGAGCACAAAAGAAAATCCTAAGAATAATGATTTCGATAGGTCCAAGAATATCCTGTAGGCAGGTATTCTTGGACTTAAAAATTCTTACCCTGCCTTGTCTCTATATTTTGGAAGTGTGCAAATTTGTTAAAGGGAACCTCGGCAACTTCAAAGAGGTGTGTCAAATTCATGGCTACGCTACAAGAACCGCTGGCCGCATAGCTGTGGAGCGCCATCGTCTCAAAACAACATCCTTGGGGCCACATCAAATGGGTCGGAAACTGTATAACAATCTGCCTAGTCAAATCAAGAACATTGATGATAAAAAGAAGTTCAATGAGGCAGTGAAAAGTTTACTGCTTCAAAAGGGATATTATAGTGTGGAGGAGTGCCTACTTGATAAGCAACCCTAGATGCTAGTTTTTAGTACTAGGACAGAACAAGAGGATGTATGTTTGTTTGTGTTTTTAATGATGTTTGTTTTAAATGGTTGAATGTTTGTTTTGGGTTTTACTTAACTCATTTTTATTGTACGCTGTTGACAATTACATTACCCGTCTGCTATGCAGACTTATGTTTTTTTTGTTTGTATGCTTGAAATAAATTTAAAAAATGGGTGCAGGCCTGATCAGGCAACTACGTACGTTGACAGAAGCTGCATCATGCAACCCAAATATATAACTTTCAAATGAACTGTGTAAAACTAAAATGACATCCTAAAATTAACTGTCAAAAGTTCAAGTGCATTAATTTTTGAAAACAAATTTCTTTAAAAAAATTCACAGGTTCTTTTCCCAACACCACTATTAAAAATGTTTGACTTCATTATTTCTACTCAAACAGGTTTCTATGATGCTCAGGGTGCACATTTTGCACCACATTGGATAGACAGTAGGCCTTCCCAGAAGCTAATGGGGAGCTTGCGAGTGATCTATTCCTGTCGTTAAAAGTCTGAGAACGTTGGTAGATCCTCCCTGACAAACCAACTTTAGTTTGCTTCCGTCCGTCTAAAACTACAATGTCTTGGTAAATCTCATTCTTAACCCTTCCGAGTCAAACCGGAAACCACACATTACATGCTTTAAACATTGAAGGACAGCAGGTTAAGCAAGGCCGCATTCATGCACAGGCTAACAATAAGAGTGGAGCTTAGGGCACTAACAATGTGGAGGGCGTTTGGCGCCGAGGTACCTAAGCAATCCATATTATCCACCAAAAGCATAAAAAAGTTAAACCTCGTTACCGGCACATGCTAAACTCCATCGTTTACAAGACCGGACATCTGAATGAATGCCCTCTCTAGCTAGCATGTGCAAATAACAACAAGCCAGTATTGGGTACTACTTACATATTGCAACCCAAGTGGCAAAACTTTGTATCTGCATTTTCTAAAAAAATTCTATGTAACATTTCAGACATTTCTTTTTGATCATTAGATCTATTTTAACAAGCTTCCAACCATGCAACAACCAAACAAGCATAGCAATTTTTTTAGAAAATGCAGATAGGCCTACTTCTAGGTTTTGCTACTTAGGTATCGATATACCGTACTATATAGGTGCTGAATGTCTATTATTGCTAGAGTGCTTGAATGTCTGAGGTATAGGGAACTACAGGTGTACCATTAGGCATTATAGCACTACAAATGAAACATTGCTGTCAAATACAAACCTACATAATACAAAGATAGCAGGAAACCATTTAATACAAAATGTGAAAGATTAATGTACAAAATGGCAACAAAAATGCAAATTTAAAGATTAAATTGTAACACAAATTATCTGTTGGGCATGTAGCCCTTATAAAACCAAAAAGATGAGGCATGAATATATTATTGATCCCCGACTTATCATAAGATTGGTTTCTTTGCTGATTGCTCTAGCAACCTTCATGTAGTAGACCTTGTTAGAGCCAGTCTTCTGGTTGCCTGTGAGTTATTAACTCTAGGGCCAGATATAAGTTCCCAGCTCAAACACGAGATATGTCACAAAATAACTTAATAAGCACAGTTGCGTAGCTACAGCTTACACTTACAGTACACTTGAAGCAGTAAGCGCATTAAAGTAGCAACGGATCTTACCCTAAACACGGCTAGAATGATTCGGGTAACCTTCTCCTTGACAGAATCGCTTAGAATATCAGCCAGAATTGGTATCACGTTAAATCTAGAATTGAAAATAAAAGAATTAATAAGCATGTAACTCACCACAATGAATCATTACTTGAGGGCTGCCCAAAAATATCAATAATTCAAAACCATTTGATAGAAGGAAAAAATGGATATTGAAACCTTAAATGCCATATCACAAATTTATTTTGTTTTTGATAAGGACAAGAAAAATAAAAAATCAACATTGCCAATATGTTAGCCTATAGATTATAAAATTGTATTGTATTTACAAGCATCCTGTGGACTTTAAAAGCATTACTATTAGTAGGCCTATAGGAAGAAACAATGTCCTCCGCATTGTGTGTATTGTTTTCACATTAATATTCTACAGTATCCGTGAGACACATGATTCGACATTCTAAACAAATGAACGCAACACATGCCTGCTTACACTAGACAAAGATCAACATACTTGTTCATTTTTTCAGCTAGAAGTGGGTTGAAGGTGAGCACCCAAAGGCAGAAGATGAGCTGGTATTGGACCTGGAAGTTGAGTCTGCCATGGAGAGTTTGCATCAGCGTTGAAATCCCGTCCACAGAAACAAAAGCAAAGCGGTAGTCGTCGTTGCGCAGCATCATTTGCAGACACCTCGCAACAGATTGCATGTACTCGTTGTTCTGAAAGCCGGACCGAGACGCAGATTATAACAAGTACAAGCCAATGTATAGACTACCAACTATGTGGTAGCCAGACACGATTAAGAAAACATTGTGGACACTAGTTGGAATACTTGTAGCCTATCTTAAAATTTCAATTAATTTATTATTATAGGTAAGGTACTTTTTATCTTTACTACAAAGGGTACATTCCGAAAGCTGTTGAATATGCTTTGGTGCTGGCATTCTCCAGCACGTTAAAGCATCTGTAAGCACGATATACTTTCGGAACACGTCGAGCACGAGTATGGCTGTTTCGGGGAGGCGCGCATGCGCGTTGCCACAGGTGCTGCAAATATATTTTACGCAATTTTTAGGTTAAGTCCGTCATATAAGGAATTTAAGTTATTAAGTAAGTGTAAGTGACTTACCGTTGTTTATTCAAGCGGCTGGCTCAGGTAAAACAACTATTACGCAAGTTTTTTGGGGTTTTGTCACGTCAAAGAACGATACATAACAATTTAATTAGGTGATCCGCCATTTTTGATTTTAAAATACCGCCAATTCTCCCATATGCTGGGAATGCTCAAGTTAAAACCTCGAGCATATTGAGTATGCTGAATATGCTCACAAACCATGTTACGGAACGCCAAGCATAGCATATTCAACAGCTTTCGGAATGGGTCAAGCACGCAAATAGCATATTGAACAACTTACAAAACG
The DNA here is from genome assembly GCA_024449915.1 of Sweltsa coloradensis. NCBI lineage: Eukaryota > Metazoa > Arthropoda > Insecta > Plecoptera > Chloroperlidae > Sweltsa > Sweltsa coloradensis. The sequence goes on from JAMZAV010001918.1 coordinate 103,732, forward strand.
CAGCCAAAATAAGAGATTGTACACCAGCAATCATAAGTTAATCAAGGGGTCTGGAAGATACCTACCGTTATCGACCTCGCTCATGAATATTCGGTTCGTTCTGGCATCGCTATATTGATATTCACAGCGCTATCACTGTTGTTTTAATCTAGCAGACTTTGACGAAACATCGTGGCCCTAATTTACATAGCATTTGGCCTATTGGGACTTTTAAATACTTGGCCCAGAGCGTAGTTAATACTAACACTAGGTTTGTATATATTATTGGATTCACCAAACACTGCATAACCTTAGAGCAGGCTTTTTCTGGTGTAGAAATCAATTAGGGTCAGTTTTTCTAGTGACATGAATATGGCAAGACGTCCACACTTTGACAATTTGCTGGGGCTAGCTTAGTGCGACTTTTAAAGGTGCTTAATTCCAGATTTGCCGAGCGAGTGTCGGTGGTGTCGGTAAAAGATTACCTACCCTTGATTTACTTCTGACGTGATCGTACAACATAATGTATAATTATTTTTTTAATAGGATATACCTAATTTAAGTATTATTTTAAATTGGCAATTAACAAAATATGCCTGTTAGTTATCACAACTTAGTTAACCTAGGTATAAATTCTACAAAAATAAAACATTTAATGTTTAATTTTCATAAAAACTAACCTTGGTTTTAAGTTTTAAAAAGTTTTATAAAAAATATGCCTTGCTAAACAATTATACAAGGTAAAGATTTAAGTTAGGAAATGTACAGGAGAGGAACGTCACATGAGGTAACTTACAACACAATTAATCTAGAAAGGTACAGTTTTAAGAATGCTGGTTTGACTGTGGCACGTTTTATCTATCATTCAATTGGTCAGTGTACTGAAGATAGCAACAGCAAATCAACAGTCTTAGCACAGAGTACTTCATCCTAGAACACTCCATGTTAATGGGATACGGACTACCAACGCTCGCATCAGTCGTCGTATGTTAGTGCTACTCTAGTCACTACTCTAGTCACTACTCTACGACAACCTCCGTGTCGGACGGCAAACCAACCAGAGCGATCTCTTCGTGTTGCGGCGGAGGCGACCAGTCCTCAACAAACTCGCCAGGCTTCAAGTCCGACTCCCCTCGCAAATCATGCATCACCTCGTTTGCATCCTTAATTGCTTCTAGTGCGTCCAACTAAAAATACAAGTGTTGCAAGACAACCAATACTTCGAACTCTGCGGCAATAGTCAGCGGACGGTTAGTTGCCATGCAAACCACGTTCTACGCTACCGCACAAGAAGACCACGATCCAGAAGATGACACTTAACTTCTACATAGTACTAAACTAAACTAGGTTCTACACTTCAACTACTAATTGAAAGAGGAAGATTAAGGGTGTGTCTGAATAATATTTCAAGTCTAGGTCCAGGTCCAGGTGTAGGTCCAAGTTCAAGACCACGTCTAGCAACAAAGAAGGTTCTAATTATCTGTCAATGGCGTATAAAATACTGTCTAAAAAGTCTAAATCTGGGTCCATTCTTGGTCCTAGTCGGCAATGGACCGAGCAATTGAAAGTGTATACTCGTTTTAGGTCCGGTTCAAAATGACTGAAAGCGACAATGAGCAAAACAACGAACGAATGCAGTTTAAAATGAAGGTAAACATTTAAGTTTTGTTTGTTTTTATTACGTATTTAATAGTTTTTACTAGATGTTAGGTAGTGTTGACTGGTGTGTGTGGTGTGTGTGTATGTTGTTGGTAGTGCTGCCCGACAGGCAGCTCCACTGTAGGCTAGTACAGAACTTTAACATTAAGTTAGACTTGGACCATAATTCAGACACACCCTAAGACTTGATTCTAAACTATTTCAACAACCTCTTGACAAAGTGTGATAGAGACATAGATAGAGTAGGACAGCAAGTTAGGTGACATGAGCAGAGTAGAAACAAAGCTGGCAGTGTGCCATGACAAAAGTAGGGCCTACTGACCCAGATTACAACGAGTGAGGTTTGATTTTTTGATTGGATATTGCTTAACGTCTCATATTTATGCAACTTGGCTAACCGAGACGAAGGGAGGGACGTAAGGGATGAAACGGGGGGACAAGGGGTGGACAGGCCTGTGCTGGTCAGAACCAGCCACAAGCGTATAGTGAGGGCAGGGGTTCCCCCATGTCGTGGTCGTCTCCGTCTGTGTCATCATCCGTCCGTGTTGTCATTGTCGTCGCCGTCGGGGAGGTAGTCAAAGGGAAGGGGAAAGTCCCCGACGACGACCCAGAGCTCGGCATCAGTGTCAGGGAGAAAAACTCCCCTAATCACGGGCCAAACCACGAGAAGGTTGCGAGTTGGAATTTGATGGCCCGTGAGGTTTGAAGTTAAATCACAATGTATTTATACTTTGTAGGAAGGCGCCAAGGCGTTTATGACACTGCAAACAGCAGAGCAACCACACGGCTCATAACCATCGCATGAAGGCAAAGAACATTAACTGCGGCCGCGACAGGGTGAAGTGCTCGCACACCCGAACCTGATCTTGACATGTCACTTGAACTAAGAGTAGAGTAGAGAATAGACACATAGTTAGGGCAACGTCCTTCTAAAGCTGGTTAGACTACAGTAGTTAAAACAGAACTAGTATTTTCTATGTTATGTAGGCAGCAGGCCTACCAAATAAGTAGGCCTACTAATCTAGGGAAAATGTTGCTTAACCTAGGATAATATGCACATTTAGAGGCTATCCCAGAATTGGCAACCACGATGTCACAATAGGCTTAGAAACATGTAGGCTACTAATCCATAGTGATGTGATTTAGATCATATGATATTTCTAAAAACATGCAGAAGTGGTCTGTATAAATCTAATCTAAAGTATAAGTCTAGTATAATTATTAGTAACTGCTTATCACTATAAGTGATTAATGATTAGTAATCTACAACTATGTGTCATGCAAGCATTTTGTGCCCATCATTGTCTACAAGCAAACAAGTTATTTGTATCACAGTCACAGTGCATAATGAAATACTGTAGTACAGTGTATAACATCGAACAAACACAACAATACGCTATTGTAAATGAACAAAATACTTGAGGTACAAAATACTGAGCTAATGAAGGTAGGCCAAAATAGGGTTGCCCAACAATATCAACATCTTAAATTCACTTTCAATGAATGAATAAGAGCCAAATTTGCACGACAGAAAGAGGGCGCTGCGAGCGATCACGTTCATTTACCGCACATGTGCTTAGAACAGCCACGCTTTTGTCCATATTGTTGTCGAGCAATTCAGTATTGTAACAGTAACAGTTATTTAATTTAATGTTTTATAGTTAAACAACAGATGCGTCAGTGTTGTGTGTTATAAAAAATAATAAAAACAATCAGCAAAATTTACAAAAATGAAAATAATGTTTGATGACAATAGGCAGTCTAGTGCTCACATTGATATTAAACCCCTATAGTAGGCTAGATTAGCAGTATCCAATACTTCCCCACAGGCGCGAGCGTAACAAATTGAAGCGTCGAAAATCCAGTTCAAGATGGCGATTTGGCGTTTTAATTTATGCTTTTTCAAAGCAATAAAGTATTTTACTGGATTGTGTGATATGGTTTTAGCTTGTGCAGCATGATATTGAATAAACAGAAACAATACAAAGTTATTGCATAAGGGAATTTAGTAATCATTTGATGTTAAAATCTAGTATGCTCAGCTGTCAAACTGGCGGCCATCTTTAAAAATATTCAGTCTTCAAATCGCTCCCATTTGATTAACATGTAAACTGTCATTTCAAGATGGCTTCCAATTGTAACGGAAGTGGACCACCGACTGCTAATCTAGCCTAACAGTAGTTAAATGTCAATGAGTTCTCACCTAGTGCATAGGGTTGTGATTTAGCCGTCTCACACCCTTATATATTTGCACAACAAAATAATTTCATGCATGAATGAAGGTGCAGACTATGAATTCTTTGAACTGTACCGATCGCAGCGCTTCTGTCATACGGTCTCCCATCGTGGTTTAAAAAGTCGATTCACTTTTTGCAAGGGCTGTGCAACATTTCGATAGGGCAGTGAGAATATTTTTTACATCAATATATTAATTTATTTTGTCATTTGGACTATGCATCGACATTTCTCTATGTATATCGGCATCATGGGATCCGTATAGATTGGGGTAGATTTCGGAGGTGGAGAAGGAGCAACGTAGGGCAGCAAGAGAGGCTACGAGTACGAGGAGGGTTAGGTGTTGGGAGGTGGGGGGAGGTGGGGAGGGTCTACGACAGCATCACTAACGGACATGTTTGGGCAAGGTTGTGCAATGTGTAGAGTGGTTCGGGGAAATAGGGGGTGAGGAGGGGAGGGGCATCTGCAATAGTCTGCAGGAAAGGCTTTATAGGGGGAAGAGTAAATCATCTATGGAAGTTCCAACAAAACATAGTAACAAGTCTTACAACAGATTTTTGGGCAGGTATCGTTTCCTGGAAAGTAGCCTACTGTTAGAGAGTGGAATGACTTGTCTGGGGATGTTGTAGCTAGTGTTGAGTAATGGCTGACCGCTCAAAGTAATGAAGTATGCCTATGCTATAAATACTTAAATTGACAAATGGATGCGCATAATGGCCAAATCCCAATTTTCTAACTTGATTTTTTATATATTCCCTCGGTTCACATTTGCATAAATAAAGCAGGGCGAAATACACGCGAAATAGACTTGTGTTTTGATTGAGATTTGTAATTAATGAAATGTTTTGCCACATGCTTTGTTGATTAACTATTGAGATGTCGTGTAGGGAAGTGCATCAGCCACATGCGTTGTATAATGCTAGTAGTTCGTAGAACCGAAGCATGCCATGACATGAAAATACTTCAAATCACATGCCCAATATCTTACAAAATAGCAAACAACTAAGCATTTTAATATCGACTGACCACTACAATGAATTACTCTGACTCAAAGTTAATAAGCAAGTGCAGTGTATACATGCTTTGGTGAAGAAATTACATTCTGCTTGAGTTGATACTTGAGCCATGTCAGATAGAAGTGAAGGTCGGTCTTATCCATCATCTCAGAACTCCAGCACGCCTGCTTGGCGATGATTCTCGACGTCATGTTCTGAATGAAACCGTCGGGGCGATTTAAAAGATTCAGGAAGGGACCCCAAACTGACTCGCGCTTCTTTGTGGAATGCTCTCGAAATATCTCCACTCGAGATCTGTCCTCCTAAAAACAAAGAACTTCACGGCAATGTTTCCGAGTACAAGTGAAGCTCGACACCAATAGCCGTCACAATCATTGTAGACGTCTTAACGCTGGCTAGACCCAACATGTGATGACGTCAATGGACGTCCCCCCGCCCAAGTTAGGTCTAACTGGTTAAATAAAACTTACACACAATATGGCATTGCTTTGTGATAACCTAGGTTTCTAAAATCAAGACAAGAAAAAATAATCTAGGAACAAGCCTCACTTACTTGAAGCATGTCGTCAATCATAATAAGTATGTACTGGATTGTCTGATCTTTCGACACATGGCCCAGCAGGTTCAGGAAAGTCTTTGCACATTGCGTGCGATTATCTCGCAGAAGTGCCTCACGTGCGGCTGCGTCAGCGTTGTCGAACGCGACTATGAAGTTGTAATCTTCCTGTGAGATCATCTGTGACCTAAGAGAAGAAGGAAGAACGATCTGTGAGTGTCACCATCTGCATTGTCAAACACAGCTCTATCGACAGGAGTGAATCAAAGATGTTAACAAGTAATTTCATCCACAAAGGAATTTATTTTAAGTACCGGTAGTGAATCCAACAACTCAACAATTAGGCCTACCCTAGAGTTTAATGAGTTAATAGGCCCTATAATAGGTAGGTAGGTAATTAACGAAAAATGTTTAACTTCCGTATTAGAAATTCCAAGTAGAAGAACTTGGGCAGACCACAACATTGAGGGCAGGATAATGTGTGGAAAGATGTGGAACAGCAAAGAGGAGACTGGAATGTGGTGGAAAAGGACTTGAGCATAAGATGGAGAGACCTATCTTCAATGCCGATTGCCGGCCCAATGTAAAATTATACGTGGCAACAGATGATGATGAAACAAGAAAAACACAGAACTAATTGCATCGTACCTACCTAAGCCAGTAAACTAATCATTAGTCAATTATATTAACTGTACCGGTATGTAGCAGCTAGCCTACTTACTGTAAATATGACTGCCAGTTTACATGCTGTGTTCTGATTTCCGTTGCCTGCTGCTGTAGTACGCTAGTCGCAGCTAGCATATCTGTTGACAAAAGAATATTATTAATAGAGGCTAGAAGAAAGGGCAATGCTATTGTGGTCCACAGAATATTTTACGACGGCTTTTCAACACTGTGTGTGTGTGTGATTACTGATTACTGACTTGACCAAGTACGTAATATTCAATAGTGTTATCCTTACGGTGGTTGTAACTAGGAAAACGTCAAAGTCGTTAGACTAGTGAGTGAGCCATGTGTTGAGTAGGTACCCGATATCATTCCCTTTTCCCCCCTATACCTAAGACTGGATCTAGACAGCGTTGGTCTTTGGTCCTACCATCTAGACTAGAGTGGCGCATTATGGCCTTACAATTGACGAGCTCATATAACAAATCAACTCAAAACCCATACATATTATATTAATCAACTTGTAAACAGATGTTCCTGCGTATTCAACACATGACTCGCTCACTCGTTTAACAACGACTTTGGCGTCCTAGTCTAGTTGGATAAGGCGCCCTTAAGACTAACGGCCTCTCCCTGAGTGTACTTAGTCTTTTGCATTGGTCGTTCGAAGATCGATTTGTATCTCGAAGTCGATGTCGTTGGTCAGTGGAAGGAGAGCTGTGTTTTTTCATGAGCTGGTTCCAGACTACTACTGAGGCAACTGGTTTTAATGTGTAAACCATGTATAAACTAATTAAATTACTAATAATCCAGAACGGGTTTGATTTAATCAGAAACTAGAGAAAAGTTTCATTTTATTTCATAAAAAGAATCATGTGATTCACTTAAGTATAACAGTTTTAATATAAAATCTATGTCAATTATTTTATTAAATTCTAGAAATGCCAAGATCATATTTCATCATTTTCGCATGTAGCGTCACCCGGACATTTGTTTGGACCTAGTTCAGTTTAATGACGCTGTGTGCTGGTCTTTGATTGGTTATCATAACGCTACGATCGGTTTTTTGATGTTGAGAGCGGCGTTTGTCGGCAGTGTGTCGTGAGAGCTTTGAGACGTGAAGTTGGAAATCGGTAGTGTGCTGTGGGCGATTTGAGACGTTGCGTAAAACTTAGGGAAAGTGTACTAGGAAAGAACACTTTGGATTAGAAAACGCGTGTTAAAAATCTGCGAAAGTGATAATCGAAAGTGACGGCGATCTGCCAAGAAGAAATACCAGAAATCAACGAAACGATAACCAACCGAGGTACATTTTATAAGGCTAGCCCAGCCCAGGGATACGTGAGTAAACGAACTTTTGCATGCTTTAGGAGCATATTAATAAACCTACGGACTTGATAAAAGACAGCATCGATAACCAGAAAGGGTTAGAACCATTCGATATCTAGACCGAGAGTTAGTTGGGATTTTAAAGGAACCGAGAAAGATTATATTCGCGTAGCCTGGAGTTTAGGACGCGATAACGCAAGCAAGGTTTGGTGGTCGTATTACAACGAAATACAGATTGAAATATTATAAAAAGGAAATCGGTGAGGATAATATTGTTTATGAATCCAAATATAGGAACATATAAGGAACAGTTAATTACCATTCGATATCATGGCCGAGGCTTAGTTTTTATGTAAATTGGTTTCGGAATTCGTAAATGCATTTAGTTGAAGAATAAAATGGCGAATTTTAATTGCAAAGAGCTTAGAGATAACATCAACAATAAGAACTCGGAACATTCGTGAGTGCCTGAGCCAGCAACGTCGAACGAAGTGCTTTGGTAATAAAGACGGGTAAGAACAGAACTGAGCCGATAAAAAGTAGGCGTGTTTACATTATTGAACGTCTGACAGTTTACCGTGTGAGATACAGGAAAAACTTGGTTGTTGGACTTGGAATGCTGATATCGGGCAAGTGTGAAACATTAAAAACGTACGGTCGGAATTGAGTTATTCGCACGATAAAATATCGTATTTTATCACCGCTCAAACATTATCAAGGGAAAGTTGAACTCAAGAGTAATCACAGCCGGGATACGAACTCAAGACAGGATCTTCAATACAAGACTACGATCGTCTACAAATACGCAGCAAGTTACGGAACTACACGTCGGACTTCTTCGACGTCATAAGGTTTCGATGGGAGTCATGATCATTTGTGATGAGTATTTAAATTAAGTTTTATTAACAATTATATTTCCATAAATTTTCGGGAAACTTTACTGTTGTCCATCAGACCAAGAGATATCTTAACTGGATATCCATTTTGCTTTTAGACATCAGTACTGATAGGTAGGGTTTGAAATGTATTCCTTGTCAATGAAGGAAATTCATTTGTGTCATGCAATATAGCCCGTTCTGGTTTAACTTATGAACCGTTGATTGTCTGTTGTAATGTCATCCTAGATCTAGTATAAATTATAAGTTGTATTTCAGAGATGTTTGTCTTCGCTGTTGTACGATTTCTCAATTTTGTGGGTTTTGGTGAGTTATAGGAGTGTGTTATGAACTGGTTAGGTAACTTTAGACTTGAGTACCAGGTTCACGCCTAGGTAGAGTAATCATTCAAGTTTGAGTGATTTTAGTCTTGATTAGTTTGTTTTTATTCTTAATTAATTTTTACTTCCAAGTGAGATCAGAAATCGTGTTTCACTTTAATTAGGCGACCCATCGCCGAGTATGTTTTTGTTTATTAAATGTTATTTTTCGAAGTTTAACTATTTAGAGAAGTATCCAACGAGAGCTTATCGATTACCTGAGGGGTCGTAGGTTCGTTGTGTTACACCCCTTATACTCAAAATGTGGGAGACCAGGGTTGTAATTTCTGGATTGTATTTAAAAAATTAAAAAACATGTTTTGAAATGCATGCAATACAATGCAGTGTAGGCCTAGTCTATCATCTGTCACAATTACTATGGAAAACACATCCAGTACAATTTTTTTTCCCCCTATGTCGAAAGCTTGATTTTTCAATCATTTTTCTTCCTGGCTATCCAGTAAATATGTGCTTCCTTCTCTGGCCCGCTCAGGTTATTTGGCAGGGCGTCAATGTCAGATTTAAGTGCGGCGCAGCTGAAGAGGTGCGCTCTGTCCTGAAAACCCGATGTACATAGTTTGCAAGTTGCTGGTTCCTTTGTGATTTGAATCGACTCGGGTGGTGCTGCAGGACGTCATGTCCTGTGGCCAGCCGGAACTGCGCTGTTGCCACCTTTCTTGTCCAGGATTTGTCTGGCCCTTTGAGGACCTCGTCCCGCAATGGTTTGTGATACATCTTGGCCTCTTGAAGTCTTCCATAGGATGTCTTGAGGCCCTCCTTGCAAGGTTTTTGGCAGAGTTGTAGGAGATACTCGCCGTGTCAGGGGCAGACTTCTTTGAGCCCAACTTGGCTAGCGCGTCAGCCTTCTCGTTGCCCAGGATGTTGCAGTGGCTGGGCACCCATTGTATTTTAAGCACTTTCATGAATCACATTTTTATTAAACTCTTTTTAAGAGACAGGGAGGCTTCTTCACATTTTTCCATCTGACAGATCTTCTTGATGGTGGCCTTGCTGTCAGAGATAATGACAAATTTTGTCTTTTTGAGTGGAAAGGTTGGTGTTTCTGCAATTTTCTCTGCTGCTCTGGAGATGGCATTTATTTCTGCATCAAAAATGCTCGAGCCTGGTGCCATCGGGTGCGCCTCTTCAAAGAAGATGCAATGGAAGCCAAAGCCAGTATTCCTCCCCGAGCTGTTTCGGGAGCCGTCCGTAAAGACATGCACCCATTCGGATATTGGGTAGTGCTTCTTCAGATGCGCTTCGATGAGCACTTTCAGCTCAGACTGGCTTTTTTCCTCCTTCTTGCCCGGGCCATACCTTCCACTTGAAGATTGAAGTCAATTTTGATGGTTGAGTTTGGAAGGCTATTGACATCTAGGCTGGCAAGCTTTTGTCGAGGATGGTGTAGCAGGTCCGGACAGTGCTCCGTTTTTAGGAGTGTTGTCTTTTGGGCAAAATTTGTGTGTCCTGCTGCGCTCGCCGTTGGAAAGGCTAACCAAGATGTGTCAATTCTCGCCAGTTTTTCATGCAGTATGATGGCTTTCTGCTCTAGTCTCTGTATTAGGGGTTCTACTTTACAGTAGGTTTCCATTGCAGCCACCGGTGTTGTCTTTACTGCACCGCTGGCTAGTCGAAGGGCCTGATTCTGGATTTTGCCGAGTCCTATCAAGGTTATGCTGCGCCGAGGTGACAAAAACTTCTGCTCCGTACTCAAGGACCGGACGCACATAGGTCTTGTACGTGAGAACCAGTGTGTCAATCCTGGCTCCCCAGGACACTCCGGCCGCACGTTGCATCAGACGCAGCCTCTTTTTAGGCTTCTCAGCAGTTTTCTCGAAATGGTCCTTGCCGGTGAGCTTCTTGTCGAGGATGGCTCCGAGGTAGGTGATGTGCTCCTCTTTTTTGAGCTGCTGTCCCCCGATGTACAGCTCGAGGGTGGGGTCTTCGTGTTTAAAAGTGAAGACCGTGTAACACGATTTGTTAGGGTTCTATGAAGCGACGGGATGCAAGACAGCCAACCAACATACTTAATGCGGTGGAGAGCATTATCTGCAGGCTGCCGAGGTTCTTGCCTGTGACATAGACAAAGAAGTCGTCAGCGTAGACCTTGACATAGATTCCTGGCGGGATCTTGACCAGCTTAATTCCTCCGTTGACTGCAATTTTGAATATAGTTGGGGCGGTGATGGTGCCTTGTGCCACACCGGCAGAGATGTATCTTGTACCACTTTTCACACCCTTGTAGGCGACTTTTATTCTTCTGTGATTGATGAAGTCATGCAGCCACTTGATGAGGTTGTTTGGTATTTTGCTCTTCTGCATCTCTTTTATGGCGTGGGTTCGATCAGTGACGTCGAAAGCTGCAGACAAATCAATGGACACAGCCACTGTGGTCTCTTGTCTGGTGAAGCCTTCCTTGGCATGTTGAGCAATGTATGCCACCTGGTCCACTGTCGATCTGTTTTTCCTGTAGCCAGTCTGATCTATGCTGATGATGTTGTTTTCTTCCAGGTAAGTTTCCAGTCGGTGGTTTACCATACGCTCTGCTGTTTTTGCGAGTGCACTCGTGAGGGTGATTGGGCGATAACTGCTCGTTTGATTTGCGTCCTTGTCCTTTTCAGGATGGGTGTGATGACTCCCATCTTCCAGCTCTGAGGCACTTGGTCTACCCAAGTTTTGTTTTCAAGGTAAAGAAACTGTTCCCTGAAGAATGGACAGAGTGCGAAGAAGTTTGGCGTGTATCCATCCTCTCCAGGAGCCTTGTTCTTGTCCAGCATATGGATTGCTAGGTGCAACTCCTCGTCGCTGAAAGTCTATTGTAGGGTCGTCCAACTCTTTGTATCTGGGCTTCTCTACCAGAAACTTCTTTTTTCCAGCAGGGGTGCTGATCGAGGGAAAATGTCGGCAGAAAAACTCAGCCTTTTGCTTGATCGAGGTCGCTTCTTTGTTGTTCAGCAGAAGTGGAGCATTCCGGTCGTCCGTCTGTGACCACTTTCCACAGAGTTGCGAGAAGAAGTGGTGAGCTTTAATCGCATCCTCTCTGTAGTCAAGGCTCTGTAGGTATTCTGTTTTATTCTTTGTGCTTGGCCTCCTCATCGCTGCTGTGAGCTGCTTTTGGCCTCGTTGAGCTTTCTCTTGTTTCGTTTGATTTTTGGGTGGTTTCGGCGTCTTTTCGGCATGCGTTTCTTGTTTGTCGCAGTGCCTCCAGATCATCATTCCAAAAGACCTTGAAGTCTTTCACCGCGCCTCTTGGGATGTTTTTCTTAGCTGCCTCTAGAAGGTTTTTTACCAGTAGTTTTGAGTCCTTGTTGGTGTTGCCAGTTATTTGGGTTTGCTCTGATAGCAGTTCCAGGTCGTTCTCGAAGTTGTCCCAATTAGCCTTCTTGAAGTTCCATTTGAAGAGGGGCGGTGGTCTCTGGTGCGTCTGGTTGATTGGGGATAGCTTAAGAATCTTGTGACCGAGTCCGGAGGGGCAGTCAAGATTTTCCTGTGCGTACAGGTCTACAAGATTCTGATGCAGGAAGGCCAGGTCCGGACGCGACTTCGTTCCATTAGTGGTCAGGTTGGTCCACGGGTCATCCTCAGGGTCAAGCAACAAGAGCGAGTTGGCGTACAAAATGTGTATAAAGATTGCAAGGTACGTACCTACGTATATTCAATCTCCGAGCCGAATTTTTGGTATACTTGAGCGTACAAGATTCGGTACACCTTGGTTAATGCAGTGCACCGCCTGACATTAAAAAAAATGATTTGTTAAAAATAATTCTTCAAGAACCAAAAGCATTGTGGTTAAAAGTTGCCTTCGTCGTTATCTGTTTTTCTCGTGTGCATGTTTCCAATTCCAAACGTAAAAGTCTTGTTTGCCGGAGTTGGGGATGCATTTCCTTTTTTTCTTTTGAGCACTGCGATGTTAAACCCTTTAAATTGGTGGTAAGCAACGGGGTAGCTTTTTGAGGTGAAAGGGGCAAAATCGTGACAAACCCTTTTCTCCAAACCCCAAACAGCTTGGAGCCTAGCCTTTTTTGCTTTGAAAAATGTAGATTATACAAGGCCTACTAAATGATGGGTATTTTTTGCGGTTTGGGGACGCGACAATTTTTAAACTCAGTTTATCCAATAAAACAAAAAAAACACCACTTAAAAATGATTCTGAAATAAAGATCAACTCTTTTTTAAAACAATCTTTTAAATACAAAACCCTCTGAAAAATACCAACAATATAGGGAAAAAAATTAAACACGTTTAAACACAAACACTCTTTTCATTTCACTGTCGTCGTCGGTCATTTTGGATATCTTGATTCTTTTTTTTCTTAGTGGGTCCACCCTTTTTTTACAAAAATACTCCACCAAAAAACCTTTAACGTTGTTTAATAAATAAAATGACATTAAACGCATAAGGACTTTCTTTTTAAATAGGACTTTAAAGGGTTTTTAAAGTTTTTTTTTGTTACTACAACACCAAAAACGGATTTTCTAATTTGGATTTTTTTTTATGTATTGAAAATTTACTTGCAGGGGTACAAAGTTCAGCACGGAACCCAAAACATATAAGCCGAGGGCCAAAACCCGTGCCCCTTCGCCACTTTAATTTAAAATTACCCCCTACAAATAAAACAGAAAAAAAAAGAAACTGTAAGTTTTATTTTTTAAAATTTTATCTCAAATTACAAAAAATAAATCATTTCAAGTGGTTTTTTGTTTTTTTTAAAGGAGAAAAACTGATTTTAAAATTTTTCCCGCCCAACCCAAAGGCCTCCGAATGAAATTAGCTTGCTTTGCGATCTTTGGTTTATCTACAGGCTGCTTTCAACAAACGGCAATAAAAACACCGCAAAAAGCGCTATCTGGATCATCTTTGCATCGCGGATAGTGCTAGGCCTGTGTTAACCCCTAGCCTGCAGGCATGCCTACTTGTAGGTAGTTCACAGGGCCTAGATTAACAAGCCACGAATAAATATCTAATAAGGTGGCATCTAGGCCCTAGTGTGTATCGAAATTGCATCAAGTAGGTAGGCTACTGCATAAAGACCAACCACAATCTTGCCAAGATCTTGTCAAAATTTTACAAGATCTTGCCAAGATTTTTCAGCAGCAACACTTGCGAACCAAAAGGAATCCGCTATGCAAAAGGGAAAACCCCAAAGTGATCTACGGTTTAAAAAGGGGAGCTTCTAATTTTTTGTTAGTCTATTCCCGAGGTATACCCGGCTGGGCCTAGACTTACCTAGAGGTGACAACAAGTTATACTTTGGCCAGTTAAAGTAGGCCTACCTACCGGTAAAGAATCACTCAGTTTACAGGCAACTGCGGTTCGTGAATACACCCTGCGCTTACCCAGATTGTGGATCCGATGCCACACAACATGTCGCCGAGGGATTCTTCATAATTAAGCCTACGTAGCCCCTACCCCTTGGCCCAATGACTAAAATAGGCCTAGGCATAAGGATAGGGCCAGGGCCTTATGTTGTAGGCCTACTAATTTGCTTTTGGGTAATAGCCATATAGCGCCCGCTCACGCATTAAAACTTTTTTTTTGCAAGAAAAAAATACCACCCGAAATCCTTTCCCCCTTACAAAACTACTTTCCGGGACTTATTAGTCGACTTTCCGCCTAGTTACCTAGGTACCCGGGCCCAGTTCTGGGTATTTTCGATAAGAGCCAACCGAAATCCTTTTTTTTTTTTCGGGGCGTATAGGCATTTTTTAAACCTTTGGGTATTCAATATCCCTTTGCAATGCCTATAGGGCAAGGCCCCTGGCCTAGATCGAAAATATCACGTAGGCCTAGCTAGGCCTACTAGGCCTAGGCCCTAGGCCCCCTAGCTCATTAACTTTAGTCTAGGGATGCGTAGGCCTACCTAGGCCTAGGCCTATGCCTAGGCCTAAATGAAATGAATTTTGACCATCCAATAAAAACCTTTTACGTACCAATCTTTTCATCTGGCAATGCAGGAATTATATTCTTAATAGCTGTACTTCCCGCCATGGCTGATGAAAATCGGCTGCAATGCCTGGAAAAACAATTCAATATTGTTACGAAAAACACACGAAACGGACGATTTCCTACTGTCACGCCCCCCTTCTGAAGACAAGTCTTGTGATCGAGTGGATATTTCAATTCTACCAACCAAACGCGCTTGGGATTTTTTATGCCCAGAATTTGATGCTGTTTTAGATGTCAATAAGGATCCAATACTTATTAAATACATAATACATTAATTTCATTGCGAACTTCTATCAGGCTATTACTTACAGGCGTAAAATCAGGGTGATATTACTATTAGTAGTACCCCATGTGAATTATGCTTCTTAAGTTGGTGGTTGTGTAGCAGTAATAACCAGTAATGATTTCTCGAGGGAAATTTAAACGCGCTAATATACGCACTTCTCACATTGTAATCTTTTATGGAATGTCAAAATCAATCACATAAAAGGAGTTTATTGAAAAAGGAACGGAAAAAAGGGAGGAAGGAAAAGGAGTTTATTTTGAATAAGTACGCGTCAACCGTTGAGTATTGAGTAGTTTATTAAAAAAAAAAAAAAAGATAAGTATTTTATACATTATATAGGTCAACAAAACATTGTTTTGAGTATTAGTTTTTATTTATAAGATTGCAAGAAATGTGATGCCAGAGTATCTTGAACTATATTTTTGTATCTGGTTGGAGTCAGTTTGTTTGATAAGTTACCTTGTGAAATTAAAGATCAAAAGCCTAGGCTTGTTCAAACTGCTAGCATTCTGAATAGGCAAGATAGGACCACTCTTGTCTGCAAGGCCTACCACTAGAGTGAAATCATGAAATGGGAGGTAGGTAGAGCATGATCTGAATTACAAGGAAGATGGGTAGATTGGTTGTAGCAAAGAAGTGTACTGTAAGAAAAAAATAACTGTAAAAACATTCAAGAATGCTCCACGCTGGCTAACAGGGAATTAAAGATCTCGCTAAAATTTTAAAACCTTATATCAAAAAGTTTACAATTTCCCCACAACAACCAACTTAAAAGATATTACCTTAACTAAAAAAAAGTAAAAAAAAGATAATAAACCTAGCAAAAGTTAAACATTTGAGGATCAAATTCGAAACAGTAAAAATACCCCAAAAAAGGTAGGGGGAAATAAAAAGTAACTAGGTCGAAAGCCCCCAATAAAGTCAGATAAATACATAGAAGTTCAAGGAAGAACAACAGAGGAACCTCACTTTGTTAACATGCTTTATAAGCTTTTTACTGAAATCGGAAGCAAACCATCGAATATAAACCGGACCCAAAAAAAAACAATTTCATTGATCATCTAAAAAAGTGCAAAAAACCAACAGGTCCATATTTCTAAACGAGACCATGAAATGGAAATAATTCTATTGAAAAATGCTGAAAAAAAAACTTTCCAGTGGGCATGATAAATTAAATGGCACTTTAAAAAAAAGCATCCGATTTTAGCGGGGGGGGGGGCCCCGCAAAAAAAGTTTTTTTAATAAATGTGTCATCGAAGGATCTTCCCCGACAGTCGAAAATCGCAAAAGTTTCCCCCGTATAAAAAAGGGGATCATAAACCCAAAAGAAAAACTATAGACCAATTTCCTATCCCAGTTTTCCCAAAAAATTTTTGAAAAGTCATTCAACTAAGGATTACTTATTTTTTTTGAAAAAAAATTTTTCTCTGAACATCAAAGTGGGTTTAGGAAAAAAGGTCAACGCACCACTATCAAAAAATTCTTAGAAAAACCCCTGATGCATTAAAATCACAAAAAACAGCTATAGGAATATTTTATGTTTTTCTAAAGCCTTCTTTTTATTGACCCCAAAATTTTTTTATAAAACTTTAATATATGGAATACGAGGGTCTGCCCCTTAAAAATAATAAAATCTTTTTAAACAACAGATACCAGGCAAGAGGAAATAAAAAAAAAACACTTCTAAAAAAAGCTTAACAGTTGGGAGTCCCACAAGGATCGTTTGTAAGTCCCCCTTTTTTTCAAATATTTATAAATGACTTCCCTTTTTGCATAGAGGACATTGAACTATTTGCCCATGATGCGACATCACTAGTTACAGCCTCAAACTCAGAGACGCTAATAACTCTAGCAAAAGAGAAATCAATAGCTTGTACGAACTGGTTTAAAAGTAATAAATTAGTCTCAAACTCATCAAAAACAAAATTTATTCAATTTCATTCAACTCAAAAAAGCAGATCTCTACAACCAATAAATGAACTGCTAATACAAGAATGCAATAATACATGCACAAGGATTTCAAGGGTAGATGACATCAACTTTTTGGGTATCCACATGGATGAATGTCTAACGTGGCACAAACATACAACATTTCTAGCCGGAAAACTAAGTTCTGCCTGCTACTCGATAAGGCTAATAAGGAATGCTACCAATATAGAAACAGCCAAATTAGTATATTTTGCACTTTTCGAAAGTAATCTAAGATATGGGGTTGAATTCTGGGGCCACTCTACCCATCATGAAAAAATATTTAAAATTCAAAAACGCGCTATCAGAACCATATTAAAATCACACCCAAGAACACACTGTCAACCATTATTCAAAAATCTTAAAATTCTTACTCTCTACAGCTTATATATATTTCAATCAGTGGTGATTGTAAAACAAAATATTCAACATTTAAGTAAAAATAACGAAATACATTCTCACCATACACGACAGGAAAACAACATTCACTTAGAACAACACAGTAGCAAACTATCTCAAGTAAACTCAAACTATTTCAAAACTAAACTATATAACAAACTCCCTAACGAAATAAAACAAATTACTGCAATCAACAAATTCAAAGAATCAGTGAAAAACTTCCTATTAAGCAAAGCGTACTACTCCTTAAAAATCTATTTTGAAGAAAAATGGGGCTGAAAGAACAATAGCCAGAACAATGCAATTATACATTAAGGCCTTCAGTTCTAATATTGTTCAATTTTTTTTTTTTTTTTGCAATTGGAGGTACCTATGGACTATGTATGAGTATATGTAAATGTGAAATAAGTAACTAATACTGGTCCAATTACAAAAAACTAATGTTACGAATATTAATTTTCTGTGGACTTGAATATGAAAATGGATCCTTTAGTAATTTTATATCAACTTCATATTTGTAAAAAATGTACTGTAAATAGATGTGTACCTGTATGTATGTTTAAATAATATAGTAGGCCTACATATTTATAGTATTATGTAATATCATAATTAGCCAATACAGGCTCAAATGTAAAAGTCTAATTAAATATTTACATGTATTTATTTATCTAAGGCAATAAACAACATATCATATCATACTGTATAATTGATTAAGAATATTGACTGACATTGACATCATGTATTGTAAGATAACACAATAAAAACTGGTGTAATATAAATTAAATGTAACTGGTTTGGCTAAATGAGCCATCAAGTAAATACATACAGTACAATAATGCATCACTCTAGCCTGGGGATATGGCCCATATGAGGAGGAAAATACCGTGCTCAGCTGGTCAGAACCTGCCGCGGGTAGTGGTAGCGTCTTTGTTCGTTCGTGTTGTCATGGTCGTCGTCATCGGGGAGGTCGTCTAAAGTCTCCGATGACGACCGCCAGAGCTCGCCTCTAGTATCAGGGACTAACCACTCCCCTAAGCCTTCCTAAGCACTAGCTGATGTTTGCGAGATGGACTTTATCTCTTTCTTCGCCTTTGACGATGAGCAAAGCCATGCTCTGGGTGATATCGTGTTATTTTATAAGATGTGAAGGTTTCTTGGTTTTAGACACAAAATTATCATATTATTACAACATAAGCAAAAATAGAAAATGGGGGTTCGGTTGACAGGCCCGTGCAGAAGAGATCCATCCAGCCACAGGCAGTTTTGGGCGAGGGTGGTCTTCGCCTCCATCTTCGGGAAGAATAAATTACTTAGGCCTAAATAAAAACGACGAAATCAGGGCATTATACATTATTGGATGAGCGTAGCGAGCGAAGCGAAGATTCCATTCTACTACACCGGAGAAAAAATCCGGATTGTTTTTTTTTCTTTCTGTTTGTATTATTGTACGATTCCGGCTAAACCGATACTACAATTGCGATGAAATTTTATGGAGACCTTCGAAATCTCTGAACTTAGAACTGCCAAGATTTTTAGCGCAATCGAAAAATTATTTCTCGTGAATATCGCAATTTTACGATTTTTTTAAAACTTTCTTCGATCTATAACACGACCTAGACCTACATGCTTTATCCGATTGTAATGATTTTTTCACAGAACCTTAATTTTATGAATTAATATATTCGTGTGAAATTTGAGCGCAATCGAAAAATTATTTCTCATGAAAATCACAATTTTACGATTTGTTTCGATTTTAAAAAATTACGCTCATCCAACAACGCACTTGAAAGCGTTTGCGAAGCTTCCTAGTTATAATACATTGTCGCTATTTCACGCTCTACGAGACGAGGGTGGACTGGGTAGAAGATAGAAGATAAGCTCCAGAATGGAGTAGGTCTTAAGTCGTATAGCTAACATGGCTAATCTTTGGCAGTAATCTATATGGGATCCTTGTTAGACTGATAAAGAAATGTCCTAATGGCACAGGCAGTTGGAGGTTGAGGTGTGAGTGAAAGCGGAAGGCAGAAGAAAGAAATCCGAAGAAAACTGATAAGAGACGGCGGAAGAACGCTCGACTCCGTCCGACAGTCCGTGAAGGGATACAATCTTGAAGGATTAAGGGCGCGTCAACCGTTAGGTCTCAATGCGCCACTCTAGCTTAGGGGATATGGGGAAGAGGGGCCCATGCTAGTCAGAACCAGCCACGGGTAGGGAGAGGAGGGGGTCTCTCACGTCGTGGTCGTCATCGTCTTTGTTATCGTTCGTTGTGTCATTGTCGTCGTCGTCGGTGAGGTCGTCAAGGGAAAGGGGCGGTGTCTCCGACGACGATTGACAGAGCTCGCCTCTAGTTTCTGGGAGAAGTACCGTACCTAATATACTATACCATTCTTACTAGCTGATGTTTGCGAGATGGACTTTTTCTCTTGGTCGCCTTTTACGATTAGCAGAGCCATGCTCTGGGCCAAATCTACCCCGGGCCGAGATGGGGGTACCAACTGAGATATTGCGATTGTTAAAAGCTATGATATTAATATTATTATCTCACATCGTATCACACCCTCGACCGGAAGTTAATCAAGGGCTAGGGCTACGCCTATGGATATCGTAGATACAACTAAATTTCCTTAGATCTACTTACTTACTGATGGTGTACATGCATCCGAGACATTACCGCCGTACAATATAGGCTATCAGACCATGGAGTTATTAATATCCAACTCCATCATCAGACCTTCTTATAAATACAATGAAAAATATATTCGTATTTGTATTTCTCACCTGTCGTCTCGAACTACTAACTGTCCCCAATGACCTGGGAAAAATAATGAAAGCTGACTTTCTATGTCTGTGTTGTGCAAACAGGAAGATTCCAATATCCGAATTTTACACTTGCGAGCGCAATAGCACGAACAACATCCGCCCATTCCATGTCAGACATATATGAAATATAATAAGGTTCATTTTAAACTTGATAGTTTTCTCTTTCAACCCCCATATTTTACCAAGGGGCTCGATTGTTTATAAAGCATACAACAATAATGACACATATTGACCTTCACTTATCTACTCTGTCAACACCAAAGATGTTGGAATAATCAGAGTGATGGACCGTGGATCAAGGTCTGTTCACCGTTGGAGAAAATAAATAAATACATAAACAAATAAATAAATAGATAGATAAATAAATAAATACATTCATATCTAGAGTCTAGCCACTCTTCCCGTGTAGAATTTAAGAGTCTGCAATACCAGTGATTTTTTTGAACTTCCCAGATCCATTTTTTTAACAATCACAAAAATCCAAATAAATTAAATGGATTTTTAGGATTTTTTTAAAATCTTAACAATTGGTAAGTTTCAGAATTTATTTATGCGTAATGCGCAATAATGTTTGGTTTAATCAAGGGTGACCACTGGAAGCAGGAAAAGTTTCCAAAAAAGTTAACAAGAATGCAATTTGTGTGGCTCGTTGGTCTTGTGGTTAGCGTATCTGCTTACAATGCAGATGGTCCAGGGTTCGATTCCCGCCAAAGTCAGAAGTTTTTTAACTTCATCAGTTCTTGTCTTAGGAGTTTGTAAACGGTGACTTTGGAGCCGTCCTAGCAACGAAGCACTTAATAAATTCAGTGTTGTTCTGAATCGGCCTTGTTGATTCTGGCGCTGATCCGCGGTTGTTCGCATTGTCCATACCACTGATTGCTATAATTTGCTATTAAAAATATCAATCTTTGGTTGGTTATCGCTCACTCGTCGATTGCGTCGGGGCCTACCTACAGGGTTGGCTTGGTCGCTTTGATTTACTGTCCCCCACTGAAAATAAGTTAATTGAATGGGTATTCTTAATGCAATGTATTTATTATTTATTTTTAATTTATTTCAAATAGGATAGTTGTCTCAGCATTTTTATACTGATCGTAAAAAGCGAGAGGCAAAATTCATCTCGTAAAACATCAGCTAGTAAGCATTTTACTCTCCGAAACTTGAGGCTAGCACTGACAGTCATCCCCCTCCCCGCGAAGATGACCACAACATACGACCCTTTTCATATTTATTAAGGTCTATCCTATTCAGGTTATAAAAACTGATTTACAAAGGATTTGGATTTAGGACGCGTCAACCGTTAAGTCATAATGCACCACTCTATAACCTGTAGGGGATATGGTGAGGAGGAGGAGCCCATGCTGGTCAGTGGTCAGAACCAGTCACGGGTAAGTGAGGAAAGGGGGGAATTCTCACGTCGCGATCGTCATTGTCTTTGTCATCGTTCGTGGTGTCATTGTCGTCATCGTCGTCGAGGGGTCATCAAGAGAGGGGGGAAAGGTCCCCGACGACGATTGCCAGAGCTCGGCTCTATTTTCGGGGAGTAAAATAACCCATCATACTAATGTTTGCTGGGTGGACTTTTTCTCTTGAATCGCCTTTTGTTTTACGATTAGCAGAGCCACGCCCTGGGCCAAATTCTACCCCGGGCCCAGACGGGGTGAATAACTAAATGAAACTTATTACATAAATGCAGATACAAAAATGAACTATAGTTAAGCTAAGTTTGAAATGTCCCCACCTTTGCCTTCCCATCATGTCTTTTGGGCTACGGTTAACGCGCCCTTCAACCAAATTAACTTAAAACTCTTTGGGAAACATTAGCCGCCCTTCAGACTAACTAGGAATATGGGATAAGTTGTGTTTGTAGTGACCAGCCGGGTCGGCTGGTCTGGGAGCGGGGGAGCGGGGGTCTGGGAGCGGGTCGCTCCCCACTGGGTATGCGGAGGGGACGGCGATCTTCGGGCGAGCCACCACAAGAGACGCGAGTGCGCGTCCTCCCTGACGCATGTTGGTCAACATACTATCCGTGTGTTTGTGTCTTTAATAATTGATTAACAAACATTGATTAACCTTCAATCGCGTACTCTTGTACCAAGTACCTATTTTCCTACATCCTCAGTTATAGTCGTCGCCCGTGGACTGTGAACATTACATCTGGGGCACAACGTGGTTTTAATACAGAGTTCGAGAGTTGTCACAGTTCTCGCTTTGTGGTGTAGTGGCCAACTGGGATATAAACCTTCGACTGAGTCTACGGTTCTGATTTACATGTTATTAAAATAATATTATGTAAAACAACTTAGGTCTATTACGCATACTGTGTGGCTCGATGGTCTTTAGGTTAGAGGCTCTGCTTCCAATGCAAAAGGTCTAGGGATCGACTCCCACTTTCAGGAACAAGTTTTTTAACTTCTGACGTGGACTAAAGTGCATCAGTTCTTGGCTTAGGAATTTGTAAACGGTGGTTTTTGAGCCCTCCTAGCATGACGAGACACACTAAATTCTAAGGAGGTTCCGAATCAAATTGGTTGATTCTGGTGGAATCGAGTTCAGCTTGATTGATCGGTGTTTCTTCTTTAAAATATGCCGATCTCTAGTTGTTGTTTATTTATTTACTGCGATTGAGTTTTCAATCGGTGGCAGAATTTCCCTCCCTATTAAAACACACCCTTAGACTTACTTTAAACCTATTTAAATCTTTCTCCCCGACTAATTTCCCTTGCAACCCATTCCAATCTACTAATTGTTCTACCCAGAAAGGAAATTTTTTCCCACATCGGTTTTAAATCCAACCCTTTCACATTTCCAGCTTTGATCATTCTTGGTTCATTGGTCATTATGATAAGATTCTTCAAGACAACATATGTGTACGAAGAGTGGTGTGCGTGCAGAACAGACACATGACAGATCATTTCATAACGGCACACAAAGTGCACATGGCCTATCCCTTTCAGACCCCAGGTCCCCGATTCATGTACATTTTTATCCCAGTATAAGCAGATTTAGGTGGTATAAGTTGCGGTATAACTCCGAATCCAATTCATGAAGACTTATCCCGCCTCGCACGGGGATAAGAAAATATGTAAACAGATGGCGGACATTTTAAAATTTTGCGTCTATGTGTAAAACGAGAAAAGTTGTCATTTCTCTCATAAAAGAAATCAGAAACCATCCCGGGCCTAGGCCCAGATGTAGAAAATTATTCATAATACAACAGTGTAGGCCTAAAGTTCCATTAGGCTATAGGAATATATAAAATTAATACTAACGTTACACGTTTGACAAGCCCTAGGCCTCTTCTAGACAACCCTAGGCCTGCACGACCTTGTTTAGACACACAACCCGCACAAATAACTAGTTTTGATTACTAAAAGCCTAATGCAGATAAAAAATAGTATGATAGTCCTAGGCTATTCAAAATTTACGGCAATAATACGCCTTTTCTTTTCTTTTAACGATCTCACGCAATCTTCTGTCACTAAATAAAAATGTAAAACAAAAGATGGTGCAAATTTTCAGTGTTCATTTGCTAATTTGCTGATTTACATGGCTGTGGAATGCAGTGGAAAATAACATTTGTTGTGTCTGTTGTTGCATTGGAAATTTTTGATTGGATGAGAGTTGCTCAGACTTAACCAGGCCTTATCCTGCCATGTCCTGCATTATACGTCCTTATACCACTTATACCCGGGATAAATGTACATGAATCGGGGCCCAGGTGTTTTTTTTCCTAAATTAAGTATCTTTAAGCAAAAATTCAAATTTCTAAAAAATCCAAGATAGTTATTGTTTTTAAAAAATGCGTTTTTTTAATTTGGAAATTTTGTCTTTTAAATAAAAGTTTCATTAAAAGTAGAAATTCAAATTTGAAACATTCCTAAAAGTAGATTTTTTATGAATGTTTTGTGTCTCAAATAATAGCAATACTATAGATTTACAAAATTTCCGGGAAAACCCACATTTTTCCCCATTTTTAGTCTTTTTTACATATTTGTATTTTCAATTTTCTCCCAAAAATTCACTTTTGTCCTATTGACATGGGGAAAAAAGCTTTTTTAAAATTCCCATTTTTTTTTTTTAAAAGAGCCAAATTGAAAAACCCTATTTTTTAGAGCAATAAAAATTCAAAAACCCTACATACACGTTTGTGTAGCAAGGGTCTGAAAGGAAGGGCTATATACTGGTACATACTAGAAATAACAATAAAAAACTACTAATAGTATATCAAAAATACTAGAAATAGGTACAAGACTACATACAGCTTAGTATAACCATTGGTATAACAGTTCGTCCGTTTCCATGGTTTCCAGTAGGACCAGATTTGTTCGCACCTCTTTATAAAGTTCATCTTTAACTACTGGTTCACCGGGAAATAGTCGCGATATCTCCCGTGATTGACAAGTCTTTTATGATGATCAATGATGGCGTCGCAAAACCGTCGCCAAACCACTTTGTTTGGTTTCCATTATTGCGCATCTTTGGTTTGTCAAAGAGCATTAATAACAAGTAGCTTACGAGCAAATAGTGTAATAGCTATTAAAATAATCAACAGATCCAAAGAGATAAAAAAACAACTAATAACTCTGTTTTTCCTCTTCTAGTCACACCAACTTTCTTGGAAAAATGAAATAAATCAGTTCTGCTTCTGTGAAGGTAGACTTTAAATATGAATTTATTTATAAATACTGGCGTATCAAAATTATTTCAAATATTTGTGCGAACATCTTTGGTCAAACTTTGGTGCGAACCTCCCGCAAAATCAATTTCTCGCGCTCTTATTTCCCGAAGCCCTCTACATTCGCAAGTATCAACAAGGCTGTGTATGGATTACGGTACGCCCCACGCCCCTGCCAAGTGTCAGTGCCATGGATTGTTTACTTTTATATTAGGCCCTATCGACCGCTCTAGGATTATTTTACCTGCTATTTAAATAATATGCAATCCACACATTTTGCTCATTTTTGCTGTTTTGTTGATTAGCGGTGCGTAGGCCTAGATGTCAAATATTTAAACAAGTTTGAGGTTATGTTCCACTAAAGGTTGTGGTTTCAGTTCGATTTGTTTTTTAGTTTAGCCCCTAGCTCTACATCTCAATATGGAACTAAGGGAACCGAAGCGAAAGCGACGGCCGCATGTTAAGCTTCAGTTGCCCCTTTCCAGTGCCGATTGAAAGCAGGACTGGAATACCCGCCAGTTGTGCCATGTGGAAAAATTGTACAGGAAGATATAACGGAGATTGTGTGGTTGTCAGTAATTCAGGAGATATATTTAGACTTTATTATCAAGGTTTTTTTGGCAAGGGGTCTCTCTCCAGGAGTTACCCAGATTTCGGGAAGGTAATACGGGGGATACCGCCTTTTATTCGGCAAAGGCAATGGGAACTGCGACATTCATGGGCTGAAGCTAAAAACACCATTTGTCATACTGATGCTTTAGGTAATAAGGAAGGTGAGAAAGCACTGTCTGTCCCCCAGTCAATTGACACATCTTATTTGAATAGAAATTCTAATTCCAACGATGTCAATTCCTGTTCAAGCAAATTAAAGGCAACTGAAATAGAACACAGATCAAAGAGAGAAGAAAGTAAAATGGTCTTACTAAACGAATCAACCCAAAACCCTGAGATAGAAAGTGTAATAGGCCAACAAGAAATACAGTCACCTGAAGAAAACGTAAATGTATGCGACACACATCAACAAATAAGCAGCGAGAAACAAAGTGTACTATCCGCAAATCAACAAGAAGAAAGTATGGTTGTTGTTTTACCGGACAGTGATGACGATGATGAAAACTTTTTAGAAAACATGAAACCAAAACTTGAATCTGATCCACTCTCTCTTAGTGAGGCATTACACCTGACACTTGAAGAAGCTTTCTTCCTTAGCTATGCGCTGGGTTGTTTAAAAGTCGTTGACCTCTATGGAAATAACCTCTTGTTAATAAACATGTGGCGATTGTTTTGCGATTCTCAGAAAGATTTCATCCAATCCTATGTTGCGTATCACTATTTCCGAGCAAAGAATTGGGTTGTGAAATCTGGACTTAAGTTTGGAGGAGATTATGGTAAGTGATTTTCGAATCCTGCATAAGGTATGGGGTTTTGTAATAATTGTCCATCTTAATCTATGACCAATAGTCTTAGCAGTGCATTAAAATGAGACATACAGCAACAAAGATCATCTTTGTCATCATCTTGTTTGAATTTACACCCAAGAAAAAAGGTATCTCAAGAGTCAAGACTGCTGTCCGAGCTCAAACTTAAGTTTTTATGCAGAACGCAGAGGTTTGGTCTTGTCTGGCTCACTTGGAAACTCCATCGTTTGTCCTATATCAGGTTGTGGTTTGCACCAAAATGATAAGTAAGAATTAAGATTTGCAGTATCAGAGCACATTTTTCAAAGCTCACTTATGACCGTAAAAATACTACCAAATAGGTAATTTTTTGTAATTTAGCAAGCTTGCGTAGTGGAAAAATATTTGAAATCTTAAGATGTGCTCTGGAAGCGACATGCGCTCATCCCTAGAAAACACCGTCCCCCCCCCTCAAAAAAAAAAATTGGGTGAAAATTGGAGGTCGAAAAGTACTAGTCCAGCCTCCAGACTGAAGGCCTATGTGAAAGTAGCTGGATTTGCCAATCAAGCGAATTAGACCACTTACAGCAGACTGAATTTGGCATGCTGCATCTTATGTTAACACAAATAGTAACAGTAGGCTAGGTACTATCTTCCCGTCGGCAAACAAAAATAATTATATTATAATTATAAATTATATATAACCTATACCTAAAAACCCGATTTACAAAAAATTTCGCCTGCAGCTGCAGCACTCCTACATATTTAAAAAAAAAATTGAACAACATTTAGGCCTAGGTATGCATTTTGCATTCTATTTTATTTTACGTTCCCCGTGTGGCACACTGGGTGTTGATATACTGTGCACTAGTAGGTACCTACTGTACTGACGGTTTGAACCCCTGTGAACTTATTTTAGAATCATACAATACAATAGAAATAAAATTTTAGAATTGTTCTCATATTTGATGTTTTTTAACGAATCAATTCAAATACTAAGTGCATGGGGGGTGGGGTTTGACCCCCCATAACCCGGGGGCCACTGATACTGTAGAACTGCATTTCATTTCATTTCTTGTTTTTCTGTTCTGAATAACAAGGTACACCGTTCATAATGTTACTCGTAATAGTCAATTTAACATTACTTACGACGTAAGACTCGATAAAGATTGTACCAAAGGATTTCAAGAACACTTGTTAGCGATGATGGAAGTACCAGACTAATTCATAACTACAAAGAATGCACTTGTAACAACAAAACACCCAAGTCACCAAGAATTCTTTTAGTCTACTTTGTACAAACAGGATTTCCAGTTCATTGATGCATGCGTTGTTACATTACAATTAGGTTAGTCACTATAACTTTCGTTAATGTATTGTTAAACGGGTTTCCAACATTGTCTGGATGGAACGATGGGGCCAGCGATCTGAAACTGTCGCCTTCAAGTCAACTGATGACAGAAACACCAAAGATCAGAGAGGTGAGAACTTACTAGTATTATTTTAACACTGTTTTCCATGTCGATGCAGTATACCGTTTGTTACTATTTAGGCATTCTCCATTTTCAGCCCTGTGTCCTAGTCTTGCAACTGCTTGCTGGGACGCACTTTGTCTGTTTTGTGAAATTCAAGATGAACTTTTGCCTTATCACGATGCAAGATGACCTACCACGAATCAGAGAGAGACCGAGAACTGTATTGTATTATATTTATTAGCAGCTGTGGGATTACATGTGATGCCGTAATACTCGCCTCATCGCGATCTCCACTTTTCAGCCGTGTGTCCCGTGTCTTGCCACACTACTCGGCGGGACGCACTTTTGTCCTGCTTTCTTTGAAAATTCAAAATAGATTTTGCATTATTGAAACTTCGCGCTTACTACCTCTCTCATCCCAACCCAACCGGCCCGCTGTCAGCGAGAGCTCGCTGGCGCTCTCCTTTGCCATGATTGTAAACACTGTAGTGGCCACTACCCGCTGCCGCCGACAAGTGTCGGTCGGCTTGCTTGTTTCTCCCTCACACACAAGTTGGTGTAGTTACTAGTCAGTGTTCGTTTCTTCTCGTATCGACAGTGTCGTGTGTAAAATGGCACCACCTAAACGTGTGTTTTCAATGATGATGTTAGGAAGGACTTTCCTTACCTTGTTCAACACGATACTGCATAATCACAAAAGTGTTTTGTTCGATCTGCAAAGCAATATTTTCTTTAGACCACAGTGGATGACACGACATAGAAGAACATACGGTATATGCAAAGAGACAAAAACATAAAGAAGCATTGCTAGCACGTTCCACATCTACAAGATAATTAATGTGATCTTTGTTCCCCTACCCACCACCATACTTTAACCTTCTAGAACACTGATGGAGTGATGAATACATATATAATATACATCCAAATTTTGTTTTAGGGTTTTTGTTCGTGTATTTCCTCTTCTCTCTAGCAGGCCTACACAAGGACCATTGTCAGCTGGTCGACGTTTCGGCTGAATCACATCAGCCATCATCAGGACGAAACCCTAACAGCTCAGAAAAAACTACTGCTGCTGCCTCGACTGCAGACGTGGGAATGACCTCGCGTAACAACTCTGCTAGTTTATATACTCTCCAACTCAATGTACGTAATCAAGTTGCGCACGCAGCCCGACTCAGCTCGGGCAAAAACAAACATTAAACCAGACGGCTTCGGCTACGTGTAGTCGGACCTGTGTATTCTTCCGCATCTATTGTTGAACAGGAGGGATGACGCACTCGTCTTGCCAGCATCTTGGAGGCCTGCCTTGGTGTCACACTCAATACAACCTCAACACCCCCAAACTATACCATGCCCCCTAATGTACACTGTAGGGCCTATCACCTCGCCACAAACAATAGATGCGGAAGAATACACAGGTCCGACTACACGTAGCCGAAGCCGTCTGGTTTAATGTTTGTTTTTGCCCGGGCTGAGTCGGGCTGCGTGCGCAACTTGATTACGTACATTGAGTTGGAGAGTATATAAACTAGCAGAGTTGTTACGCGAGGTCATTCCCACGTCTGCAGTCGAGGCAGCAGCAGTAGTTTTTTTCTGAGCTGTTAGGGTTTCGTCCTGATGATGGCTGATGTGATTCAGCCGAAACGTCGACCAGCTGACAATGGTCCTTGTGTAGGCCTGCTAGAGAGAAGAGGAAATACACGAACAAAAACCCTAAAACAAAATTTGGATGTATCTATGACTGTTCGTGAAAACCTACGTGCTAACATATAATACTAGGAAAACGCTTAAGTCCCGCCGCGTTGTTTGGATGAGCGTAATTGGTGCATTGAGCTGCCATGTGTTATGCGGATTTTCTGTTGTTCTGTGGAAAAATCATTACCAAGTTGAATTTTTTTAAAAATTAAATTAAATTAAATTAAAATTAACTTTAATTTATTAATTTTTTTTTTTTTTTTTTTTTTTTTTTCTCGATTGCGCTCAAATTTAACACGAATATATTAATTCATACAATAAGGGTTCTGTGAAAAAATCATTACAATAGGATAAAGCATGTAGGTGTTATAAGTCAAAGAATTGTTTTAAAAAAAAAAAAAATCTTAAAATTTCGATTTTCATGAGAAATATTTTTTCGATTACGCTTAAATTTTACACGAATATCTTAATTCATAAAATTAAGGTTCTGTGAAAAATCATCACAATCGGATAAAGCATGTAGGAGTTATAAGTCGAAGAATTTTTTAAAATTCGAAAAAATCGTAAAATTGCGTTTTTTATGAGAAAATTTTTTCCGATTGCGCTCAAAAACGTAGCAGTTCTAAGTTTAGAGATTTCAAAGGCCTCCATAAAATTTCATCACAATCGGAGTATCGGTTTAGCCGGAATCGTGTTAACAGACACACAAAAATACAAAAAAAAAGAAAGAAAAAAAAAAAAAAAAAAAAACAATCCGGATTTTTTTCTCCAGTGTAGTGAAATGGAATCTTCGCTACGCTCATCCAATAATATAATATAATATATAATATATAATAATATACTTTTTTCGGTTTACCACGTAAGATATTCTTTCTTACATGGTAAACCGAAAAAAGTAAATTTAATTATTTAAAGATGGTAACACATACAAATAACCACGAAAACCTAAGAAATTCCACATATATATATCCTTCATAAACAAAATGCCATGGAGTTGCCATTTTTCAGTTTAAACATGTCAAAATAACTGTCATATGGTGAAGATGGAACTTTATACTTTATCTTCGGAGCATCTCCGGCAGCTGGGGCTTTGCCCCAGACCCCAGCTACAGCCGCATCCATGCTATTTTGGTTTGTAAATCTGGGCAGCCCACTCATCTACTGTGGGCCTCCTCGACTCGTCTAATTGGAAAACCTCACTTGTGTTTCAGGAGATCCTCCTGTGCCAGGTGGTGTGGCCGGCAGACTTGCCCGATGGTGCGTTACGGTCACCGACGGTGTTATCAAAGTTCACAGTTCAAGAGGTTCTGGTCAGAAGATGGGTGTCTTCAAAAGAACGAGAAAAGGACTGGGAAGACCTGCTCTAAAGTCTAAACTAAACAAGCCACCTTAGGAGAATTATTGTAATGACATGCAACTTTATTTTTTACTTTAAATGATTTTTTATTGTATATACCGGTAAATAATATTTATAACATACATTTACATGTAGGCCCTACCGCCCTACCGGTACCCTAGTAGTAGGCCTACTTACAGTTTTATATTACAATTATTTTCAAAATAAGTTTCAGTAAATAGTTTTATTTTTATTCCATTTTGACATGCACACTTAATCTTAACCAAAAAATATTGGACCTTGTTTTATATTATCAGTTGTATTGTATTTTAGCGATATATCCACAAAGGTTGATGAATTCAAAGTAGGCAAAGACCTACAAAATGTCAATGTAGGCAAATGGGCAAATACACACAATCACAATCATGAATAAAGTTTATTTATTTTCTACCAAATAAAATTCATACACTTTACTGTAGTTAGTAAGGTGTATGTTGACAATAACATACCATACTTTATCAAGTTTGACCTTTGAATTACCATTAGATTGATTGGTTGAAATTTTAAAAAAAATGTGAATAAACTGATGAAGGCCTATGGACCCACATGCTATAATGCTGAATCGTTCTCGGTTTTTGCAATCGAAGCCAATCCAGTGAAGTTATAGACTAAGGTCCATGGGACACCTGCTACGCTTGCTTGCTTGTTTGTTTAAAGTAGCAAGCAACAGTGTGCCCGTCCCAATGTGATTCTATCTGTGTTGTTGTTGGGTAGGTAATCTCTAAGAGTCTAGACATTTCACACACTAACTGCGAGGACACACACAAAATATACCTTATAAATAACACTATGATGCAGGCCTACTGAAACAAGTATAGAAGAACCATAACCAACATTTCTAACTATGTCTGTGCGCGATGCTTCTTTTGAATGCCAGTACTACGGAACTCGCTGCGTTGTTTTAAATATTCTTCACGGCAAATGCTTTTAAAATCTTCGTCTTTGTACCACTGGGCAAGGCAGTCCATCAGCATGCTATTCTCCTTGCGACACGTGATCACCATCGCTATGCTCGATTCTTTGCAACAGGTGTTAAATGCTGGGGGAAAACATATTATTACTGTATTTATGCGAGTATAGGGGCTCGGGTATATTTGAAATTGTCAAGTTCAAAAAGTGGGGTGCGGCCATTATGTGAAGCCATTTATCAATGGTATTTATATCCAAATCTTTAAAATCTGAGTGGTCAAAATAAGGGTGCGGCCTTTACTCGAGGGCGGCCTATAAGCGAGTAAATACGGTAGGTACCCCCTAGGTTAATTAATTAATGTTTACTTACCAAGTTAATTAATATGATCATTAGCCAAGAGGTTTTCTAGCAGATCCACAACACAAGTACCTAGTACCTACCTACTAGGCAAATGCCAAAGTCATTGTTACATGAGTGAGTGAGCCATGTGTTGAGTAGGTACCCGGTAACATCCAAGTTCAGTATAAATTATAAGAGTTTTGAGTTTAGTTGGTATAAGGGTGCGTCAACTATAACACCATGATGCACCTCTCTATCCTATAATAGGCTAGAGAGGAAATCCAGCCCTAGGAAGGGGGAGGAAAGGGAATGTTTCTGGGAACTCAACACATTAGGGGCCACACAGTAGGGGCCACACAGTAGGCCTATATCAATGAACTCAAGCTTGCTCACTCTTCTAACAATGATTTTGGTGTTTTCCTAGTCTAATTGACAAAAGGCGCCTGCCTTTATACCTGGAATGTGGGAGACCTGGGTTCAAGCCCCAGTCTAGATAGATTTATTTTATGAGGATTGTATTAAACTAGGAAAACGCTTAAGTCCCGCCGCGTTGTTGGATGAGCGTAATTGGTGCATTGAGCTGCCATGTGTTATGCGGATTTTCTGTTGTTCTGTGAAAAAATCATGACAAAGTTGAAGATTTTTTTAAAATTAATTTAAATTAAATAAAAAATAAACATTAATTTTCAATTTTTTTAATTAATCGTAATTCTAAAAAAGAAAAAAATCGTAAAATTGCGATTTTCATAAGAAATAATTATTCGATTGCGCTCAAATTTCACACGAATATATTAATTCATAAAATTAACGTTCTGTGAAAAAATAATTACAATCGGTTAAAGCATGTAGGTGTTATAAGTCAAAGAATTGTTTCTCGATTTGGTTGATCGGGAAACACTCCCGTGGGTGTAATTGTTTTTATTTACTACAATTCAGAAATTAAAAAAGTCTGCCCCAACCGGGAATCGAACCACGGATCTCCCACATTCCAGGTGGACGTCTTAACCACTAGACCATCAGGACGGGTACATTTTAATTTTAATCTCTGAATTGTAGTTGCATTATACATCTGAATGGATGGAACAGTACTGCAACGAATATCTGCTGCCTTTGAACTGACCACCAAACATTAATTATAATGTCATTACCTTTACGCAGGTATCAACCAAATCGAGAAATAAACCCTCGCTCATACCTGCGTAAAGGTAATGACATTATAATTAATGTTTGGTGGTCAGTTCAAAGGCAGCAGATATTCGTTGCAGTACTGTTCCATCCATTCAGATGTATAATGCAACTACAATTCAGAGATTAAAATGTACCCGTCCTGATGGTCTAGTGGTTAAGACGTCCACCTGGAATGTGGGAGATCCGTGGTTCGATTCCCGGTTGGGGCAGACTTTTTTAATTTCTGAATTGTAGTAAATAAAAATCAAAGAATTGTTTTAAAAAAGAAAAAAAAACAAAAAATTTCGATTTTCATGAGAAATAATTTTTCGATTGCGCTCAAATTTCACACGAATATCTTAATTCATAAAATTATGGTTCTGTGAAAAACTCATTAAAATCGAATAAAGTATGTAGGGCTAGGTGTTATAAGTCGAAGAAATTTTTTAAAAATCGAAAAAAATCGTAAAATTGCGATTTTGACGAGTAATAATTTTTCAGTTGCGCTCAAAAACGTGACAGCTCTAAGTTTAGAGATTTCGAAGGTCTCCAGAAAATTTCATTGCAATTGGAGTATCGGTTTAGCCGGAATCGTGCTGACAAACACACAATAATACAGAAAAAAAAAAAACATTCCGGATTTTTTCTCTCCAGTGTAGTGAAATGGAATCTTCGCTGCGCTCGCTACGCTCATCCAAAAACTATAGATATACCGGGTAGAGCTGAATTTTGAGGAACCTTAAGCGTGGAGATTTGTTTATACTTTGGTCACTGCATGCATTCACCGCCTGACATTCAAAACATGATTTGATAAAAATTATTGTTCATGAACAGACAATTGTCGTTAAACCTTAAATTAAATTTTCAATTTATTATTTCTTGTGAGTTCAAATCGTAAAATGTTATTGTTAACTGTACCCTGAGAATTGGTACCGGATGTCTGTTTAAAATTTCTTCACAATCTATTTAGCTGTTTGGCCGTTTTGGACAGTACTCACTGATAAAAAAGGAAAAATACATCTTGTAGGTACCGTTAGACTTTAATTGTTTAGACTCAGTCACTTTGCTGCAGCTATGAAGTCTTTCAGGTTTACCACACTTCAAAGTTTAGTTTAAGCAGCATAAAGTGGTAATGAAGAATTATTTTGTTCCTACTTCCTATGGTAAGGTCTAGGGTAAGAGGGGTAAATGGGAACAGGGGGTAAATAGGAACAGCCCTAAAATCTACCCCATATGACCTGTTTAAAAACATATGTATAGGGCCTATTCTATAGGGGTACGTCCACATTTGCAGTCGCACAGCTTATTTTGTGCTTCAGCTAATCAATGAAATCCAAATAAACTTTCTTTGGTGAATTATTTTAATTATTATTAATACATATGTAAGGCTTGCAGGAAAAAAAAACAGACTAGTTTTGACTTATGTTAATATGATATTTTAATGTTTGTTTGAATTGTTAGTCTTAAAGGAACAATACTACTTTTTACATTTGATTTTTTCCCTTCTACATGCTTTTAGGAAAATGGCATAGGCCACTTTCAACAGTGCAAAGAATAATGTACAACAAAAAAATTGTAAAAAAATCAATTGTAAAACTTTTTTACAGAAAGTCAAAGATGAAAAGTTCTAAAAGTGTTCCTATTAACCCCACTTACCTACATATAAGGTAGAAATTAGAAATCATTTGAAATCACCAGTAGGTATGAGAAGTATTACCTTGGACTTCTTTAAAACACTTTTCAGCTTTGGCCTTATCACGCATTATTTTGGGAATAAGAACTTCAGTCTCCACCTTTCTCAAAGAACGGTCGGCAGGATCGCCTGAAATAGAAGAAATCTTGTAACAAAGCCAGCCAAATCTTTATAGTAGTTACGAACGTCATTTATGTCGCAATCAGGAGAAAAGTTTCATTGTAATAGCGTTTGATTATGGTAATGTAAACATGTAGGCTTTGGCCTAAGCTATACATTTTTGTGAGCAGGGAGAGAATAGAATCAATAGATTGACAACATTTAATGGAGTTACGCCAGTTTCTCACACCGTAAGAAATTGTTAATTATAGAGGAGAGTCTTGTACAGAGCTGGATCTATGGGTACTCGCAGTGCGTGTAGGAGCAGGGCCCCGGGTGGCTGAGGGGCCCCCGAATCCATTAGAAAAATATACCATATACCAATGTACCCACTTAGTGGAGCTTTGCCATAGAATACAAGTTTTGTATTGTGTAGTACAGGGGTGGACAATTACCAGTCGCCCGCTCGCCAGGGCGAGTAAAAATTTCATGCTGGCCCCTAGATCATCAAGAAAAAAAAATCAATAAAATAAAATAAAATTTGAACAAGCGCCTTGCAGCAGATATTGGTGGTTTTTATTTATCAATGCAACATTAACTAGCTACTTCCACAAGTTATTACTTATTATTGATACAAATTTGCTTTAAATCGCGTTTTAGGCAATCAAACGTTATGCAATACTTAAAAAAAAACACCTTTGGAGAATTTGCCTCTGGCGGCTGGGGATGATACCATGATACCATACCATGATACTACTGGCCCCTACTTATTTTTCCTGGCCCCTAACTTTTTAGTGGATTTGTCCACCCCTGGTGTAGTATTTTGAATCCTTATTTAAAACTCCCAGTAAAAATAACACCTTTCCTTTATACTGTCAGAAATCATCAGTCTGTCTCTGAAATGTGTCTGTTATATGCTAAATATGCAGCATATTATGTTATATGCTGTAAAGACAAGAGGTGGAATTACAGAGTGGTTTGACATTAGGAGTGGGTTAAAACAAGGAAGTGTACTGTCTCCACTATTGTTCATTGTCGTCATGGACGAAATCACCAGGAAAATTGCAGAGAGAATCGGGGAAGAATGTATGAAAATAATGTTATTTGCAGACGATCTTTTGGTGTGGGGGGAGGATGAAGAGGAGGTGCAATCTCAAGTTGATGTGTGGAGTGTGGTGGCAGGAGAATATGGACTGGTGTTTGGAAGTGGCAAGAGTGAAACAATGCTGATGACACGAGATAAAGCGAAGAATGTCAGGATTCTACTAGGAGGACAGATTTTGAAACAAGTGGAAAATTTCAAGTACGTGGGGAGTATAATAGCATGCGATGGAAGGATTCAACCAGAGATAGGAAGAAGGACACAGCAAGCTGTTGGGTTATTCCAATCTATCCGAGATCTCATATGGAACAGAGAAGTACCAAAGAAGTGCAAGGTTATCATCTACCAGACCTACTTTGTTCCAATACTGACATATGCAGCAGAGACTTGGAATATGACAGCAGTGGAGGAGAGTCTTGTGCAGGCTGTAGCTAAGTAGATATGAAGTTTTTGAGAAGCATTGTAGGTAAGACTAGATGGGACCGAATACGGAATGAGGATATCCGAGATCAAGTAGGCGTGAGGAATTTAATGGAGCGAATTGGAGAGAGAAGATTAAAGTGGTTCGGACATGTCAAGAGAATGGAAAGATCAAGATTACCGAGAAGGATGATGGAATTGGAAATTCCAGGTAGGAGACCAAGGGGCAGACCACGACAACAATGGCAGAATAGTGTGAGAAAAGATGTAGAACAGCGGGGAGGAGAGTGGAATGTGGTGCCCGGGTATCGATTGCGGGTACCCGGGTACGAAAATTTTCGGGTATTGACATCCCCAATTATTGGTTTGAATCCAGGGTATGGCATAACTTGCCTTACATGGCCTGGAATGGACCGCATGGTGCTCCGATTGTAGGCCTACGTGGAGAAGACACGGGCCCGGTTCTCACACCGTGGTTAGAAATGGATATTGATTCAAGGAATTCAAGACTCTGGTGCGCACGAACGGCTCGATCGATAGGCCCCTAGGCCTACCGTACCATAAAAATCTAACCGCGATTGCAGTTGGCTGTTTAGAAAATTCTCTATCCAGACAATTATAGCCAACTGCGATTGGCTCCGATTAGTGACTGACTCGGGAGACTGGGAGACGCTTGAGGATAAGAGAAGAGTGGACAGACTGAGTAAGATGTACAGGGTGTCCAGAGCACATGAGGGATGAGGGGAGATGAATATGCATCTAAGAAGGGCTAACTATATAGCCAGAGGAGACCATTCATGGAAATATGAGAGGTACATGGGCCACAGTACAGATGTGGGTAAGAACTCCTTCCTGGCTAGAACGGTAGTGGAGTGGAATAATCTTTGAGGGGATAGTGGGGGGAAAAGAAGTTGATTGGATTTTAAAAATCTCTGAAGTTGCTGCCAAAGGTGTATCCAGACTAGCAAAGTGTCTATTTTCACCCCAGGGGTGTCTGGAAGATTGTATTTTGCTATTTTCACCCACTTATGCATGTGCGCATGGGGCCCAAAATTTTATTGGTAGGCCTACCAAAGGTGCTCTTCTTCTTTGGTTGGTAGCCCCCAACTTGGAAAAGCCTAGGTTAGGGGGAGAGGGGGCGCGTATGTTTTAATAGAATACCCTAATTTATAATAAAAATATTGCCGAACAAGTGCCCTTTTTTCTAGACACCCTTGTGCATGTGCAGAAAGTGGGTGAAAATAGCAAAACACTTGCGTCTAGGCACCCCAAGGGTGTAAATAGGCGGCCCCAGACTAGGGGAGAGGGGGGGAGAGAGAGAAGTGAATGGAGAAGTGAGAAACAAGAGGCCTTGCTCGATAAGGGAATATGGAGAATATATAAATATAATATATAATATATAAACGGAGGAATAGAGAAGGCGTGTGGAGAGACAGGGGCATATTTCTTAGACACAGAAGGGAGGATTGGTGAGGGGGACCTGGAAGAGGACGGGGTCCATTTGTCAAGGGAGGGAAGTTTTAAATTAGGTGAATACATACAACAGGAAGTGGAAGGGTGGAGGGCCCATAAAAGGAAAGAGGGTCACTCGTGAGGGATAGGAGGGGATGATGGAGAGAAGGAGGTCAAAGGGTACAGAGATGGAAGGAGAGAGGGAAAAAGTCAAAGGGAAATATGGAGCAAAGGAAATGGGGAAACGATAAAAGCTGATAAAAGGGAGAATAGGGAGACAGCAGGGAATAATGGGAGAGGGAAGATTGGGGAACAACATAGGAATATGGGAAAAGGGGATGATTACAACAAGGGATATGAGCGAGAAAGGGATCAGGAAGGTAATGGTAGCAAGGATAATGAAGGTAGCAGGGCTAAGGAAAACCAAGGAATAGGTAGAAACCAAGGAATAGGTAGAGGTCAGAAACAAAATCAAAATCACAACTTGGACTGCATGGGTCAGGACAAGGAAGGATCGACATGAATGCAAGGAGTATCAAAGGGAAGCAGGTTCAGTTCTGGACAATGGTGGAGCTATATGATGCGGATGTAGTAGTGGCCGTGGAAACATGGCTGGACGATAGCATACTGGATGGAGAAGTGGGACATACTGGATACAACGTCTTCAGAAGGGATAGAGATAGCCATGGGGGAGGCCTACTGGTGGGATGCAAAATTGAGCTTAAGGGCAGAGTAGCTTGGAAAGAGAGCACAAATGAGTTAATGGGTATCAAAATCATGGAAGGGAGAAAGGAAATGGAGATAATGGCAGCTTACAGGCCACCGGGGAATAATGAGTACTCTGTCTTAACAGCTATTGGAGATAGGACCAGAGGGGATAATAAGATTATAATAGCAGGAGATTTAAATATGCCCAAGGTCAAGTGGGAGGGGGGATTAGTTAACACTGGAAGTAAGGCGCAAAGGATGGCAAATACAATAATAAACAAGGGAGGTAAATAACAGGGATCTGAGTGAAGGAAGGGGGGGGGAAGAAATAGCAGTGAATGTTGATAAAGTGACTAAGGTAATAGCCTCACTAAAGAGAGGGAAGGCACCAGGAAAGGATGGCCTCACGGGAGATTTTCTCCAGCTGCATGGCAATGGGAGAGACGGCGATGTACATGTGCAAAATAATAGAGGCTTCACTAGAGAAAGGGGAGGTGCCTGGCAGTTGGAGAGAAGCTACTGTGATACCAGTGCACAAAGGGGGGGAAAAGGGGAAACTAGGAAACTACAGACCAATATCACTAACATCAGTGGGGTCAAAGATCATGGAAAGGGTAATAGGGGACTAGGCCTATATTAAAGAGATTATAAGGAAGAAAAAATGGTTAAATGAAAGCCAACACGGGTTTAGAAAGGGATACTCATGCGAGACGCAGCTCATGGGACTGGTTGGTGACATTGGTAGTGCTCTGGATAAAGGTGAACCGGTGGATGCTGTACTCATAGACTTCGAGAAGGCTTTTGATAAAGTACCACATGGTAAACTATTAGGGAAACTGGAAGGGGTATAAAGGATCATTGGGTAAATAGGTGGGTCAAGGAATTCCTCAACGACAGAAGACAGAGGGTGAAGGTGGGGGAGGACCTATCCGATGAGGTAGATGTGACATCAGGGGTGCCTCAGGGGAGTGTTCTAGGGCCTCTGCTATTTGCAATCTACATCAATGACATAGCGGAAGGAATGGGAGCGAAGGTAAGACTCTTTGCAGATGACTGCGTGATTTACAGGATAATCAGAAAAGGAGGGGATGTTGATGACCTTAAACAGGACCTGGTTAGGCTGGGGGTATGGGTAGAGGGTAATAAGATGAGTCTAAATGTAAACAAATGCAAATGGATAAGATTCACAAGGAAGAGGAAGGATCAAGGGTTAGGGGATGGGAACGCAATAATGGGGAAAGATCTGGAGAAGGTAGAGAAATTCAAATACCTAGGAGTATGGCTACAGAGCAAGCTAAGCTGGGAGGAACAGGTGAGTGCAACCTCCAAAAAGGGTTTTAGGTGCCTAAACTTTGTTATGCAAACATTAAAAGGGGCCAGTAGTGAATTAAAAGGGCATGCATATAAAACGCTGGTGAGACCTGTAGTGGAATACGCTGGGGCTGTATGGGATCCGTATAGGAAAGGGGAGATCGAGGAAATCGAGGCAGTGCAGAAGAGAGCTGCAAGAAGGGTATTAAGGAAAGGGAATAGGTGGATTGAGGAAGTGATAAATGGGCAACTAGTAAGGACGTATGAAAGTGTTACAACAATGGTGCAGAATCTAGGATGGGAGAAGCTGGAGGAAAGGAGAAGGAATGACAGACTAGGGAAAATGTATATGGTGACTAGGACACATGAAGGATGGGGAGAGATGAATAGACAGCTAAGGAGGGCGAACTATGTTGCCAGAGGGGATCATACGTGGAAGTATGAGAGGGGAGCATGGGCAACGGACGTAGGCAGAAACTCTTTCTTGGCCAGGACGGTGGTGGAGTGGAATGGTCTACCAGGTGGAGTAGTGGAGGAGAAGACTGTTAAGGGCTTTAAAAAGCGTATGAAGCTGCTGCCGAAGGTAAATCCTGATCAGGGGGGGTGAGTGTGCAGGAAAGTCTAAAACATGCTCATGAGGTGAAGATTAGATGAAACAAAGGGACGATGATAGGAAGGAAGGAAGGAAGGAAGGAGGAGGAAACAAACCTACCACCGACTAATAGTCAATTGTAGGAGATGAAATACCAATACCAATATGGAAGAGTGGAAGATGAAGGGGAAACCTGCCACCGACTAACAGTCAACAGCAGATGAGAAGGAAAACAACAACAGTCCTGACAGGCCAGCATAACGATAGCCTAGGCATAGCCATTTGAAGACATCTAGGACCACTATGCCTATTGTTTTGTGAGTAAACCGTTTGGA
Organism: Sweltsa coloradensis; assembly: GCA_024449915.1. Classification (NCBI taxonomy): domain Eukaryota; kingdom Metazoa; phylum Arthropoda; class Insecta; order Plecoptera; family Chloroperlidae; genus Sweltsa; species Sweltsa coloradensis. Next base: position 144,615 of record JAMZAV010001918.1, read on the forward strand.
AACAAATTTTTAAAATGTATTTCTACATAAAACAGTATTTTCATTACCTATTCCATGTGGTCCTCCACCGAATTTTGACGGCAGAACGCCCGATTCGTTAGACAAGGCCGCCATTATGAATATTGTTCAGTTGGTGATTGCACACAACTTGCCAACATCAAAAATAACAATCGTACATCAACGTTGAAGCAGTACCAATGCAAAATAAAATTTTCGCTAACTTAATTCGAATTAAACAAATCATAGCCATGAAAAACTGAGTACAATTGAAAACTGAATTTGTTATGAAATTAATAGTAACTTAATAAATTTATAACATATTTAATCAATCAATATATTTGATTGGTGCTAATTAAAAGGATCTAGCGAGCAAGTCCTGTAAATATGTTGCCGTTGGTCACTATGTTAATGATGCTTTTTTCATGAGTTGCAATTTTGGTCGTACATCCACAGTACAAAATCGGCAAAACGTCCACAACATTCGTAGTGTTACAGAATTGTGCTGAAGATTTTCTAGGCGTAGACTAGTGTTTATCATAAATTTGTTTGTGGGTAAGACATAGTGTATAATTAATCGTTGTGTTCAATTACTAAAATTGTTTAGGCCTAGGCTTGGAGTCCTGGATTGGCGTGTGTGCAAGTTCCGGCCTAGGCTAGGGGCCTATAGGACTAGGCCTCGGCCTAGGGCTTACCCCTAGGCCTAGGGCTAGCCTTTGTGTATTTAATATCCCTTTTTTATGCCGTAGGCCTAGGGCTAGCCTAGGCCTAACTCCTGTGCCCATAAATTCCCACTGATGCTAGGCCTATTATCAACGCGAGAATAACCTAGGCCTAACCCTACTCTTGAAATGAGAAGAGCCTAGGTATTATCTTAACAATATGCCTCTGCATCATTCAGACTGCTTTAGGAATATCCTAGGCCTACCTAGGCTAGGGTCTAGCTAGGCCAAGCTGCTGCTAGGTAGGCAGGCCTATGCCCAACCCTGTAGGCCGCTAGGGGCCTACCTTTTTCGGATTCTATTGATAACTTGTTGGCCTAGGGTTGACCTCTTACTCTGGAACTTTTTAACTAATAACCAGATGATTGATGGCGTTTTCCATTGGCATGCACCAAGTGCCCATAAAGTTTACACTGAAACGTCACTGTGATGTCATTGCACTCACTGAGTATTTCACTCATGCTGTCAGTAAAAGTGAAGGGATACTCAGCGATGTTTTTAATCCGTTTTTTGTTGAATAAACACTAGAACAACCACAACAGTGTAATTTAAATGATTTTTAAACAGGCGCACACAAGTGTTTACAAAATAAAACACAAAACAACATACACTAACAACACATAACAAACAGCCACCATCACCTCCACCGACCTCCACACGTCGCCATCTTCGAACTCAAATCCAGCCTAAACCAGTGCTATCAACTACTATGAGATACAAAATGAAATTCGATGCACAACTGAATGGGGGGGCATTACCCCCCAACCCCCACCGAGGCTCTGCCCCTGGACCCCAACTCATACCCAACAACAAAACCACAAACACACACACCTCATTCCGATGAATCGCTAACTCAGGAAAACCAGTCAATCCCATAAAATACAAGGGATTTAGTTGCCAGCACTGCAATACGTTATTCCCCCACCTCGCCGTCGCTCCAGTCGACATACAACACTCTCACAACGTAAACATTAACATTAATTGTCAATCACGACAAACCTTCCGAATGACCAAAAAACATACTCAAATCAACGTGTGCCGACTTAAATCACTCCACAAACTATGTAAGTAACATCGCTCAATCATTTAAATAGACCATTTTCAGAATTAACTGCGTATGCGCGCTCCGTTGCAAAGCATTATGGGAGAAAGGGCCTTTACATGCTAAATGCCATTTGATTGGGATTGTGGCGGACTGCACTGCCATTGTTGGTAACGCAGTACTCCACACACCCGAGCATATGGCATTCAACATGTAAATGCCCTTTCTACCACAATGCTTCCCGCACGCGATAGGCCTATAGATTTTGGAAATTGTTTACTACCTTCCAAAGGAATTTCGGTCCGCTGAGTGATTCTGCATAATTACCATGCTGTCTAGTTTAATCCCCAATGGAACTCGACGTCAAAAATCGTAATATATGGCCCGTCAAATCAAATCACGCACGTCTAGGGCCGCTTAATTGCTCTATCGGTAAGGCGGTTACTCAGTTACACTATCCTCTGACCTAGTGCGGCTCAGTGCAGCACTCGTTCATAATGCACCGGAGCACCGCCAATGGTTTCCGTACACTGGCAATGAGTTCACACTCAAATTCCCAATTGATGATGTTTCTGACGTTTTTGGTTCACATTCAGTGTGCACGAGTGCATCCAATGGAAAACGTTATAGGCCTAAGGTAATGGCTGTGTGGAGTGCTAGAGGTTTTGGTATTGGTATTGATCTCTTCTCCTGCTAATGACTAGTAGTCGGTGGTAGTAGTTGGTTCTAACCGCCCATACGTTGAAAGCCCTGATGTCATGATGTCACAAAGAAGTTAAGTAGGCCTGCATAAAGCCGTAGTCATAAATAAATAAATATGTATTTAGATTTTGGTTTATTTGGATTAAGGACGCGTCAACCGTTAGGTCATAATGCACCACTCTAGCCTAAGGGGGGTGGGGAGGAGGGGCCCATGCTCGTCAGAACCAGCCACGGGTAAAGCGCCTGTCAGACGATTGAGAAAATCGCGCGAGTTGGCTCGCGCGAGTAACTCTCTGGGAGTAGGCCTACACTTGTTTACATGGAACTCACCGCCTCCCCGTCAGACGGTGAGCCAGCTCGCGCGAGCTCGCGCTCGCTACGAAAAATGTCCAGCTTGTTCAACTTCCTAGCAAGTCGAGGTGGCGAGAGCCAATCAGAACCCACTACCATAACACGTGACCAGTGAACACCAATAGGTGGCGTTGTTGTTACCTTCATTGACTGTCGTGTGACAAGGATGGTAATAAACTCGCGCGAGCCAACTCGCGCGATTTTCTCAATCGTGTGACAGCCGCTTAAGGGAAGGAAGGGGGGTTTCTCACGTCGCGGTCGTCATCGTCTTTGTCATCGTTCGTTGTGTCATTGTCATCGTCGCCGGGGGGTCGTCAAGGGAAGGGGGTGGCAAAGTCCCCGACGACGATTGCCAGAGATCGCCTCTATTTTCAGGGAGTAAAATACTACCCTTCAAACTAGCTGATGTTTGCGAGTTGGACTTTTTCTTTTGAATCGCCTTTTACGATTAGCAGAGCCATGCTCTGGGCCTATTCTACCCCGGGCCCAGACGGGGGTCTTACGTATTTAGAGTCGATCCACTCAATCACATTTATAACTGATTTTCAGTGGGGACAGTAAACCAAAGTGACCAAGCTACGTAGTTCTACCTTGCAGCGTGACTCGGGCAACAGCAATGGACAACAACCTGTTGGTGGTAAAACTGTTAGAATAACACAGAACACAGCTGACTCTATTTTGATACACAACACTCAACAGACACCCATACACTCTCATCACAACAAAAAGTAGGCTAGTAGGCATATCAACATTGCTTTCATGAACAGGGGTATATCCTCGAAGAATGGCCTGTCTTGCGACGAGTCATAAATAACGCAATAAATCTACCCTTTTACCAAACAATACCACACTACATAGGTACGGTACCTAACCAACAACTGCCGAACAACAACACAGTAGCCTACATAACCAACAAATACCGGTTTGCGGTTACTAGTGAAAGAAAAACCATTAGGCCTACCCTAAAAACAGTTAAAAAACTTCTTGTACGTCTTGTAGGCCTATGTGGTTCGTTGGTCTTGGTCTTGTTGTTAGAGGCTCTGCTTTCAATGCACAAGGTACAGGGTTCGATTCCCGCTTAAGTTCTTGGTTTAGGAATTTGTAAATGGTTACTTTGGAGCCATCCTAGCAACGAGGCACATAATAAATTCCAAGGTGGTTCCGAATCAGCCTTGTTCTGGCACTGTCCATGGGTGGAATCGTGTCCAGCTTGATTGAGCGGTGTTTCCTACTTAAATATGCCGGTCCCTAGTTAGTCATTGTTCGCTCGTTGATAGTGTCGTCACCTACAGGGTTGGCGTGATCTGCTTTAAATTTAATGTCCCCCACTGAAAATCAGTTCTGTGACTGAGTGGGTATAAGTTACAGATTTATATCTATTTATTCTTCTACCTCTTTTACCGACTGCAGTCAGTGCCAGTCACCCATGCCGAGCAGTCTATTTGCATTTTAACATCTAGATGGCTGTGGGGCCTACAATAGTTTATTTCTTGTTGTCTTAGGGCTGACAGAGCCCACATAACCGATGGATCGTCTACTGAGGTTAGGAGGCGGAGTGCCAGGTTTGAGTCAGGCGCCGCCCCCTTCGGACGCGCCCGTCGTCGATACAGCAGAACAAGTGTACATCTCGTCTCTCGCACTACTCAAGATGTTGAAACACGGCCGCGCTGGCGTACCCATGGAGGTCATGGGTCTCATGCTGGGGGAGTTTGTGGACGAGTACACGGTCAGCGTTATCGACGTGTTCGCTATGCCACAGACAGGAACGGTGAGGACAGATTGTTGTTATATGTTAATATCATTCTAATTCTAATAGATATCTACTAGGAAACGCTCAGTTGGACGCGTTGATAAGCGAGCACGTGCTATATAGCTAGACCCACATTGCACATTTTTTTTAAATTTTTAAATTTGCGACGTTTGCTGTCCACAGGGCCATGTTTCCAATATTATTTATTATTGCCAAGGTATTTGGGTAAACCCATAGATAAAATCCACCGCCATCTAGAGGACCTTGACTCCTTGGGAAAAATATTTAAACTCTTTGGTGACAAATAATACCCTGCTTCCTCGAAAGTATTTTGATTACTTCTAGGTGGCAGTGCATTAGAAACTTCGCGCGTCTTTTCGTTGCCATGGCAATGTTACTTTTGTTATAATGTAATTTCCATTTACACTACTTATTGGATCAAAATAAAATTAACATATTCGTGACCGGACGGACATTCTAAATGATTTGGCCACCTCAGATTTTGTCGCCGTTTGGTTTGAAAAAAAAACTTTCCATTAACTTTAATGTAACTTTTTAACTTTTTGAACGATTTTGCCACAAAACTAATGGCATTCAATCGAGAACAAAGCTTGCGGATGGTCAAAATTTCAAATCGATCCGAGCCTCCGTTCGAACGTTATGGCGAGACATACAAAAAAAAAAAAAAAAAAAAAGCTAGTGACTATTTTTTCCGGCAGAGTCAAATGGAAACGCTCGCTTCGCTCGCTTAATTAGGCCTACTACCGGTATATCAAAGTTTGATGCTTTTCATGTCATCTGTCCTAGTTGGCCCTCGTTATATGTTACTAATGTCTGTTGCTACATACGACTACATACTAGTACGACTACCATACGTAACTGGGATATTCACGAGTTTTCTCGCAAATTGCGATGCAAAGATAATAAGACTTCTACTCATTTCACAACTTATTTCACTCTAAACAGGTTCTTTAAAATCTTTTCTTTGACTAAGCCTAGCCTACCCTACCTATTAATGTTGATTCTTAAGGTACCAATCAATATGAATAATCATGTTGTGTGTCATGTAGCCTACCGGTAATTTAAAACATTTTTTTAGGTTGGTAGGCCTACAATGAAAATAAGTTTTGAAATAAACTAACTGTTTGCTTACCTTTTGTGAGCAAATGGGAATAACTCTCTAGGTTTCCATACATGATTTCCTTCTTTTGTTCAACTACCTTTAGCAACCTTTAGTAGGCCCTATGATGCCTCTTTTGGAATTTTTCTCTTATCAGCTTGTTGCATTCCACTTTGTTCAATAGGGACTGACCAGTACCCTCCGTAGGCCTAACCCGGTATATTGTTGTATCCTCAGGGGGTGAGCGTAGAGGCTGTGGACCCAGTTTTCCAAGCCAAGATGTTGGACATGCTGAAACAAACGGGTCGACCTGAAATGGTTGTCGGCTGGTACCACTCTCACCCCGGTTTCGGATGCTGGCTCTCTGGGGTCGACATTAACACGCAACAGAGCTTCGAGGCCCTGTCGGAACGAGCTGTGGCCGTCGTCGTGGATCCCATCCAGAGTGTGAAGGGTGAGTATTTTCATGGGGGGGGTAGTAGGCCTATTATTGCGCAGTGCTGTCAACGGATTAAGTATCATCATTTGCTTGATACGTCGGGTAAGAAACTCATTAATAAATACACTTTAAATTAGCATTTAATTAAAACCCAACTACAGTAAGATCTCTCTTATCCGATCTCCTCTTATCCGATGTTCCGTGTTAACGGAGCCGCCAAAAAAAAAAAAAAAAAAAAATTAAAGTTTTAAATACGTAAATAAAACATAAAAATAATTACAGACGCCGCGCCGCACTTTTTTAAATGTACTCGCATACATTTGTAGGCATGCCTTACGAGTGAGTGCAAAGAAGATAGATCGGCGATATATTATCTCGACTTTCGAGCAGTGTGCATCAGTGTACTGAGCGTATAGAGTTCAGTGGTCAGTGTGCGTCGGGCGCATCGCCGGTAAGCGTCAGTGCCACCCACTGAGCATATAGAGGTCAGTGTGCGTCGCGCGCCTGCGCGTGCGCATACGATCCAGCCATCTCACACACAGCTGTTCAAAGATGGTCGTTGTGGAACTAGATGCAATCATGTTTCAACCGATTCACGAAATTCGTAATCACGACGCATTGAATTGTTATTCCTGGGCTTATCTTATTTCTTTCCCAGACTTATCTTGCGTCGTGAGCTTCAGCGCGGGCATAGTAGTGAGAGGTTTTCCCACATGAGAAAGAGAGCTAGGCCTAGGCCTACTGCGGCCTACTGCGTCGAGTTTAGGCCTAGGCCTAGACATACGTTTTTATTACGACATGTAGGCCTAATTGTGTACGTGTGTTCGTGAGCTTGAATTACAAGCTATTAAATCATTTAGTATACCCTGTATGAAGTGTATCGTGTGTATTTTATGTTCCTTTATCCATTACATGTGTCATATATCATTTTACCACATAAGACTATGCTACGAGAGCAAATAAACAATTGATCCGCGCCATCCGAGTTTTTCGCAAATCCGAGGTGCCCCCGGTCTCATCCAACTCGGATAAGAGAGATCTTACTGTATATGGTTTAGCCTATTTCGTTTGGCTATATGACTACTACAGTCTCTGGTGGTCTTGTTCCTCCCAATTAACCAAGTCTTCCAAATATGGTAGGCCTAAGTTTCACACTAAACTCTCAATTCATTCATTCAAGTTTAAATTTCTATTTTTCTCAGGGTAGCCTATCTTGGTAGGCCTATTTGAATTATAGAAGAGTTCTTGATGGTAGTGTTTGTACTAGGCATCCATATTATGATCTTTCCTGTGTTTTTTCTTTCCAATATAATCATAATATTATAGGTCTTACTCTTTGGCATCTGTTTAACCACTCATAATCCAGTCCTCTCACTCATCTGTTCATTACAACTCTTTTTTTAGGTAAAGTTGTTATTGATGCGTTTCGGTTGATCAATCCCAACATGATGGTTCTCGGCCAGGAGCCCCGGCAAACTACGTCCAATCTCGGACACTTGCAGAAACCATCGGTTCAGGTGAAGTGACAAAGAATACTTATTATTATTATGAGCCATAAATTAGTTGCATTATCACTTATCAGGCTGTTCCTAAAACCTTGAAGTGACTTTGTACTGGGTACTTGTAGTATGGTGGGGAAAGATTGAAAGGAACCAACTGTTTACCTACCTTTAAAGTGTTGTGGATATGCATAAACAGCCTTAATTCCTCAGTGAAGTGGAAGGACTTTGTACTTATTATTTATAGGATTCCTATGTAGGTATGTAAGTAAACTATAAGTCTGTCTAGCAAACTGAGCTAGGCTCAGCAAAGATAGAAAGTAAACCAATCATCTCTTAAAATAAATTATCAACCTTGAAATGTTTCGTTTCCATTGCTCCAGGCGTTGATTCACGGCTTGAACCGGCATTACTACTCGATCAGTATAAACTACCGCAAGAATGAACTGGAGCAGAAGATGCTTCTGAACTTGCACAAGAAGTCGTGGATGGACGGACTGAAGCTCGCCGACTACTCGGAACACTGCAAGATAAACGAGACGACTGTCAACGAGATGCTCGAGTTATCGCGCAGCTACAACAAGGTTAGACTATTGTCTTCTCTGGTTTCTTAGCATGGTGTCATTGATCTTTTTTATGGATTTCTTTTTTCTTTTTACACCTCATGGCCAAAGGCAGGTGTTTGTGGTGAAAATAAATGACAATTTCTGTTTTTGTTATACCCAAAAGCTGCAAGTAGCTGTAAAAGAAATTTTGTGGAAGTTCGATAAACAACCCCTCTGAAAGTGCATAGTTTGTTTAGAAATAAAATATTCAGGTTCGTACAACCGTGATAGAAATTGTGAGCAGCACATATCACTTTTCATTTACATTGGACAGGTTTGGCGTTGGTGGTTAGGCATACTCAATAATATTGCTATTGTTAGTTTGATAAAGACTCCTGTAAAGGATTCAAAATATCACATTTTAAATAAAAATATTAATAACAGTGGAAAGTCCAATGAATTTTATTTACAAAGGAAATTACTGATCTGACTTGAATTTCTAGGCACTGGAGGATGAAGAGAAGATGACTCCCGAACAGCTGGCGATAAAGAACGTCGGGAAACAAGACCCGAAGAGGCACCTGGAAGAGAAGGTGGACGTGTTGATGGCGGCAAACATCGTGCAGTGTCTGGGGGCGATGTTGGACACAGTTGCTTTCAAGTGATAACGTACATGAGATTGATCGTCAATGTGTGCATTTAATAATTTGGCAACAGCTCCTCTCAAAGCTGCAAAAACAAAGACTTGAAACATGGAAAGATGATATGAAAACTGTGAAGTGCTAAATTATGATCTAAGATTGAGAAAACAATCTTACCAACTAAAATAAATCATTTTTTAATAAAGAGCCTTGATTACATCAAATATACCTCATCATCATCATATTTCCTCTAGTTTTGCTGGTAGACATGTACTAATATAATCCGAGTTTATGAAACAAAAATACACGTGCAGAAAAGTCCAATATGTTTGTAGTCATGGCTATAGATAGGCTGGAGCACTCAATCTTTCATTGATAGGTTAGGCTTGTGGCTGCTGGGATAGGATCACTGACCTAGAACTACAGTAAAACCCCTATGTATCGTTTTTCAGGGTAGTTACAAAAAAACGATGCAGTGAGGAAAACGGTCAAAACGGGAAAACCAATAAAACGATGTAATATGCCTAAAATTGAGTAAAATAACAAAAAAATGAATTTTGAAAATTTTCAGTCTAATTCATTGCCTACTCAAAATATCTGGATAATAATATATCAAGTATCTATTACGACTTTCAGAAGACAGATAATAAATGTTGTACGTAAAGAAAATAAAAAGCTTGTCTTAATGAGGTAAAAAATAAAAATCAACAACGATGATAGACAAGTGTTGATTCATGCGCGGGTGTGATAGCGCGTAAGCTATGAGTGCGAGAGAGACAGCCGCGGGAATCGGCGGCGCAAGAATCTACTCGTCGGGTCGAGACCTCACAGCTGACCATGCACGTGCTTGGTGAATGGATTGTCACGTTATCCGTTTTCTCGGTCGCCGCGCTGTACTTGTGTTTAAAGGAGATTAAGTATTTTTCCGTTGATATCGATCAATGCTCCGTGCATGAAGATCACATTTCCCTGTATCTCTTCATTGACTCTGGGAACGATATTTACTACGATTTCGAATCGTGCTTGCGACGAGAGAAAATTGCACGGGCGACTGAACTGCATCCTTGAAGTCCCTAGGGAATGGTCCGGGTCTCCAAGGTCGAGATCGTCTCAGCTTTAAATGTTGCAGTACACGGCTAGCTGGTAGGGGCAGCCGGCAGTGTTATATCCGAGAATAAGACACGGCAACTCAACTCATATAACACTCGCGCTACAGTTAAACAAGTGTTGTATTGACATCATCATTGATTAAAAACAATGATCTTGTAATTATTATTATCGCATTCGCGTAAGAAATACACGGCACTGCTGAGAGAGAATGTGTAGTGTCTGAGCTGGCAGGCCGGCCGAGAGAGGAGAAGAGAGTGAGAGCCGTGCCACTGGCAGCGCGAGTGGGAGAGGAGGGGTAACCGGTCTCGTAGGCGGCAGCTGCCGGCGGGCGGGGAGGTGAAGTGAACCTGACTACAGCTTACAAAACATCGCGCTCGCTGTCGATGATGTATTGTCTTGCAGGAAATAGTGCTTCGTCCGTCGGTCGGTGTTCATCAAAGGCGAAAACGATACATTAGGGTAAATTTAACATTGAGAAACACAACATTTTGAACGATACAGCGAGGAAAACGATCGATTGAGGAACAGTGGATGCGGGAATTTTTAACATTGTGTAAATGGGACTTTTGCAAAAACTTTTCAAATATAGCGATCATGGCGGGAAAACGGACAATCCGGGAACGATCCATAGGGGTTTGACTGTACTTACGTGGATGGAGGATGCATACCTTCCACAAGTTTGGAAGTTAAGTCTGAAGTTTTGTTTTTTATATTCGTCTGGATTGGTCGGGATGTCTAACATGGCCACCGCGCCCAGTGGGGCGATTCGTCTGGATTAGTTGATAGCAGGAAATCACCACCGTCTGAACGTTAAAATGGGCTAGTATTTACATCTAGACGGCGGTGCAATCGAGGGACCCGTGTTTTAGGCCCTAGTCAGCTTCAAGGTTACAGTATTGCATACTCCATTCATGTAAGTAGCTACAGACCAGTGGATAGGATAGGACACACATCAGGTTACAGGTTAAGAAAGAGCATCAGTCGGCTCATGTACAATGTGAACATCTTTTATTGAATCATCACTATTTACACAGCACGTGACTCGTCTTACGTAGTTACTAGCTAGTCAATGAAATAAGTACAATACGTACACAGGAATGGCTTTGCCAACCAGACTTGAACGAAGAACAGTTAAATACTTAGCACCTTGCAAAGTCACAACCAAGGAACTATGTTATGTTCTAAAATTAGTAAGAAAATTCACGGAAGCTTGAGGTGGTTAGAATACTAAGCTGGAATCATAAAGAGAGGACTGATTAGAAAGAAGATGTAGCAGCTTGGATTCATGTTGTAACAAACAGTATTTATGGTACGTAGCAGAGCAGGCAACAAGCAAGACTTGTATAATATAGCAGTTCCTTCCGAGCACTTATCAGTGTCATTGGAGGGACTGTTATTCACTTGATTCACCATTGCAACTCCCACTACTACATGCTTGTGCGCTTAAAATGGATATACCGGTAGGGATGGGCGAACGTTCGAAATTCCGAACTCGAACCGAACTTTTTTTGAAGTTCGGTTCGGTTCGAGTTCGAAATTTGAAGTTCGAGTTCGTGATTTATCAAAATTACGAACTTGCTCCGAACTTTTAAACTTGCCGCTGTCGCGCGCGAGAAAATCCTCCAATGGTGAGGCAGTATTATTCATTCGACTATCGATTTCCTGCGATATTTTCGATAATTGAAATGGAAGCAGCTCTCCACCAATTGCGTACGTTCTAATGTTCGACTAATCGATTCGCAGCAATAATGCGATACATCATGAATGTATCCACCAATGAGAAAGCTGCTAATATAAGACGCCAAGACGAGACGCTGTGACATTTACGAAGATATTTACGATGTTTTATAGAGTAATAAGTATTATTTGGTATCACTGAACAATGATTAAAGACCGATTAACCACGTTTATATGCAATTATGTTCACAAATAAATTTCTCGCAGGCAAGTTTTAACCACATTTGCGTCAGCTTACACACCTTAATACGATGTCGATAAGCTACATAACCTCAAAATAGATCGTCATTTTACGTTTGTCATGTTCTAGGCCTAATAAAATTTAATAGTTGCGGTATTTAGACGAGAACTGGCCGCGATTTCACAACAATCTTTGTTAGGTTTGGTTTATGGACCAGGGCCTAGACCTAGGCTAGGTACATGGAATATTTTAGGCTTAGGGGCTAAGGTTAGGCTAGGGCTAGGCCTAGGCCTAGGCCAAGTAAGGAAAAGCCAAGCCTAGGTTAGCCTAGAATATAGAAGATAATAGGTGTCTAAACATGTTTTATAAGCTCTTATCTAAACCAAGACTTTGGAATTTGGTAGCCTTGCCTAGGCTAGGGCTAGGCCTGCCTAAATTTAGGATGCTGTGCCAAAAGGGCTAGGCTAGTCAATCCTGTCGATGAAGGTCGATGAAATAGATCTCGATAGTAGGGAGATATAGCCTTAGCCTAGACATTAAAGTATGCCCAATTGAAATTCCTACCTCCCTGTTTTTGGTTTTAAGCAGATTTTTTAAAGTTCGGTTCGAGTTTCGAAGTTCGAAACTTTTTTTTACAAAAGTTCGAGTTCGGTTCGAAACTTAAAAAACCAAGGTTCGCCCATCCCTATATACCGGTATGTCAATTACTATTAATTAGTCAACTACTATTTAAACTATTTTATTTTATATATCGAACAAATACATTGTTACAGTCAGTGTGGAAAAGGCCAACTGGCTAGGTTGATCATTTTCTTGTTGATGGTATTGGCAGGGTTCATTTGTCCCCCACTGAAAATCAGTTTTTAATTGAGAGGGTACACTCCACCTAAATGCCAATTTATTTTTGATATACAGTATTGACTCGATCATAGGCCGCTCTCTAGTAATGGCCTAGCGGTAAATCTAGGCAGGCATTTAGGAGTTGCTATTGAACTGCAGCACAACCAATCGGCACTTTGAATGACAAATAGGTACGTTCATTGTTGGTTAGGAACGCAAGAATAAGTGCAACAAGTTAATTTTTTGTTTGCCGTTTTAGCTATCACTATCAGTAAGTCTCTTGAAGATTCCAATATTCAACTACGTAAGCGTCCTGCAGTTAACCGCTCATCATTTAAGTAGTCATCGGGTTCGAGTTATGAATGTGAATCACGTCCTCTCTTTCTCGCTCTAAAGTTAATACTCTCGTTTTACATTAAGTTACGACTTAAGAGCAATGTGAAAATGTCGAAATTCACATTCCATTAATGTTATTTAGGATGAAATAAAATAATACAATGTGCCATATTCCGTTTGCATTGCTTGACTTAGAAACGCACGCAACTGAATTATGTATAGGCCTGTGACCAAATTCAAAATGTTGTGTATTTCATAAGTTGATCCAAATTCTTTCAGTATTCATATGTTGGTTTGTAGTGATTGGCATTTTCTTGTGTCACCTCATTCAGTACAAATAATAAGATGTCAACAAAGAATGTGGCCAGCTGCGTAAACCAGCGAGACCTGATCTGTGTGCTCTACCGGTGTGACACCACACCGACCCGCCACCATCTTGTTTGCTGCTCAAGGTACAGAATACTGAATACTTGAGCATCCAGATGGAGCAAACCACCCGTCATCTGCGACTAAACATTCAAACAAAGTGACAAGTCACAGTGCATTCAGAGGGCGGGCAAGTTTACACGGTAATCGGAAGACTACTTTACACTTTACAGCCATTAATGGTTTAGGCTCATAACATTTGGGGATCCGACTTTCAGTAGATTGAAATTGGCTGCCCCAAAACAAGAAATACCAACATGCATCGTAAACCAGAATCTTTGCAGAACGACCTGCCCGAAAGTACAGAAACGATTCAACTTTGTAATACAGGACTAATGCGCGAACTAAACTGACCAGTTGCTTCTTCTACTTGGCTTGTTAATCATCTATTTTAATAATATTGCTGGCAATGCTAATTGTTTGTACAGCAGTACAATTTAGCCTACCATAATCAGTTCATCGTAAACACGTGATAAAAATTCTCCTATAACCATTCAGATCTGAGTACTATTCTATATTATTAAATATTAATAAATAAAGAAGTGAACGTGGATCAGCTCTCTCACTGAATGAAGCGAGTTCAGGCAAAATGGCTTCCAGGCATTAATATGATCGGATGGCAGGAGGAACTGTCGCACACTCTGCCAAATCCAGAGTTTCATCGATCACTGGTCTGTAGGTTATTGTCACCTGCAAGAAAACAAGATAATGTTAATAAGTGCAATCCTTGCCATGTGTAGTTCAATGCAAAGATGTAGATTCTGGAGCACATACCCAACTAGTAGACAATCATAAAAACATTTGCAATCACAAACTTAACTCAAGTAGGAATATTTCAACAAACTAAACAGTTTGAAGGTTACAGGCGACTCGGTATCTTATGCAATGGATTTTTTTTTTGATTAATTTGGGTATAAATTTATTTAAATGTTGGTCAACTCATTCAGTTATTTATTACTCCTCTCTTATTATTGCTACAGTAGGCCTACTTACATCTCCTGTTTTCTCACTTATCGTGGTCAACGTGTGCTTTCTCCAGTGTTCCTCAATTGGCTTCGGTTTTTGATTTTCGATGGGTTGCTTGTAGTCGTATTCGTCACTTCGATCCTGAACATAGAAACAATGATTCAGACCCTATCAAGTTACTAGTAAAAGGAATGTTGTATTGCTGGAAGCACTAGGCCTAGAACATCTAGGCAGTCGGCTACTCTAGTAGAAAAAGTGAAATACCTCGTCTCTAGGTGGGAAATCATTAGTGCTGGAATAGTAAAATAGGTAGGGTTGCCATTCTACACTACTCTTGATAATTGATATCAACATTTTCAATTTTCATTCGATCAGTAATTGATGGATTTATGATCTATTGATAATTGATTAATAAAAATTTAAAAACACGTGGAGTGGCTTATAGTTAGGGCTACAGATTTGTGGCACAAGCTACATAAACTCATTAGGTGTACCTAATTTGTGCTAATAATTCTCATCTCTGTAGCACAGAGAGTAAGACAAGACGGAATCAGAAACGTGGACATTAGAGTAGGTAGGTATTGGTGTACCGAAGTTAGGTGACAGGATGGTTTGGACATATGAATCAAATAACAGAAAGACGATGCCCAAGAGAATGTATGAAATAAATAGGATTGAAGAAGGAAGACTAAGGCTAAGGAAAAATGGAAGGAGATCTACAGGCAAGAAGATATAGCTGGGAAGATGTGCAAGAGATACAATTGTGGGAGCATAGAAAGAAGTGGAAAAATTTGGTTGTA
Source organism: Sweltsa coloradensis (assembly GCA_024449915.1). Lineage (NCBI taxonomy): Eukaryota > Metazoa > Arthropoda > Insecta > Plecoptera > Chloroperlidae > Sweltsa > Sweltsa coloradensis. Next base: position 159,819 of record JAMZAV010001918.1, read on the forward strand.
AAACCCAAGCTGACTTTGCCGGCCCAAAATTGAAATACTACTTAGGCCTAATAAATCGTATTACCTACTCACAAAGGGAAGGGTGTATAAAAATAACGGCAATGTTTTCGCTTTCGTGCTATTCACGTGACTGGTGCCTCACAAAATTAAAAAATTTTCAATCATTTATAATGTATGTTTTACCAAAAAAGGGATTCAATATAAAAAAAGTCCACATCTCTTTTTTTCTAAAACCAGAAGTTAGACAGCTAAGTTTCACTGCTACAAATAATAATATTTTTATATCTGAAATTATGATTTCATTTTTAAGAAATTTTGAAGGAAAGACGTAAATTAAAACAATCCAATATTAATTGATTAATTAATCGATTCAAAATCTTGAATCTAACATCAATAATACACTACTAATCTATTAGCAACCAATAATCAATGGCAACCCTAAAACTCGGGGTTTCACCAACCAAAGATTCTATTTCTAGCTAGTTTCCGTTACGAGTTAAGCAATCATGCCGCAGCTACCTTGTAGTCCTCTCGAGCATGCGCGCCTCGGGATTCCTTTCGGTTCTCCGCACCGACGATTGTTTGCATTGCGTTAATCATCAAGTTCTGAAGTTCGAGCGTCTCTACGAGATCCGAGTTCCACACCAGGCTGCGGTCAGACACCTGTGGAGCAAGATTGACACAATTACAGTGGAGCTTCACTTATTTTACATTCACTCAAGCAAAGTGTAAAGACAATCTTAATCTTGCAATTACAAAACAAGGTCATTCACAACAAAGTGTGGAAAAGGCCAACCGGCTAGTTTAGTTAAGATTGGAGAAGGGTTATCAGGTTGGGAAAGCACAGAGAACATAATGCATAATGCACCACTCTAGTCTAGGGGATATGGGGAGGAGGGGCCCATGCTGGTCAGAACCAGCCACGGGTAGGGGGAGGAAAGGGAGTGGTTCTCACGTTGCGGTCGTCATCGTTCATTGTGTCATTGTCATCACTCATCATCGTCAGAGAGGTCGTCAAGGGAAAGGGGAGGTGTCCCCGACAACAATTGCCAGAACTCACCTCTAGTATCGGGGACTCCCCCCCCCCTTTAGCCCCTCATAGCTCAGTTGGTGTTTCTAAGGCTAGAAAGCTGTGAGCTGCCTGATGTCCACTGTTTATGCTGAGATGAACAACTTAGTACCGGTAGTAAAAACTGTGTTTTATTACTATTAGTTCATATTGTCATGATATGACTGTCATAATTAATAATTTTGTCAAAAATAAAATAAAAATTATATTAATCATCAAAAATTATTCAAAAACGAAAAGTAAGCAAAGGTTATCCACTTCTGTTTCATAGTATGAAGCTGTATTATCACCTGGCTAAAGATACTTACGCAGCCTACCGAATTCCAATTACTAGTGAATCGTTTTTGAGGTTGACATTATGTTCAAGGGTTGTTGTTCTACGGCGCGGCCCGACTATACCCAGGTTGATCCCGATTATTTGATAATTAATTCTGATTTTTTTCTTTTAAATACGTCTTAACTACTCTTTAACTAATCAAAGGCACTGAATTCTATATCAAGATAAATTGAGATTTTGATATGTTTAATTGTATTTCTGCCTACTTCATAAAATATTAATACTAAAAGTCTATACAATGTATTATATTTATATTGTTTTACTTGGTTTAAGGATGTGTCAATCCTTGGATCATGATGTGCCACTCTAGCCTAGGGGATGTCGGGAGAAAAAACCCAACCAGCCATGAGGAAGGGGAGGAGGGGGAGTTTCCCACGTCGACAGCTAGAGCTTGCCTCTAGTTTTGGGGAGTTAAATACTCCTTTACATACTACGTAGCTGATGTTTGCAAGATGGACTTTGCCTCTTTTCTCGCCTTTTCCTATCACTATCAGCAGAGCCATGCTCTGGGCCAAACTGAATTGTACCCCAAGATCATAGATACTACTATACCTCCACCCGTAGATGTGCTACTCTCTGCAGGCGACATGAAGAACTGTTTGAGACTAGTGGCGGTGCGCCTTGCTCGGACTTTTAACTAACTGAGGTTATGTGGTAATGCAGTTCCCTACTATTTCTACTTATTATTCTGAAATATAAAAACTAAATTTACTAACAATGTAACTACAAAAATAGAACACATGGTTAACAATAGATATGGAAAAAATTTTTATTGAAATACAAGACAATTTGTATACAATCACATTTTTCATAGTTATTAGTTATAAAATAAATAATAATATATTCAAAGAACATGGTATAAATTACAACATGATTAACAGAACATGATGGAAATACAAACATGATTGTGAAGGGATTTTGATATACGCGGAAATCAATGTACCCGGGTAGGTAGTGAAATTAGGGATGACGAAACCCGACTTTTTTTACGACCCGGGTACCCGTCCACTTTACCCGCGGGTTACCCGGGTAGTAACACAAAAAATCGTGTGTGGTGTCTAATGGACTAAAATCACGGACGTAATGCTGTTCTGATTGATTGATTGGATATTGCTTTACGTCTCATATTTATGCAACTTGGCTAATCGAGACGAAGGGAGGGACGTAAGGGGAGACGCGGGGGGACAAATGGTGGACAGGCCTGTAGCCACAAGCATATGGGGAGGGCAGGGGTTCCCCCACGTCGTGGTCGTCTCCGTCTGTGTCTTCATCCGTCCGTGTTGTCATTGTCGTCGCCGTCGGGGAGGTAGTCAAAGGGACGGGGAAAGTCCCCGACGATGACCCAGAGCTCGCCATTAGTTTCAGGGAGAAAAACTCCCCTAATCACGGGGCAAACCACGAGAAGGTTGCGAGTTGGAATTTGATGGCCCAATGCTGTTCTATAAACAATGACGTGCTGATGAAGTAGTATTTCATAATCACGAAAGAGGAACAGCAGCGAGCCGAGATAACACTCACGGTTCGTTGCATGTTTTATATCTTGTCACAGTCAAGTTCACAATGCGTTGGCGCGGGGCGTGGGAGGGGCGGGGGGGGGGGGGGCTGGAGCCCGAATGAGAGTAAACATAATAAGGAAAGGCAATTATCACCATGGGTGATAGCTTTTAAGTTTTGACTTCTAGCAGATTGAAAACATAAGTGATGTTGTGACTGGTAATTATTTACGCGGTATAATCTCTGGAAGATCGCATGAGCAGTTAGGCAGGAGGGGTGGGGGTGGGTGGGGGGCATACTCAGCACACTACCACAAGTCGGCGGCATGAACAAAGGACATTATAATTCAGAAGAAAAACGCCGTCAATAAGCACAAAAGATAATGAGAAAGCGCATGTTTACATTAGCCTTACGCCTAAAATGTGAGATCTTAATTCAGGAACTGGGTTAGTGATGATAGATAGTGATGTAAGAAATTCATAAAACCTGACAGTGATCAGACATGTCTCTTGTCCAATGTGGTATTATTGTACCCGTTACGCCATCTGTCTTCAATGGTAGCTGGTGGCGGGTTGACTTCTTGGATGTCACAGATGTAGTCCTCATGGCGTCATCTTGATCATCATAATGGTATGCAGGGCTCAAAAAATACCATGCCCGAGATGCCTGGGGCATGTCAAAAAAGTGGTCGGGCACGTAGATTATTTTCTAACATGCCCGTCTGGGCAAGTGGGAAATCTCTCACTATCGCCCGCGCTTAGCCCTTAGCTCTCGCAGCCTGGGAAAAAAGATAAGTCCACTTGTCCAGTAACAGGCCCCATGCGTAGTGATACTCACTGTTCCTTGCGTCTGGTTTATATCTTGTCACAGTCTAGTCAAGGTCACGATGCGTTGGCGCGGGTTGGGAGGGCTGGAGCCTGAATGCCAGTAAACAAGATACGGAAAGGCCAGCCTTGGTCATCTTGGTCTTCATAATGGCATGGTAGTCTTCACTCTTCATGTCATCTCATCTTCTTGGATGTTAATGTGTTATAGTTGGCCGATTCATACAGCCATTAGCAAGAAACTACCTACGGGCTATTCCGTAGAATTAATTTAAAACTAATAAGGGCATAGCCTAGCAATACTCGTCCTGGGCCCTTTCTCACCTTTGATGGTCAATGATAATCACTTTCTATATTGATTTGTCAGTACATTGAAACATTTTATTATGCCTCGAAATTATTGCCTTCGAATATTGTAGGCCTACTTAATTGCCATGTGACTTTCACGTGCGTTTCTAAGACTTTTGTTTTATCAATATTTTGAAGTAAACAACTGCTATATCGGCCAATAATCGATTAGTCGCGCAAAAAAGCGACGATAACACTCTGATGCTCGGACTTTGAACTACTGAAACTCGAAACAAATGAAGGAACACTGCCACACGATTTAGCATTGCTCTTTCAGCACCCTGCCCAAGATGACCCACCAAGGGAAGGGCTACAACTTTTAATTTTGATTAAGCCCAAGAGCTAGTAATAATCGACACCTGATCATGCCTTGTAGGCCGTACCGTATATGTACAGTAACTATTTATTACCATACCTCATCGCCCTCCTAGACATAACCATAAGAACAAAAGATGGATACTAACACACTGGTTTGGAATAATTTATTGCACATTTACATATATATTTATGTTAAAACTGCCTAGCTCAGAAGCTCTAGATATTATGTAATGTTAACATGTGAAATATACGAAGAGAGAATAGCACTGAAAAGTTACTTTTGATACTTATTGTTAGAGACCGCGGAAATTCGCGTTATTTTTTTACGCGAATTGTTAAAATGTCGTATTTTTTGGCAAAATGTGGACGAATTGTGTGGTTAGGAACCCAAAAATATGTATATTGAATCGCGAAATAACACCTACTTTGCCGTTTACTGAGCAATAACACCGAAATCTATATTGAAACGCGAAATAACCACTATAAATGGCAATACTGTCCTTTAAATACATTGTAATTGTCAAAAAATGAGTTAAATCACGCTCCCTCCGTCTCAAGTCAACTCCCAGTTGGCTGGCGTGCGATATCAGAAGAATTCCTTTGTCGCCGGCTGTTCCGCTGTTTGCGCGCACCCCCCCATAGACCACCAAGCGGCCGCCTCGCCCAATGCAGACTGCCAGCTGCCCGGCCCGTCGAGAGAGGCTGGCTGGCCGGCCGGCCGGCGACCCCCCTCCCCCTCCCACCCACCCGGCGCTATTGAGGAAGGCTGGGCTGCCAAGTCAGACGAAGATGCTATATAAATCACACTGCTGTGTTTGCGTCATTGTTCAAGCAACTTCCAAGTTGCGATGACGTCACGGAAGAGGACATGACGGAATGGGTGGCCGCCGAACGCTAGGTTTTGTCTCACAACAGTAGAAGATAAGCTTATCGCTGCCGGGTATCTTCTTATAGACGCTTCCGAACGACCTTCAACCGCTCGGGGGGAGGGGGGGGTACGACGATAAAATGACGTAATTTAGGCTTTCAGGATTCGGGTAACCCGATCCCTGGAAGGTCAGGAACCGGATCCTAATTTTACTACCCTATGATATCCCTAGTTGATACCACCCAGTTGTGGTTTATCTGTCGAAAAAATAGAAACTCCGAAGATGCTCAGCAACAATGGTGGCATTCTAAAAATGACCTAGGCCTCGTGAAAATACAATTTCCAAACTTGTGTAGTAGTAAAAAAAAAAAAAAAATTGTCCAATCCGATTTTTGTGGTTACTGACACCCTTGAAATAAAACCATAATAACACCGAATTTTTGATTTTTTAAAAACACATAACACCTAATTTTCAATTTTTAAAAACGAAATTTGCAAATAAATAAAACCATAAAATCGGGTCTCTACTCATTGTATCAAGGTAGGCCTACTAATCAGTAGGCATTTGGACCACAACAAGTGTGTATTCCCTATCGGGAGCGATCATGATTTCGTGTTTACAGGTTCGAATGCGAAGGAACGTGAGGTCGTTGGTTGGTTCTATGTCCTTGACGACGCTACGGCACTTGACGCACAGACTGGTCAGCAGGCCGGCGTACTGGATGGAAGTCATCGAGTCCATCGTGCTCTTGATCGGGAGACCTTCCGCGTTCATCACCATGATTCCGAGCACCCCGCGGTGGCCGTTGAGTCGCTTCAGTATCTCCTCGACTTCGTGCTGGTGACCCGGACCAGCTGCCATTGGATTCTCGCGGTAATATTAACTTTCAGACAAAATAATAGTTGGAAAGATTTTCTACGATTTTACTTTTGTAAATTCTTATTCAATCAGAAACCGTTAAATCTTATGAAACATACCACATGAATGATGTGCCTACTGTAACTTCAATTTTCAAAACAAATTATTGTTCTCTTCTGTCGACTGTTTATGGATTGTGACATCAAGATTCAAGAACATTGTTGCTGACAATGCAGAGAATCTAACCAGTGGTGCTTAAAAAGAAAGATATAACAACCATATCTGCCTGTGAGAAGTACATGTAAACCATAATTCACAAGGGTCGAACTTATAACTCATTGGTCATAATTTATTTTAATAATTTATTATTGCCAACAAGCAAAATGTTAGCACTGAATATGTACTACAAAATAATATTGTATCACGCAGTAGGCCTACTGAATGCACTTCAATTAATTAAGATTGGTTCTTTCACTTTAAAAATTGCTCATGGATGATATATAAGATAAGATAAAACACTGATAGTAACACACTTTTACTAAAACTGTTACTGGCATCGTAATAGTTTTATGAGTTTCATTATCATATATTAATATTATATTATCACTCGTTTCGTTTCATTGTCACAACTTTACGTTACTCCACGCTATTAACATAGCTATCGGTACTCAACGGTATTTGTTTCAGTAATTTATCGCAACATTTAGAACAGAAGAAAGAAGTCAGGGTTCGTAAGTTTAAAGACGTCACCATCACGGAACCAATGCAACAACCGAGTATTCAGTTGACATGAGACCTCAAACGTATCTGCTGTGGGGGTAGACACAGGAAGCATACGTCATGAAGGTCAGGGCTCAACAATTCCAACGAAAATCAAATTAAAAGCTAAGAAAGACACTACTTGCAAGTAATGAAGGCTGGCATTTCCGCTCGACTTGATTACCCTTGCGCTTCCGCTTGCCACTCCCTGAAAGACATTCTTGTGCCGCCGCCGACACACACCCCTCCTACCGCCGATATGCCCACAATGCTACAGCCAGTTAGTGCCAGATGGTTTCTTTTCTAGTTGCATACTACGTACGACTCTTTTCGTCAGAAGATTTAAATGAGGTGTTTGGAGAGCCAGGGGCTGAAATGTGTGTTCAATGTAGAATCAAACATTGCAATTTGCAATTTTTTTAGTTGCCAGAAGAAATTCTGTGGGGCCTAATGGCAAGTGGAATTTTGAGGGTTGATAGTACCCATTTCAAGCATTTTATTGCTGATTTTGAGCACCCAATGACTCAATGAGCACCCAATTTCACCATTTAAAAAAAATTCATGTTAACAAGAGAGTATGAGTTTAACCTTTTCAGGAGTGAGTTTTTTTAAACATTTTTTTGCAGATTATTTAACTAGGCCTATAAAACTAGGAATGTACATTTTTGTTCTGAAGATGACTTCATTGATGGAGAGTTCGATATTCAAATTTAAAAAAAAAAAAAAATGTTATTTTTTTTTGGAAAATTTTAAAATTCAAAAAAAAATCTGTTAGCAAATCGCGCAGACGTAATATTACGGCCGTACTCTAGAAAAGGTTAACCAGTTCATAAAAAATATGCCATCACCAAGTATAACTGAATCACCCACAATAACAGTTAAATTAGCAATGGAATCAAATACAATGTGATCTGATGATCCCAAACACAGTAACGTGCACACAAGTTCTGACCTTGACATCAACAAGTTGTTTGTAGAGGTCGGCCATTCTGTTGCACCCTTCCTTCAACGTCTCCTCCGTCCTGAACACGGCCGCGTGGACCTGCATAGTCTTCTGCATCGTCAGCCTCAGTGACGCAGTCGTGATCGGCCCGCTCGCGTTGCGCACCCAGTCCAAGTTGGCTATCGACGCCTCGCCTGCGTTCTACAACAAGTAGTACGCAACGATTCAGAGCAGGAGCACAAAACAACGCCCAACTAGAGGAAAGACTGGTGCATGATTGGAAAGGAAGCCACATGTAGGCATTTACATTCATTGATCGGGCTGTTCTTGTCATGGTGGTGTTTCATGCCAATTTTTCATAATATCAATAGTACGTAATCCTCCTAGGCAGCCATGTTTAAAATACTACTTGTGCATCCTCTAAAGGACTTGGAACAGTCTTCTATAGCTGGAGGTTTACTATATAAAATTAAAATTGAAATTTAAGACTCGTATCTTGTCAATAGTTCAAACACAACTGACAAAAAGTTGAAAATTGAAGCTAGTTTCAATCAAAACCAGTTGTTGATCCCTTCTTTAAACGTCTCTTACCGGACTGATGTCTCCGATCTTCTCGCCGGGCTTGTTCTCCTGAGAGATGGTGATCGCGCACGCTCGACCGAACACGACCAGATCCAGGAGGGAGTTCGCTCCCAACCGGTTGGCTCCGTGCACAGACGAACAGCCAGACTCTCCGCACGCGTACAGGCCAGCAACCACCTGCAAGACACCACACATTGTACTTTTTCAAGATAAAATTTAAAAAAATCATAATTTAAAAAAAATATATTAATATAAATAAATAAAATCAATACAATACCGATAGGCCAAAGAAGAGACCACAATCAGAAACTTGGAGGCAAGAGGAGAGACCTGGGAAGATGTGTAAGGCATACAGATGTTGATGTGGGAGCTGGCAGTTATGGACCGAGTGCGTGACTAGCGGCGACAGCATTACGCCTGTATCAGCGACTTGCCTTGTCTTTTCCGTTGCTTGTTGTAAGTACTTGTCCCTTGTAGTTGGTGGGGATGCCTCCCATGTTGTAGTGCACTGTCGGTAGGACCGGGATGGGCTCGCGAGTCACGTCGACGCCGGCAAAGATCATCGCCGTCTCGGAGATGCCGGGAAGACGGGCGGCCAGCTGGTCTGGAGGAAGGTGGTGAAGCTGGAGGTAGACGTGGTCCTTCTCCGGGCCACAGCCTCTGGGGAATGAAAATACTTTTGTTGGCAAATATCCTAAGAATATGAGCGATGGTTGAAGCAATGGACTGCAAGAGGAAAAACTTGTAATTCTAACCTATTTAACCGATTGCAAATTGTGTGTGTTGTGTCGAAAGGGGGGAGGGAATCTACTAGCTAATAAGAAAAAGATAAAACATGACAGCGTGAAAGTGTGCCTACGCCTACATTACACATTTTGAAAGGAGGGGCTGTGCAGTAGCGTGCAACACTCTACTTTCCGACACAGCCTTGCAATTTAGAAACAATGTCCATCACACTAACATACTACACAAAGCCTCACCGTCCTTCCCTGATCTCGATGGTCATCGAACGTGAAACGACGTCCCTGGAAGCGAGATCCTTGGCCACGGGCGCGTAGCGTTCCATGAAGCGTTCGCCCTGGCTGTTGATCAGGTAGCCGCCCTCTCCTCGGCATCCCTCCGTGATAAGGCAACTGGGCAGGGAACACAATTATTAGCTCTGCGATGTATTCGCCACCTTTTACTTTTCTTCATCAGATAAAATTAGGTATAATATATGTACCGGTAGGCTGTACACCTTTTACTTTAAATATTGCTAGTACCGGAACATGACAATAACGTACAAATGTCTAAATCATTTTTTAAACTTTCAGTCCGCCCAAAATTCTCATATATACGGGTTGAGTTAAATAGTCTCTTAACTAAGGTTTCCAATAAATAAACAAATTCTTTATACATAAATGAAATATATATATATATTTTTTTTTACTACTAGGCCTATAGGCCTACTACAAGTAAGGCACATTGAGACACTAGCAACTCGACTCACCCCGCTCCGTATATGCCGGTCGGGTGGAACTGCACAAACTCCAGGTCCTGGTTGGGCAGTCCGGCTCGCGAGATCATGGCTGTGCCGTCGCCGGTGCAAGTGTGAGCCGAGGTGCACGAGAAGTAGGCTCGGCCGTAGCCACCTGTCGCCAGCACCTGAACAACAGTACATGTCACTGGACAAGGTGAAAGCTACTGGTTCATTCTCATTCATGTTTTATATTGGAGAAAATATTATTTTGTCAGGTTGACTACGCCTATTAGAGTTACGCACTCACTGTGTTCTTTGCTCGGAACCTGTGGGTCGACCCGTCTTCCAGGCACAAGGCAATCACTCCACGACATTCCCCATCCTCCATCAAAAAGTCCAGAGCAAAGTACTCAACAAAGTAATTGCAGTCATAGCGCAAAGACTGACCGTACAGGGTATGCAGCAAAGAGTGGCCGGTCCTAAAAAATAAATACTTTTTGAGTTTTAAACACAACAGTTGGTTGACAGTATTGGTAGTAGGCCTAGGTATTTTATTTGTGTTGTGGTGCAGCTCTCTATCTCTCTGGCAATTTGAGTTAAGGTAAATACTAAATATGATTTTGAACAGTAACTAATTTACTACCATGTATTTTAGATTTAGGCTATATAGGCCTAATACCATGTGCAAACCCTTTTTCAACACATAACATAATACAGTGAAATGGTATAGATGGATATAAAACTAATAGACCTATAGTGTATTCGTCTTATTGACATTGTACTTAGTTGTGTGTAATAGTTACGGGTTGCTACAGGTATTCAACATTTTCATGTCCTAGTGATGTGCAACAAAACTTGTACCATTATCCACGTATCAGGGCCATTTTACCGATATCTTATTGCGATATTGTTTCAGAAAATCAACTATCAATATCGGACATAAATTTTTTTGTTATCAAGTCCTTGCACAATATTAGTTTAGCTTTAGTTTAGTGCTTCTATGTAGATTTTTTTCAAAATCAAAATGTAAAATACCTGTCCGCAACACAACAGCACCTATGCGCCTGTCCTCCCTTGCCGAAGTTCAGTGACTGACCACCGAAGGCTCTCTGGTAGATCTTGCCCTCTTGAGTTCGGCTGAAGGGCATTCCTGCAAAACATCCATTGACAATATGACATCAAGTTATCAATATGATGGGGGATGGCAAAAACAAAGTCTGAAAACATAGAGGTGAGGCCAACAAGACTAACTGCAAGTGTCATTTCTCAATGGCATCTGGTCTAGGCCTATACTCTGTAGTGGAAAACCATAAGAATAAATTTATCTTTTAGTTACCTAAAATAGTCTAGAGATCTATAATAGGTTAATAGCTACTAGCTAGTAGGCTTACTTCTAAAACAGTCTAGTGAGTAGTGACCAAGGCTATGTAGACAAAACATTTGGACATTTTATTTTTAATGTTATATTTTTCAACTAGGCCTAAACCATACAAAACTAAGCTAGATAAATCCCAATATAATAAAAATTGTGATTATGAATATTTAATACAATTCAGAAGTTGATTATGTAACACTAATTGCTACTAACATTGAGTACCGGTACCTATGATAGCAAATTACATAGGCAATTAAGTCATAGTGATAATTGAAGCACAATGAATGCTAAAACAATAACAATCCTGTGCTTGTTTATGAGATTGGTTTCTAGTTGGCCTACAATCAAAGTTCAAACTGAGCTAAATTTTAATTGGGCAATATTGTTGTATCAGAAGGACCTTGAGAATACTAAGCTATGAACTATGCCGGTATGTGAAGATTTGTTTATCTCTTCATAGAAGACCTAGACATTGAAAATGAGATAGGCCTCACTACCGACCATGACCTTGGCCTTGGACACAGTGAAAATAAAAACTAGTACTACTGTTGATTGTAATACAATTACATAGTACATATTTCATAGTTGATATTTTTTATTTTTTTTAATGCCTCTCACTCTATAATCATACTTGAATTATTCTGTTTCTGTCTTGTACTGTCTAGTTGTCCAGTTGCCAAGTACTATTGTACTTGTACCCATACTTAGGCCTAGCAATATATAATAATATAGGCCAACTGTACTTTTTGTTAAAAATTATTCTTAACTAGGCTATTTTATCTATATTTTTAGTATTAATTTTGACAATATCCATATTTGTACTCTGTATGAATCTAAGAATAAATAAAAACTTGAACTTGAACTTGTAGGTCAACCAAATATCTATGCAACCTAATCAAATCTACCGAGGATTGCCTTTAACTTTTTAAGTTGTAGACATGTAGCCCTATGGGGATGCCATGCGGCATGGCATGGCATGGCCCATGCCTTATTAAGTTATTCTTATTAACTGAATGACAATTGGAACTGAGATATGATGATTATTATACTTAGTATCTGTATATTATGTGATTTATTTTACATTATTATAGCACAAGACAGGGTCGGCTTTCGTTCCTCTCAAAGAACGATGTTGCATTTAAACTTAAATAAAGATCTGCCCATCCACCGCAGTGATCCTGTCCCATTCTTATTCCATTGTTGTTTCTTAACAAAATGAATCATTAGCCCATAAAACATTTACGTAGGTACTTCAAAATGTAGGCTACTGTAATTCATACAATAGGGTATCTTAAGTCAACCTACTGTAAAATGAAGGGTGCCCAGAAAAGTACTAAGAGAAAAGCAATAACACAGTAGAGATGCAAAGAGGTAAGTAAAGCAAGGCCTTCAGAAGAGAGACTGGGACACACAGTATGTTATTGCCATAACTGCCCAAATGAGGAAATATGGTCGGCCCACTAATGTACGACGGTAATGTATGTTCCTGACCTACCGTAGTTCTCGAGCTCAATGACGGCTTTGGGGGCCTCTCGAGTCATGTAGTGAATCGCGTCTTGATCCCCGAGCCAATCGGATCCCTTCACTGTGTCGTACCTAACAATAACAAAATAGAACATTTTAGCCTATATTTCAAGCACCTATAAGTTTGGCAAAGTTGAAGGCAATGAAAGAATGAAGCCGAGCACTAACTTGATGAACAGATTAAGTTTGAAGATCTATGAAAGAAAGCTCATTCATAACTGGTTTCACGGTTAGAGTTATCTATCAAGAATGAACGAGATCACATACCAGGTAAGCAATGGGTTCCCTATCCATAAAACTTACCTAGAAGTTCAAAATAGAATTTGTCACAATATAGTCTAAGGATTAATTAGAGGATTGATAGTACCCATATATATTTAATATTTATTAGGGCTGGGCAAAAAAATCAATATTTCGATACGATATCGATAAGTGGAAATATTTTCGATATCAATATTTGGCTCCATGTCGAAATATCAAAATTTATACAAAAAAATGCTACATTTCGTAATTTTGGTGATGTAGGTCGTCAAAATAAATTAACCTGGCTGGTGCATATGGTGGGGGTGCCGGGTCATAAAATGCGATTATGAGATCGTAAAAATAGTTAGATGGGTTTATAACTTTATGGTGATCACTGATACCTTATCATTTATCAACCCTATTTGGTCACAAATTATGAAAAATAGGTACCTTTTTAATAATTTGTTAATTTAGGCCTAAAAAAACATTTTTTTTTTACAAACAATTTTACATTTTGATATGTTGATATCATATCGAAATTTTTCATGTGATATTAATAATTGAATAATGTCATAGCCCAGCCCTAATGTTTATATTTAATAATTTTTCATGCATTTATTTAAGTTAACAGGCTAGCCGCTAGGGTAACTCATCTGATCCTAATAACTATGTCTAGTGACAACTGAACTTCTGTCAAAAGCTTGACTAAAAGGACAATGTGCAAGTGACAAAGAGGTGGTGTGAGAAGTGTCTGATATCACTTTTCAACGGGTACGGAAGCCTGCGTACGTATAAATTTATCAAGTAAGCCGCTATGAAGACCTACCTACTATCTTATCACTTTCAGAGTTGCTAACACTCTTATCTCAAACATTGCCTTACTTTATTGAAGTTATTGGTGAGTGGTAACCACCCACCTAATCCTTCCACATAGGCAAAGCTGTTTTCCCATATGCTCTTATGCTCTATCTATGTAGGTACCTATCAGCTAAGCTAAGATATTAATAGATCTAGGCTATGTAATAGTGTGTGGTGGGATCAGTGCAGAGATATGATGAATTACCATTCTGCCAGCCTTCTGCATTACTATGCAGTATGCAATATGATAGAAGGTATAGAATTTGATAATAATTCATGGAAAATAACTCCTATTATGAAGAAACCATTGCTTTCAGTTCTTGCACAAATTTAACAAATTGACTAAAAGAAATTAAAAATATGTATCGGCATATATACTGGTACCGTACACACATGTAGTAGAGTAGGCTATTACAAAGAGGAATTGTATATTGGCTATGCATACTGCTGATAGCCCAGGATAGTCCATACTCCTTACGTGCCAAAAGGAGAAAACCTAGAGCCCTGCCCTGCCCTATTTCACTTTGTCAATAAAGAATTTATATTTTTCTTATATTACCACAGCATTGTTACACATGTGGGCATAACATTCAATTAGGTTAGGTTATGATTTAATTCAGCAGTTCAAGTTTAAGCTAGCTGCCATTTCATTTGGACACAAGGCAAACTTGTCAAGAGGAAAACCAACCAACACAAAATTAATTGTTGCATTAAATTTTGGCCCACATCCAATGTTACGTACAAAATTATATGAGAGGTTTCTACTAACTGCAGTAGCCCTACCTAAAGCATGCACGAACTAATTAAGCCAGGGCCAACCTATGCAGGAACGGTATTTTAAAAGAGGCTGCCGGGATGATATAAAGAATATTGATAGGCTCTACATTGGATGTTTTCAATGATCAACTACGTATATTGAGTTTTTTTTTTATAAACCAATAATCTTATAGTCCAGGGTTGCCGTTTTTACAGATTTTGAGGGTGCAAAACGGATCGACGGATTTTTATTCCAACTAGGGCTGGGCAAAAAATCAATATTTTGATGCGATATCGATAAGTGGGAATATTTTTTTATATCAAAATATCAAAATTAACACACAAAAATGCTAGGGTCTAAACTTTGTAGGCTAATTTTGGTAAAGGTGCCGGGTAGGTAGTCAAAATTAAATTAATCCTGGCTGGTACATGGTGGAGGTGCCGGGTCATAAAACATGATTGTGAGATCGTAAAAATTGTTAAATGCATTTATGGTGAATCCTTAGGCCAACTCTTTTTATCTTTAAAATTTTTTTTTATTCTTACAAACAATTACATTTTGATATATTGATATCATATCGAAATTATACTATGGAAGAATCTAAACGGATTTATGAACCATAAGCTAGTTTGTATTTAATGTAGCTACTGGATGACATGGTTACCAATTACCATTGTATGTAAATAGTTCATAGTGCTAAATCTTATGTCACTTTTGAAAGTATTGATGTACATGTCAATCAATCAATCATCAATCAATCATTCCTCAAAAACTAAATTAATTAACTTTAGCTCTTCACAAAAATCAAGATCCTTAGAACAAATTCATGAACTATCAATAAAATTAAATGGCAATGTTACCCACACAATCTCTAGGGTACAGGACATCGAATTCCTAGGGATTTTCATGGATGAATCCTTAACATGGAATAAACATATAACTGTTCTAGTAGGAAAATTAAATTCTGCCTGCTTTTCAATTAGATTAATTAGAAACTCAACAAATGTTAGTACAGCAAAACTTGTTTATTTTGCACTCTTTGAAAGCCTGTTAAGATATGGGACTGAGTTCTGGGGACATTCTGCACAGCACGACAAAGTGTTTAAAATTCAAAAAAGGGCTATTAGAATTATAGCAAAGGCGCACTCAAGAACTCATTCTCAGCCTTTATTTCAACAATTTAAGATTCTTACCTTATACTGTGTATACATTCTTAAATCAGTTCAAATCGTTAAACAAAACTTTCATATGCAAGAAAAAAATCATGAAACTCACTCATACCAAACACAAAAATATAACGACCTTCATGTACAACAACACAGTAGTAAACTAGCCCAACTTAATTCTAACTATATGAAAATAAAGTTATTTAATAAACTACCAAAAGAAATAAAAATAATTACATCTATTATAATTTCAAACTTAAAGTAAAAAATTTCTTATTAGAAAAAGCTTATTATTCTTTAAATGATATTTAATTGATAATATCAAATAGAACAAAATATCAAATTCTGAATCTTCATCATAATATTTTCCAAATTTATTAATGAACAAACAATGTATAAAGATAGTAGGACTGTTTTTATTGTATTTAAAATGTGTAATTTTGTATTATAATTAATTAATTATTATTATAAGGCCTATTATTTATTTTTCAATATTAGGCTTTATTATGTATCGTTTGTAGTATAGAATGTAGTATGTGTAGTTTTGCCCATTACGTATGGTTTTGTTCTCCACAAAAACGCAGTCTAATTTAATATTTGTTTCCATGTATTAATCTATGGCTATAAAAAAGAAAATGAACATGAACATCATGTCAATCAACTCAATGTAGGCCTATCTTGAATATTTATAAAGGTATTGACATGCAACAAGCAACCATAATTATAATAATAATAATCAAACACCCGGTTCCAACATAAGTCAGGTCGGGGGGTGACGTATCACCAATTTCTCGGGCTGTGTACTCTCAGTGTTTGCTAGCCAGGCTCAACACCTCCTCATCTACTTCGATGTCTTCTATGACAGGCATTTCTACCAGTTCTCTCCATTTCTTTCTATCCTCCCAGAGTCTTTCTTCATTAATTCTTTCCCATGATTTTCCTCTTTCTTCAATGTTCCATTTTATTTGGTCCCTCCATCTATCTCTTGGGCGTCCAACTCTTCTTACTCCCCCCCCCCATGTGTGTTCAAATTCTCTTCTTGGTTTCTATCTTGTTTCATTCTTCGTACGTGCCCATACCATCAAAGTCTTTCTTTCCTATTTTATTTCGTAAACTTTCCACTCCTAGTTTGTTTCTTATTGTTTTGCTCCGTACCTTGTCTATTTTTGTTAAGGCTACAGAACTTCTTAAAAATTTCATCTCTGCTGCTTGTAATCTGCTGTCTTCCTTTCCTCCTATTGTCCATGTCACGGATGCATATGATATTATTGGGAGGAAATACATTTTGTACAATAACATCTTGCACCTGGATGATTTTCTTCTTTCCATTATAGTTTACGTACACTTTGGTAAAATTTGTCTGCTAATATAATTCTCCTTGATATTTCAGCATCTAGTTTTGCGTCCTTTGTTAGTATACTTCCGAGGTATTTAAATGCTCTGCAATGGCCAGCTCTTCACCCCGTAGTATTATCTTCTTTGATTTGTTTACTTTTCTTCGTTACTATTAATGTTTCACTCTTTTCAATGCTTATTTTCATGTTAAACTTCAGTGTTTCCTCATTCCATCTATCTACGCTCTTCTGTACTTCTTCAATGGAATCTCCCCATCTCACTATATCATCTGCAAATATCATAGTTTTAGACGTTTCACTTTCTGTGGGTTCAACTTTACGCAGAATGTTATCATAACAATGATAATAATGTAGGTGACATCACACTACCTTGCCGTAGCCCACCGTTTATTTCAAACCAAGTAGTTCTACCAAATGGTGTTTGAACACAGCTCTTTGTTGTGACATATCGATGGTGAAGAACCAATACCTCCTATCTGCCATTTTCAGCAAAAATGAGATGTTGGTGTCTATGGATACAGAAAATTATTTCGAATTTTTTAGTGCTAATAGCTCCTATCTCACAATGCTTAAACATCTCCAAAAGAGACATATAGTACTACCTTACACCAATATCTCCTATCTGCCACCGCCAACTAGTTACTTTTTTAAAATCAGTTTTAATGCTCTCCTGAACAATTTGCTTTTTGGCAGATAGAAGGTATTGGTTCTTCACCATCGATATGTGCTTTGAATTCTTGTTATTAGACTCTGTTCTACTTCTGCATCTTTTAAGCATTCCCAAGCTTTGCTCTTGGGACACTGTCATGACAGTAGTCATGACAGCATATGAATATGCTTTTTCTACATCCAAGAAGACCATGAACATTCTTCTCCCTTTTCCCACTTTTTTTCCATTATTTGTCTGAGCGCAAATATGGGATCTATGGTTGAGCGGCCAGCTCTAAACCCATATTGTTCCTCTCTCAAACTTGGCTCTACTTGTTGTCGTAGTCTTCGATCTAGTATTTTCTCGTATATCTTTGCACACTGGCTCATCAGCGTTATTCCTCTATAATTTTTACACTTCTTCCTGTCCCCTTCTCTAAATGTTGGCACTATAATTCCTTTCCCCAGTCATCTGGTACCTTCTTTTCTTTCCATGCTGCACTGGTCACTCCACATCCAATCTATGCCTGCATCACCGGCAGCCTTGATCATCTCCACAACTATTTCATCCTCTCCCGAAGCTTTACCATTTTTCATGGCTTTTACTGCGTCAACTACTTCCCGTCTTGATATTTCATTTCCTATTATTTCTTCTATTTCTTCCTCATTGATGTTCTGAAAGATTTCTATTGTTTGGTCCCCTTCCTGAGTTTGGTTATGGTTTAGTATCAGGTAACCTAGGCATATTAAGTAGGTTTTTGAAATATTTCTTCCACATGTTTTTACTTCTTCTGGGTCAGTAATAAGAGATTCATTGTTGTTGGTTTATAATTATAATATGGAAAAAGACTAAATTAAAAATAGATAAAGCGATGAAACCCACATGTGCCACTGCCAGTTGTCCTGCTCCATGTTGCCCAGGGACGCGTTGATCCCGCCCTGAGCCGCTACTGTGTGGCGAGCGAGTGGGGAACAGCTTGGTGATGACGGCCGTCTTGAAACCCTCGGCTACGAGACCGAACGCGGCACGGAGCCCAGCCCCCCCTGCGCCCACCACCACGGCGTCATATGTGTGATCAATCACCGGGTACTGTTGAGATATCTGGAACGTCGGAAGGCACGGTGTTAATGTTGCGCAGAGGACGCGTTTATGTACATTACATTATAAGATCTTTTCTTTTTTTTTGTACTACAATGAATTAGGCCTAGGCCCTACAGATGAAACACAGGAACAATAACAAAAAATTGCAAGGTTTGACTACAGATCATTCTTCAACTTAAAAATAACTTAAAAATTTTTACAAACTAATAACACAAATTTCATGGTGATTAAAATTTCTGCACAGTTTTTAAAGTTAATTTAAAAACAAATACGTAATCAGTTAAACCATTGTCATGCATTGGTGCTCACAGTCTTAATAGGCCTAGTTAATACTAATGGGAAACTTTGTGACCTCCTTGTTCAGCAATAGTCTCAGATTAAGCAAACTCTAAATTAGCTTCACCACTAGGTCTACTTATAATAGCCCTGGTGCTGTTTGGCATGTTGTGTGTTTCATCCTTTTATTACTCATTGCTACTGGCTATCTATAGAACAAAATATGTAGTCTAGGCCAAAGAACCAGCTAAAGAGGTATTTTACATACCTGCTCCGAGATCTTCCCATCACTTTGTTTCCCATCTGCGGAGAAGTGGATCTTGCGAGAAGCAATCACTGGTCGTCCAATGGCACTCTGAAACATTTTTAAAAATCCCCATATTAACTGTAGGTCACGAGTCTACATGCCCCCAGAACAACTGAAAGTAAGGATGGTAAATCCATGCGCTGAAGATCAAAATCGGAAAGAAAGATCCCATGAAAAATGAATGAGGAACCATGGAATTGGTACGTTAAGTACCGGTACCCTATCCTATCCAAACAGATGTTCTAGGAAAAAGGTAATTATTTTCTAGACAAGTAGGCCTGAGCTGAGTCATCTGTACTGTGTAGGCCTACATAGGTGTGGACCGTTGGTTTTGTGGTTAGCGTATCTGCTTCCAATGCAGAAGGTCCATGGTTCGATTCCTGCCAAAGTCAGAACTTTTTTACTTCTGATTTGGACTTAAGTCCATCAGTTCTTGTCTTAGGAGTTTGTAAACAGTTACTTTGGAGCCGTCCTAGCAACGAAGCACATAATAAATTCAAAGTTGTTCTGAATCGGCTTTGTTGATTCTGGCGTTGAACCGCGAGTGTTCGCACTGTCCATACCACTGATTGCTATATTTCCTATTAAAAATATCGATCTTTGGTTGGTTATCACTCACTCGTCGATTGCGTCGGGGCCTACAGGGTTGGCTTAGTCGCTTTGATTGACTGTCCCCCACTGAAAATCAGTTAGGTGTGGCCTATATAATTGAGTGAGTAGACACTCAATACAATTTATTTATTTATTTATTTATTTATTTATTTATTTATTTATTTGTTTATAGGTAATGGATCATGTCCCATTTAGAAGATCAACATTTTTTCATTTAACTTCTTGAATTTACTGACAAAAACAATGGAAGGGTGTTGTTGTAAGCCTATTTGTTGTATTTTATGCAAGAACTATGCCTAGGCCCAGTATTCTCTTTTGTCCTTGAATTTAAAAAAATTAGGCCTATAGAAAAGTTGGACCACTGAAATGGGGTCTAGTTACCGTACAAAGCAGCACGCGCACCACATTGTTGTTTTTCCCTCATAAGCAGCAGAGATGAAATTTCTAAGAAGTTCTTTACCGTAGGCCTA
This sequence comes from Sweltsa coloradensis, assembly GCA_024449915.1. Taxonomy (NCBI): domain Eukaryota; kingdom Metazoa; phylum Arthropoda; class Insecta; order Plecoptera; family Chloroperlidae; genus Sweltsa; species Sweltsa coloradensis. The sequence continues at coordinate 180,372 of JAMZAV010001918.1, forward strand.
CATAGCCTTAACAAAAATAGAAAAGGTACAGATGAAGCAAGACAATAAGAAACAAACTAAGAGTGGAAAGTCTACCAAATAAAATAGAAAGAGAAAGACCAGTGGTATGGGTTCGTACCGGTACGAAGAATGAAGTAAGATAGAATCCAAAGAAGAGCATTTAAACGCACATGGGTAAGAAGAGCTGGATGCCCAAGAGATAGCCTAGATGGAGGGACCAAATAAAATGGAACGTTGAAGAAAGAGGGAAATCATGGGAGAGAATTAGGGTAGGGCTAATGAAGAAACACTCTGGGAGGATAGAAAGAAATAGAGAAAACTGGTAAAAATGCCTGTCATAGAAGACATTGAAGAAGATGAGGAGGTAGGCCTACTGAGCCTGGCTAGCAAGCACTGAAAGTCCACAGCCCGAGAAACTGATGATACATCCCCCCCCCCCCCCCCCCCACCTGACATGTTGGAACCAAGTGTTTGATTCTTAGAAAACATTAAAAAAATAAAAATTTGTATTTAGAATCTACCCACTCAGTCAGAGATTTTCAGTAGGGGACATTAAATTTAAAGCTGACCAAAGCCAACCCTGCAGGTACAGACACCATCGACGAGCGAACAATGACCAACCAGAGACCGGCATATTTAAGTTATGAACACCGATCAATCAAGCTGGCCTCGATTCCACCCATTCTATTCATTCCCATTCATTCAATTCTGGTTGTACATAACTTGATTTTTCTTCTTTAGACTTTAAAGTGGAAACTTAATTTGCACCCAATTTTGTATAGCACTTTTGAAGTTTGTTTTTTTACCCACCAACATTTTTAGATTTTTAGGTAACTCGTTGAATTTTTTTAATCCATTTACAAACAGGGATTTTTGCCCACAGCACTTATTTTGATTAGGCATGTAAAAATCTTGAGCAGATCTAGTATGATGTTCATGCAAATCATTATTGTGTTTGTAGAATTCTGAGAAGTATGAGTACTCTTGGTTGCACATCACTTCATGAATGAAACATAAAACTTTGTAGTTGATTAATTGTTCAACACTAAGCCATTGAAGTTGCTCGAGCATGTCCATTCTGTGTGTTAGTCTGTGACATTGAAGAGTTGCCCTCATACCTTTGTTTTGAAGTTTTTGGAGAATATCAAGGTCACTTTTATTTATGTCCATAAGAATGGTAGGACAATAGTGGAAATGTGGAGCTACAATGGTGTTATAAACTAGTCGACGCACCCACTTTGACAATTTCCAACAATTTCTTCGCATAAACCCAATTTTTGTAGCAAGTTTCTTGGAGATGTAACTGATGTGTTCTTTGAAATTAAGTAAATAGTCTACCATGACTCCTAAGTACTTAAAATGGTCTTGAAAAACAATTTTTTTTCCTTCAATGTTTACTTTGCTGATATTATTTTTCAGTAGTTGGTCTCTCATTACAGCTGAGCTAGTGATCAGTATACAATTTGTTTTATCTGGGTGACATTTCAATTTATTAGCTTTAAAAAATGTCATGATGATTTGCAGATCATAATTTAACATTTTTATTGCTTCGTTTAGTTTGTCAGAGATGATATACACAAGTGTATCATCGGCATACATCACCACTATACAGTTAGTGACGAAATTTCCTATATCATTTATATAAATGATATATGCTAATACTGAACCCTGCTGAACACCAATATTATTTTGTATAGGGTCTGATAATTCGCCATCAATATTTACAACTTGTGTCCTGTCTTGCATATAGTTTTCAAGCCACTTCAGAGCGTCTCCCGTAACTCCGTAGTGCTTGAGTTTTTGGATAAGGATTGGCCTTGATACTGTCTCAAAAGTCAAAAGCACGTTGTAAGTCCAATGATACGGCTACAACAAATTTATTATCGTTAAGTGCATTTCTCCATTGAGAGAAAATCCACTGCAACGCAGTTTCTGTTGATCGGTGTCTTCGAAAACCAAATTGTTTCACATAAAGTAAAGATTTTCTTCAAAGTAATCAACAGCTGTTCATGTATCCAAATTTCTAAAATCTTCTCGTACAGAGGTAAAATATTAATAGGTCTAATGTCTTTAGGCAGTTTTGGATTATCTATCTTTGGTATTCCAATTATTGTAAGCACATTATAATTTACTAGGAAAACGCTAAAGTCCCGTCGCGTTAATGGATGAGCTTTAAATGTAAGTTTTTAGTTTGCGTGGGATCTATTAACTTACCAAGTGCCTTTTGAACGCATTGTTGGTGATTGTTGTCAAGTTTCTATTGTTAGGCCTAGGCCTACTTGTAAATTGTTATTAGGCCTATAAACCTAAAAAAACTCATATTAAAACCTTTATTCTATGGATTCTGGCTAGGCCTAACTTTTTCATTTTTTTCTTTCAAAAAGCAATACATCACCATAACCTTAATATCCATGTGAAATATGAACGTTGTTTGTAGCCCCACCCGTTTGGTCAGAATCGACCCAAATGTCACAAAATATCGCACTAAAAATCGAAAAAAATCGAAAAAACTGTAGGCCTATGATATTCATGAGAATTATTTCTTCGATTGTAGGCTACCTACCCAAAAACAATACACCTCTAAGTTCAGAGATTTCGAGGTCCCCTCCAATTTTCATCAAGATTGGATAATATGCCGTTTGCCTAGTAGAGAGTTAACAAACAGACAAAAAAAACAAAACAAACAAAAAAAAAAAAAAAAACAAAAACACGAGCTAAATGTTTCAATGGGGTCAGTGAAATTGAAGTCTTCGCTTCGCTCATCCAATTATGTGCCCCGTTGCTAAGACGGCTCCAAAGTCACCGTTGACAAATACCCAAGCCAAGAACTGATGTCCAAATCAAAAGTTAAATAATAATAATAAATAAATAAATAAATTTTATTTAGAGTCTACCCACTCAGTTATATAACTGATTTTATGGGGACTTTAAATCAAAGCGACCAAGCCAACCCTGCAGGCCCCGACGCAATCGACGAGTGAGCGATAACCAACCAAAGATCGATATTTTTAATAGGAAATATAGCAATCAGTGGTTTTGGACAGTGCAAACCACCCGCGAATCAACGCCAGAATCAAATCAACAAGGTCGATCCAGAACAACTCTGAAATTTATTATGTGCTTCGTTGCTAGGACGGCTCCAAAGTCACCGTTTACAAACTCCTAAGACAAGAACTGATGGACTTGAGTCCAAATCAGAAGTTAAAAAACTACTGACTTTGGCGGGAATCGAACCCTGGAACCTTCTGCATTGGAAGCAGATACGCTAACCACAAGACCAACGAGCCACACAACAAAAAAAAAAAAACTTCTGCCTATGGTGGGAATCGAACCATGGACCTTCTATATTGGAAGTAGAGATGTTAACCACAAGACCAACGTGCAGACCAACATGTGCGCAGAACTACAATGAAAATATAATAAACCTCCTCAGTGCACCACCGAGGTGCACATAAACACTTCGAAAGGTGTAAGGGCCTGCCAAGGAATCGGCAGCTATTACTTCATTATTTTCTCTTATTTTCCCCAAATCTGCCTTGGTGACATTACTCGGGGCCTGGCTCCCAACCTGCGCATAGCTAGGTAGCCCTCTAGCCTCCCTGGGGTTCCCCCTAGCCCTAGGCCCTACTCTCAAACCCGAGCCATCCAATGGTAAGTAAGCAAGTATTTGCCTATAACATGGCAAACATAGACAAGCCTAGTCTAATTTTACAACTTACAAACTAACAATCTACGAGGGTTGGAAAAGGCCCACTGAACCCTGGGCTATGGCAAAATCCCAAACTAGGGGCTCGGCTAGGACCAAACCCCACCCTTTAAATTGTTATAAGACAGACTATCTTTCAAAAAAATTGAATTTTAGGGTTACTTACCCAAGTGAAGATGCAAATTTTTTGCAAGTAACGCCGGCAGATTTTTATCCCTCATTTTTAAAAAATTGATGGGAAGACAAATCTGGGACTCGACCAGTTGCAGCAGTATTTTTTTTTTTAGCAAAACTTACCACCAAGGGGTCATCACCGCTTCCCCCAAAAAATTGTGGGCCAACCAACTATAAAAAAAGCGGGCCTTTAAAAAAAAACAGTTCTTGCGTGATAGTGGGTCAGAAGAAGAATGCTCAAACGTTATTTGGTTCGTTCCTTTGGGGGCCAATATAAGCTAAAACAAGCCCAAAAGGGCCCCCTCTATAACAGAAGGGAAAGAAAAGTGACCCAAGTAGCTACAGACCAACTCTTAAATTTTTACGTTTGCAAAAATTTTTGAAAGAACATTTTACAACGTTAATGTCATTTATTTTAAGCCAAGAAATTTTCCCGCCAAACAAAATGGCCTGAACATGGCTATCAAAAAGGCAAATCCACTATCACTGCAATTTTTCGAATTTTTTTTTTTTTCAGCCCTAGATTTTTTTCATTTCATTTTTATTTTTTTGTCTTGTTTTGTAACCTAATACTAGCATATATTGTTACAATGTTAGACAAATAAACAAGTTCAAACATTACATTATAAGCTAGCTCTATTAAAACCCTCTTTTTAAAGACTAAGACTTGAATATTAGGATGTGTAGAAAATACTAAAACTAATTTACATTAATTACAAAATACACTTTTTTCAACAATACAATAATACACAATAAAAATATATACTTTTTACACTAATATAGATAGGCTACAAAATAATATAAGTCTAGGCATCTATAATATGCAAAATAAATTGTATTGTCAAAACATATTATTATTGTCCCCCCAAGAACTCCTCAATATCGTAGTATTCTTTTTCAACAAGAATGTCCTAAGATCCTTTTTAAATGTATCAGTTTGGTTTGTTTTTGATAATGGCAGGTAGGCTTATTAAAAGGATTATTCCTGCATATGTGGGCTTTTCTCATATACAGCCACCTATGGGATGTCACAAATATATCATTTTTCCTCCTAGTATTGTAATTATGAAAATTTTATGTTTTTTTTTATATCTCCCCTATGATTAATTAAAAATATTACTTTGTAAATATAGAGCATGCAAGAGTAAGAATATTCACGTTTTGAAATGTCCTCTAAATGTATCCCCTTTATTAATTTTATCTAGTATTCTTAAAGCTTTTTTTTGCATGACAAAGATCTTATGAAAATTGTTTTTTGATGTATTACCCCACGCTATTAATCCCTAGCTCAAATGTGACTCAATCAGGGCATAGTACACTACTAACAGCAAACTTCTATCTGCATATATTTTCATTTTACGTAAGACATATATATGCATATATATCGCGGTGACTCTGCGATAGGCGTGTTTTAGTAGTATCTATGGGCGTGTTTTACGACTTAAGCAAAGCTTTTGACACCATTGATCATAATATCCTACTCGGAGACTCCCTCAGTTGGCTTTAGAGCTAGCTTATGACTGGGAAAAAACCCTATCTGTCTAACAGAGTACAAGTAAAAGAAGTTAAGATATTGTCAAAAACACTCATGCCAAATGTAAAGTCCCTTCCCACGTCCCTTTCTTAGGGGGTGTCCCGCAGGGCATTTTCTGGGTCCAGCGTTTTTTCTTCTCATGTAAGGGGGCACCCGGAAAATCTTTGATTTCGGCTCTTTAACACAGTTGTGACGTTTCCACCCAACTCTTTACAACCCCTTCCCCTTAGTTAACAATCTTATCAAAATGGCCAAAGGAGGGAGATAACATTCCAAAAACTGTACCACAATCTTTTTGCTCTTCAAACCTCCAAACTTTGTTTTAAAAAACTTTCTTCCCACACTCTCCAGTAAACTCAAGCCCTCAAATACGTCTAAACTCAAAAGCATTGCTTGCTCCGAGTTAGTTGAATTCTTAGGTCTAGCCATCACAGCAACTCTGGATTGGTCCTCCCAATTGAAAAGTTTCGTCTAAATTGAGAAGTCGTTGCTTCATGCTTAGAAGCTGAAACAAATTGTAAATTCGCAAACTTTGCTAGCGGTATATTACGCTCATATCCACTCGCATATAGCATACGGACTAATGTTCTGGGGCGCCTCATCGCAAGCAATCCGTGTCTTTCGCATTCAAAAGCGAGCCATCAGAATCATGGTTGGAGCCAATAGGAGAAAATCCTGTAAAGATTATTTAGAAATCTAAAAATACTGACTCTTCCATGTATCCTTATTCAAATCTGTGTAATCTTTGTTCACAATATCCTGAATGGTTTTCCCCGCAATTCACAAATTCATCACCATGGCACACGCTCGCAAATCAACATTCATATCGACTCTTTCAGCACACCCAAAGTTTACCAAAGACCATTGGCTCTATTGCTCAGCCCTCTATAACAAATTACCAGCAGACATCAAACTCATAAATACAAGCAGGCACATAATTTTTAAGGCTAGAGTAAAATCATTTCTGCTCGACAAGTGTTTTTATTCTATTGATGATTTGTAATCAGAATGACCGCAAACTAAACTAATAAACAGTCTTTTTATTATGTCAGCACCCTGCACTATGCCTTGGTATGTTTTATAATATGCTTGTCAGTATATGTTTTGTCAACTTAAACTTACCCTTTTATGTTATTAACTTTTGTTCTAGACTGAATTATGATTATTATAAGTTTTTTAAGTATGCTCTACCTAGAATAGATACCTAAGTATATAAAGTATATCTGTGTATAAGAATATCTACTATTTCACACTCTCTTCGGAGCAGTGCATATCTGTACCATGTACACGATCAAAATGAAATGATAAAGAAATTATTATATTATTATTATTATTATTATTATTATTATTACTATTATTATTATTATTATTTATTATTATTATTATTATTATTATTATTATTATTATTATCATAATCTGCTGTTGTTGCTTCGAATGCAGATAGGCCTAATAGGTACCAGGCTCGATTCCCTCTTAGGCAGTTGACATAAATTATTTATTTATTAAGCATTTAAAATTATATTCATTCATAGGTTGACCATATTATTTAAAAAAACTAAAAACACGGAAGTGGGAAAATCAAAATTAAATGTGAGGGGAGTGGGGGGATGCAAATGTTCTTTCTCCTGTAACTAATCTGAACACATTTTCCCCGCGAAAGAAAACACAAATTTTCTCGTTTCCAAATTCTGGCAAGGTTGCTTTCCGTTTGTATGAAAGTTATCATTCAAATTCTCACCTGCTATCCAGTACCACCAGTACTGAAACATGCTTTAAAAAACTAGAATCAGCATCAACAGAAGCAGCTGAATTACTTTAAAATGACATTACGACTTACGAGCAAGTATTATTTTTGATGAGCGAAGCGAAGACTTCAATTTCACTGACCCCTCAAAAAATTTAGCTCAATGTTTTTTTTTGTTTTTCTGTCTGTTTGTTCGCACGCTCTGGCAACGGCATAATATGCGATCTTGATGAAAATTGAGGGGACCTTCGAATCTCTGAACTTAGACCTGCCATGTTTTTTGGGTACAATCGAAGAAATATTTCTCATGAATATCGTACTTTTATGATTTTTTCGATTTTTATTGCGATATTTGGGCCGATTCTTTTTTGTTTGTCTTTTTTGTGTTTGCTTTTTGTTTGGTCAGAATCGACATTTGGGTCGATTCTGACCAAACTGGTGGGGCTACAAACGTTCATTGGATGAGCGTAGCGAGCGTAGCGAGCGAAGCGAAGATTCCATTTCACTACACTGAAGAAAAAAATCCGATGTTTTTTTTTTTTTTTTTTTTTTTTTTTTTTTTTTTTTTTTTTTTTTGTATTTTTGTCTGTTTGTCCACACGATTCCGGCTAAACCGATACTCCGATTGCGATGAAATTTTATGGAGGCCTTCGAAATCTCTGAACTTAGAACTGCCACGTTTTTTGAGCGCAATCGAAAATTTTTTTCTCATGAAAATTGCAATTTTACGATTTTTTTTCAATTTTTAAAAATTTCTTCGACTTATAACTCTTACATGCTTTATCCGATTTTAATGATTTTTGCACAGAACTTTTATTTTATGAATTAAGATATTTTTGTGAAATTTGAGCGCAATTGAAAAAATATTTATCATAAAAATCGAAATTTTACAGGTTTTTTCTTTTTTTAAACAATTCTTTGACTTATAACACCTACATGCTTTATCCGATTGTAATGATTTTTTCGAAGAACCTTTATTTTATGAATTTATATATTAATGTAAAATTTGAGCGCAATCGAGAAATTATTTCTTATAAAATCGCAATTTTACGATTTTATTTTTTTTTACAATTACGATTATTAAAAAAAATTAAAAAATTAAGTTAATTTTTAATTTAATTTAATTTAATTTAAAAAAATTCAACTTAGTAATGATTTTGCCACAGAACAACAGAAAATCCGCATAACACATGGCAGCTCAATGCACCAATTACGCTCATCCAACAACGCGGCGGGACTTAAGCGTTTTCCTAGTATTTTACATGGACATTAAGGTAATGGTGATGTATTGCTTTTTTAAAAAAAGTTGAAAAAGTTAGCCAGAATCCATTGAATAAAGGTTTTAATATGAGATTTTTTAGGTTTATAATAACAATTAACAAGTAACAATAGAAAGTTGACAACAATCACCTAGGCTACAATGCATACAAAAAGCACTTGCAAAAGAAAATTGGTCCTACGCAAACTAAAACTTACAAAAAGCTCATCCATCAACGCGGCAGGGTAATCATGAAAAATTCCGTATTATTGTCAAATTTGAAAAATACTTTCAAAAGGCTTTACTAAGCATCACTGGTCAACATATTAATGTTTCACAACAGCGCTTACCTTGGAAATTGTAAAAGTTGAAAAACTGAACTTAATGGGGAAGGACGCCCCTGGAAGGCTACCGTCC